>CM076576.1:175328192-175848686 GCA_034641835.2 Pinus albicaulis | reverse complement strand
TCCCCGCAACCGTCCTTCCTCCTTAACCTGAAATACAAGAAGAAACCAGCACAAAGGACAAGTTGTACAGCATATATCTACTCTATATGTTAGTGAGATTCATATGAAACATTAAATAAATCATAATGAATGCTTGTATAACAAATATTCTCATACATAAAAGCATACACTAACACGTTTATTTCGGGAACAGCATGATACTTCTGTATTATAAATAGTACGTAAAAAAGTAATCAAGTGGAGAGATCACCTGATCCTTCCAAGGCCTTCGCAGACCGTCGTCCGGATCCGTCCAGCCCTTGCCTCGCTAAGACTCCTTCCAAACTGGTGCATACGAGATAACATATAAAGGGATGTGTATCTCAAGGAAACAAGGGTTTCCTACAATGAACTGGGAGAGTGCAGGAGGCACGGGGAATCAGACTTGGATAGGGAACCAACAGAGTATAATATCAATACTTTCTCTCTCTCCCTTAGGCCATACATATGAGGTCTTTTATAGTCCCTCCAAGTAGTTTCAGCAGTTGGAAACAGTTGGCCACGGGCTGGGGTGGTTGAACTACCTGAGTAACCATCAACCCAGCGCGAAATTAGGGATTTTTATATATTTTTTAATCATTAAAATGGCATACGCGGAAAAGTCTAGCTGTACTCGCGTATACACGCGGAAAAACACGGGCATAGTTGCGTATGAAGGATTTTCCACTGTTTTTAAGTGAATTTGTCCAAGTCTGTAGGAATGGGTGCCCATAAAGCCATGTAGCAATCATGAATCATGTCAAGGTGAGAAATGATGCTATAACAGATGCCCCCTAATATATGAGGTTAGAAGGGGTACATGATGGCCGAAATGTATTATGCACATAGAAAGAACTTCGCAAGAACAAGAGAGGACTTCACCAGATTTCAGCCTGCCAAAAACCAATGAAAGAAATCAGAGAGTCAACACATGCTGAGGCGGGCATACCCATGCTCAGACAAAAATACATCATATATATAGAAAGTACTGAATAGATCCAACATGTATACAAGTATAACTGAACTGAAAGTACATAGTGAATCATCTGAGCAGGGCCCGTAAAGACAAGTCTGTATCAATGTCCAAGTATCACATATAGAAAGCCGATCAAAGATAGTGCAACTGGATGTCTGATCAAGTAACTGAATCTCCAAGTACCGGATCATAAGAGGCGGATCAAACGGTACAATCACGCAACTCGGGGATCAACATATAAGATGATGTTGTGCTGAACTGCAACATATAAGGGTGGATGGCAACACTGGCAGAAACTGAGAGAACTGTCAACAGTGAACCGAGAAATGCCGATGCAACCCGAGGTCTTCACCGATCACAACGGCACAATTCTACACACTGGGAATAAATGAGCTGAAGTCGACCATGTGAGAAATCGTTGGATTACCGGGCAATGATGTTTCCCGTTAACCAACGCGAGACAACCCACCGATAATGATAATGAGTGTCAAGGTGCCCAAGTACAATCTGACAAGTGTGAATGAATGAGTTGAAGTCGAACACTTGAAAGAATCTACCAATCAGGAGGCAATGATGAATCCTCACTGTCGATAGCGAAGAGTCTGCCACTGATGACTGCAAACCCTAAGGTACTGACAAAAAGACTCTAGACCTTGTTCCCAGAGCAATGAGTCGAAGTCGATGGGAAAAGATCTGCTGGAAGGAAGGCATTAAGGCATCCCACATCAGTCCAGCGCGAGTGTAACCCGCATGCCAAGATTTGGAAGGAATCGGACGAAGTAGAGTGATGGAACCAAAACCGAAGTACGTTTCCGACGTGCACAAGATGAAGCTAGCGCACGGAAGAAACCCTCTGAACCAACCAATAATGAAAGTTGACACAGAGGCGAGAAATCCATCGATAGGGTCAAATGGAAATCCAGGTACTGCACGAATCCCAAGTGTGATAATGTGTGCTGACGTCGAACACAGGGGAAACCACTCAGTCAAAGACCCATGATGATGATCAAATGCTGAGCACGAGGTCACCTATCAATGATGGAAATAGGCCCAAGGTGCTGCTCTAGGTTTGCTCTCAGAGCAATGTGTCGTAGTCGATAAGAGACAAACCCGCCGGCAAGAAGTCAATGGGGACCTTCTCAAACCAGCACGAGCAGAAGATCAAAACATCTGATGTGATAGAACATGATACTGACAAGACCGGGAAGGCCAACCGAATAATGAGTCAAGAGACACCGCAGAATGGCCGACTCAGGCTAGACTTCCCTTGAACAAAAGCACGACTCTGTGATGACCATGGCAGTAAAAAGTGACACTGTATAAGTCTGTCCTGCAGGAGGCAAAACAAACTCTCCATATGATTGGAAGAGATAACCAACCGGGGAAGAACTGACAAGTGAAACATGGTAAAGGCTGAACCTAGGTCAAACTAGAACCATCCCAAATGAAGGAAATATATATAAGTATATGTGCTTTGTTCAAGGGCGACAAAACTGACTCTGTACTGCCATCGAAATAACAAAGATACATCCCGTTCCCGCTCTTTTTGTTATATTTAATTTTTTTGTCTTTTTCATAATAAGCCTGAAAAAGAATAAAAGAATGCTATGGTACAATGGATAGAACGAGTATCAAGAAAGCAGATGCACTTGTTCCGGGGTTTGGAACAATCCTATGCTCAATGCAAGGTGGCGAAAACTGGTCAGTGATACTCAGAGGAACGTTCCATCCATGGGTACAAAGGTGTCAAGTCGTGATAGCTAGGTGCATGCAATGGTTAACTTGTACAGAAAGTCAAGGTCAAAAGTTGGCTTAAACATCGAGTCCAAATGAAGCCGGCTAAAGGCCAGGATAAACAAGTAACCAATATGCAATGCAGTAATACAACTTAACGACACCAGGGAGCCTCTAGGGTATAAGCCAGAAAAATGATAAGTGATGAAGAAGAAGAATGAAGCTTCAACACGAAAGACATGGCGGGACTAAAGAAGACTCCCGAGCCTACATAAAAAGCAGCATGGGCAACAAGTGATAGCGAGGAACTAACTAGGAAGCCCATGGAAAGGAAGGCTCTACCATCAAGTCATGATTTAAAAATCGGCGAGTGAAATGGGTATAATACTCATGACCTGATGGGATCGACCCTAAGGCAAGTGATCAGTATGGAGGCTAGAATGCAAGATGCAACGGAAAATGATTCCCTAACCTATATGCCAGTGAAGATCATATACCTGCCATGAAGAGTCTGAACACATGGGCCAGAAACCGGGAAAAATCTCGAAAATGTCAAAATGTACCTGAAATATACCAAACTGGGCACTTCCAAGCAATCGAGTTATACAGCATAAGACAGATCGAAAAAAGAAGCACAAGGAAATTTTTGCGAAAATTTTCAATTTGTTAGCCATAAATACACAAATTACCTCTCAATTAGTTCATTATTGCATAGCTGATTTGGAAAAGAGCTCTGGAGCTAAAAACTTGTTTCATCAAATCAGCAACAACCGACCGTCGGAATTCAGCGAAACTTCAGGTAGGCTCCTTATTCATCCTGTTGATTCATTTTGTCCGTTTAAAATTTAAAATTAAGTGGATTTTTACCTGGAAACCCTTATTAAAAAACGCGTACCTGCGCATACGCGGGTTCAAAGAAGGCAAGTCGCGTGTATACGCGACTGTGCACAGCGAAACTAGCGTATGCGCAAGTCCGAATTTCAAAATGAGTTTCTAATGCAAATTTCAATGAATTTTTTCAGGATGACAATTTCATGGAGGGAACGCGAGCATAGTGCAATAGACCAAGAGGTCATGGAAGATCAAACAGCGCAAAATGTCCTCCGAAACTGTGGATTATTCAAATTTTTCAAAATGCCCAATATGAAAAGTAATGTGAGATTGCTTGAAATGTTGGTAAATTATTGGGAACCGGATCAGGATTGTTTCATCATTGATCAAATGCCACTACGCATAGAGGTGGAAGATATATACTTCATCACTGGACTCTCCAGGAGGGGAGACCCAGTGGATCTGCACGGAAAGCCCCTGGGAGGGTTAACCGTGGAGGATTATGTCCAAATCTATTGCATAGAAAATTCCAAGAAAGTTGGCACACAGATTGCAATCAGAGATATCAGGGACTTGCACATGAAGATCCTCCTATTCACCATTGGCAGAGTGGCAGGATCTGCCTCACTGCATCAGGCGTCCAGGACGCACATGAGCATAGTTGTAGAGTGCTTAATTCATGTGTATGATTGGTGCACTGCCCTGCTACTGAACATGAAACAACAACTGACCTCCATTCGCAAAACACATACAAAACACTTTGGCTATGGAACAATTTTGACTACATTCTTCTTCGAGAGAGTTCCAGCTTTGAGACCCAAAGTCATCTCAACTATCAGCAGCCCTCGGGACCCAAGAATTGCCCGTTGGGCAGACATGATGAAGAGACTGGGGGGCAGCGAGGTACCCCGAACTACCTGGGACGATGAGTTCTTCTTATGGTGGAGAGAACAGATCATCACAGTAGATGACTACCCCTATGCCGGGATGGATTTCCGAGGAGATCCAGATCTAGTACTTCCACCCGGTGCAGCATGGGGAGCAGTCGGTAAGTTTTTTTTTTTTTTTCAAAAATTTTAAATTATATGATTTTTTGGATTTTTCAAATATGTATGAAAAATGAAAAACAAACATGTTTTTGGATTGGATTCATAATGACTGACAAATGAAAAATGATCATGTTTCAGATGTTGGACCAGTGCGTCCTGAGGGCCTAGCACGTCACAAACGCCGCAGAGGTGAAGCAGAGACAGCGGATTCTGACAGGACCCTCCAGGCCGTGCAGAGAAATTTGGAGGGACTGACCCGCCAAATCCCTCTGGCTGCTGTGGAGGACTTGCCAGAAGCCGTCCAGAGACGGGTTGTAGGAGTACCCCGGGACTGGGTTAGACTGTTCCGCCGTGTGGCCACTGCAGTGATGTTCTATAGGAACGCTGGGCAGGGTCCTCAGGAGTAGACAGATTTTACATATTAGATGACTGTATATTTTTTTGAGACTGAACATGATGGGGCATAAGCCCAAGTTTTGTACGGCATTGATGGATCCAAAATTTTGTAAAGTTTTTTGACATACCGATGATATATATACAGCGATATTTGATGTGATGTGATAAATGTATCAAATGTATGATGTTTTTAATGATTAAAATTTATTGTATTGAATGATTAATATGCCAATCTAAAGCTTGATTAGCCAATGAGTCAGCAAACCAATTGTCAGCTCGAGGAATATGAATTAATGTTAAAAATTGAAATGACCTTTGTAACAAACGTACCCTCAAGAACAATCGTAATAAAACTGGATCTCGTACCCGATAAGTGTTGTTCAACTGCGACACCACCAGCTGGGAGTCCAAGAAAACTACCAACGAATCAACACCCAAAGATATTGCCTCCGAGAGTAGATGAATGATTGCAGTGTATTCTGCTACGTTATTGGAAGCAGGACCAATGCAGACCCCTCTTGATACCAACAGCTGACCGGAAGGATAATGAAGCACCCAAGCCGCGGAAGCTAAGTTCCGGGTGTGTCTACTAGCACCATCGGCGAAACCATAATGACTCATGACATCAACACAACCTGCCAAAGCAGATCAAAAACATCACCATCCCATCAAAAAAATCGAAAATCAAACAGATATGTACAAGACAAAAAACTACTATATACAAAGCAAAATGCTGGGGCAAAGCCTAGGCATAATACTTCTTCAGATAGAGCCCATTTCGGGGCTCCGACAACTCATTTCCTTCAAAGTCAACCAAGGTATACGCTCCTTTCTTAAGGACCTTTTTGACAATATAGGGGCCATACCACATCGACTTAAACTTTCCTGCCCCCAAGGCATCTTTTTCTTGGGCATAGACCAAAACAAGGTCACCTTCGGAAAAGACCCTAGGCTTAACCGCCTTATCGTACCGGACTTTGACTCGGTTTTTATGCGCTTCGTTCAACGTGGCGGCATCTCGACGCTGCTCATCAAGATGTTCCAGATGAAGAAGCCGCTCTGCCAGACTAGAAGTGTCAGGAAGAAGCTCAACAGCCAGTTTAAGGGAAGGAATCTCGCATTCAATGGGAAATACGGATTCCACCCCGTGAACTAACTGAAACGGAGTAAAGCCAGTTGCAGTTTTAACTGACGTCCTGTATGCCCAGAGTGCAGGATATAGCATAATGTGCCAGTTGGATCTATGTTTATCAATCGTCCGTTGAAGAATTGTCTTCAAGGACTTATTCACGGCTTCCACCTGGCCATTGGCCCGAGGATAATATGGAGATGAATGCTCCTGCCGGAAACCCAATTTAAGAGCCAACTCAGCCATCATACTGTTCTGAAAGTGACTGCCATGGTCAGTGACAATCTCTCTAGGTATACCGAAACGAGCAATGACTTGGTTGAAGAAGAAAAGAGCTGCAGTCTCACCATCGTTCCCAAAAGTAGGCATAGCTTCGACCCACTTCGTAAAGTAGTCTACCGCTACAATAATGTACTTGTGACCTTTTGCCGAAGGCGGGTTACAAGTAGTAAAATCAATACCCCACTTTGTAAAGGGTCCGACAGTAACGACTGGAAAAAGCGGAGCTGGATGAGCGCGCATTTTTCGAGTATACACCTGACAAGGATGACACTTCTTGACCGATTCAATACAATCTTTGAAAATCGACGGCCAGAAGTAGCCAGCACGCAAAATATTTTGGGCTGTAGCAAGCCCTGATAAATGACCCCCACAAGCTCCACCGTGAGAATCATTGAGCACGGCCTCAGCTTCTTCGAAAGTTAAGCAGCGTCTTAGGATTGAATCAACCCCTCGACGGTACAAAGCATCACCAATAATCAGATAACTTTTAGCTAAGTGACGCAGCTTACGACGCTCATATTTCGAAAAAGAAGAGGGAAACTTCGCAGTCTGGAGATATATAATGATGTCCCCATACCAAGGATCTTGTGGAGAGATCAGAAACAAGTGTTCGTCCGGAAAGGACTCATCATAGATCATCGCCTCTCCACAAGGCAACTCGGAGATCAATTCCGCAAAAACTAATGACTTCTTGGATTTGGCAGACATGAACTCTAGATCAAATTCCTGTAATATCACAATCCATCTATTATATTTGCCCCCAATCACTCGCCTGCTGAGGACAAACTGAAATGGATTGACAGCTGCCAAGACATAAGTTTTGCGAAGAATAATGTAATGCCGGAGTCGCTGCACAGCATGGACTGCTGCTAAGGCTAATTTTTCTATCGGGGTGTATCGAAGTTCAGGTCCTACCAGTCCTCGACTAAGGTAGTAAATAACATGCTCTACAAGAGCATCATCCTCCTGAACCAGAACCATACCAATGATAGATTCTGCTGTAGCCAGATACAAAAGGAAATCTCTGCTATAATCGGGTGGACTCAGTAAAGGAGCAGAGGTCAATGCCTTTTTCAAGGCATCGAATGAGCGTTGAGCATAGTCGTCCCAAAGAAAAGGGACTCCTTTCTTCAACAGTCTCATATATCCCTTTGTAATCTCAACATAGTTAACGATAAACCTCCGAAGAAAGTTAGACTTCCCTTGGAGACTTTGAAGTTGACGGATTGAAGACGGGGGAGGCAACCGAAGTATTGCCTCAACCTTGAAGGGATCTACCCTTATCCCTTCACTAGACACGATAAATCCCAACAGCCGACCGGATGTTACCGCGAAAACGCACTTGTTCGGATTCAAACGAATTTTATAAAAACGACATCTCTCAAATATTTGCCGGAGGTGTCCTCGATGATCCATCCTCTTTCGAGAATGAGCAACTAGATCATCTAAGTATGCCTCTATAATTTTCTTGATGTCGTGGAAGGCGTAAGACATGGCCCGCTGAAAAGTAGCTCCAGCATTTTTCAGACCAAAAGGCATTTTCTTATATGCAAACGTACCCCAGGGACAAATAAATGCGGTCTTATGTTGATCTTCTGGACGGATAGTAATTTGATTGTAACCAGAAAAAACCGTCCATGAAGGAAAAAATTTCGTTACCGGCACACTCATCAATAATCTGATCAATGAAGGGTGTGGGGTAATTATCTTTAGGACACGCCTTATTCAGGTCTCTGAAATCGATGCACACTCGAATTGTTCCTTGCTTTTTATCAACAGGAACGGGGTTTGAAACCCATTCAGTCAGAGGAACCGGGAAAATGAATCCCGCCTTAAGCAGCTTTTCAACTTCAGCTTTGATAGCTGCTGCCTTCCTAGGATTAACTGGACGAAGCTTTTGCCTGACCGGCTTAGCGTTTTCATACGTCTTGATCTCATGCTGGACGATAGATGGATCTATGCCAGGCATTTCCTCATAAGACCAAGCAAAAACATCCCTATACTCTTTGAAGAGCTCGGTATAGATTTGAACTTCTTCACGGGAACATTCAGCTCCAATGAAAACGTTCTCAATAATGTTGGGATTCCCGGAGATGTTCACCGGGATAGTCGGAGAGATCACAGCCATGTTCCCTTCAGCATAAACCTGTGCTGGTGCTAAGGGGCTCAAGACTGGGTGAACAGGTCCAGGAGACTGAGGACTTGGAAAACTAGCTTCGACTTCGCTCAAGTCGGGTAGGAAGTAAGACCGATGATGCAAGTCATCCCACGGTCTCTCTATACCTGTCATTGCTTCCAGGATGGCCTCTTCAGATGGAAGAGTGGTATCTAGACAATCCGGGGCAGAAGAAGAAGTAAGCGTCCAAGCCGGAGCCACATCACCATCCAACTCTTCCGGCGAAAGAGGAGCTGGATCAGACTCTGCAGTGTCAACAACAGACTGATATGCTATCTCAGCTGCAGAAATCGGGAATGCCATTCCACCCACTTGCCCTTCCTCCAAAGTGGCGGTTGGGGAAGGTAAGGTCCAAGGGTCCGAAAAATAATGAGTTTGAAAGAACTCTCTTCGAAGGGGAGCCTTGGAGGATGAAATAGCATTGATAGACACCTTAGGAGGAGGAAGATCAAAAGATCCCATCAGGGAAGAATACATTCCAACTCCCAGATTCTCGATATGTGCCTTAGTATTGTCCAACTTAGGGACGGATGAGTCAGGAGGCGCATCCAGGTCTACAGGAGGACAGTCCAGTTGATCCACCGTAACTATCCTCCCTTCGTGGGGGAAACATACTATCCGAAATAGTGAAGATGCAATGGCATCCATATCATATATCCAGTTCCTCCCCAACAGAAGGTTGTAGTCCAAGGCCGCATCTACTACCTCAACCTCTATGTTAACGGTTTTGCCCCCAACACAGATGGGCAAAGCCGGGACAATACCATGGGGCCTATGAGAATGGCCATCGAATGCAGTAAGAATGGTGCTAGATGGAACAGCTTTGGGAGATCCTAGTGTCTTCCAGCATGCGAGAGACATCACGCAAGTAGAAGCACCCTCATCAACGACCGTGCGAAAGATATTAGTCTTCCGGTACGATGATTTAATATGGAACGCCATATGATGAGGAAGTCTCTTCTTAAAATTCTTCATATCAAAGGCAATCGTAATATAACTTTTCGGGATCTATAGCTCCAATATCCAATGGCATGGAGCGTGCCCGAATTAGCACTGGAAGTGCAAGACTCCGTCAGTCTGTGGGCCGATGACATAGCACAAGGACTCTGCGCCAGATCTTCTACAATCGAGTAGTTCTGGGAAGCCCTCATGTTCGGATTAATCGTTGACCGCTTAGAGGATGCCTTCGGTATCCGAGGCATAGACTCGACAGTTGGCTTCGTGATATGAAGCGGCTCAGTAGCATCAGGAACTTCCTTAGCTTTCGAAGATTCCTCTCCGCCATAATCACGGGATCTCGTAGCGACATCCACGTGAGCACTCATCATAAAGATATTCGATGGAATTTCCCCTTCCCGAGGACCTCCAGAGGAAGCCCCAGGATTTTGATTCGCGCCAGCAATTAATTGCTGCCCTTGGGGAAAAGGGTTTGTTAGCACAGCCTGGGAACTAGAAGAACCCTGCTGAGATAACAGGCGCTGAGCATCCTGAATTTTCGGGCAAATATGCGTGAGATGGTCTCCAGCACAAAGCTTGCACGGAAACTTAACTTTCTTTTTCTCCTTTTGCCCTTCACCAACACGCTCGTTGGTCTTATTTGCATTGCCCTTCCCATTCTTACCCTTCTTCTTGTTATTACGTCCCTTCTTCTTCCCATCGGACTGTTGATTTCCTTTGGGTTCAGAAGATTGGACAGCATTAATAGACAAAGACTGGGAAGGTGAAGAATCAGCAGGCACAGCCTGACCAGAAGAAGCAGATTGTAAAGACAACTGCTGCAATTGAGAAAGCAGGCTGGCTGCACTACTACCGACCGATCCGAAAAGTCCGTCACCATGCGGACCAGGTTTAGGTTTCGATAGATCCAACTTGGAGCGAGGAGCATTAGGCAAATACTTGTAAAGCATGCCAGACTGAGAATAGATCAACTCTAACTGCTGGGCCCTAAAGATGGCCTGCTCCTCGGAATATACCCCTGACATGGATACATCCTTTGAAATATCTGACTGAAGCGATTTCAAAAACCACTCGAGAAGGAACTCACCTGGAATATGGGCTTTAATTAGCCTCTTCCTTCTCCTCCATTCCCGAATATGATCAGAAATGTGAGTTGCCTCATCCTGCTTAAAATTAGCCAGGAGTTCGGTCCCAGCCTCATATCTGACAGGCAACTGGAAATGGTTAAGAAAAGTGACAGCCAGTTCTCCAAATGTGGCGAAACTGCCCCCAGTAAGCTCTATATACCACTTCGCGGCGTTTCCAGTTAAGGTGCGCTGAAATAATCCCAATCTAATCGAATCGTCGATCAGAGAGTTGGATGAACACCATAAGTGGAATGTGGTGACATGGTCTGCCGGATCTTCACCATTCTTACCTTCAAACTTAGGAATGTCTGAAGGAAGTTTGGTTGGAACCGGAGGCCAACCGGGACTATACCGAATCGGGTCATTAGTTAACTTCGCCAAGTCTGGCAAGTTTAACGTTGCCAGAAATGGTAATCGCGGCGGAGCCTGAGAATTCCATCCTTGATGGGATGGATTTCCCACATTCTGAAAAGAATAGCCTGGATTTGATGAGGCACCAGGCTGCCAGAAAGGACCCGTAGAAAATAGAGAAGAACCTCCTCCCCACGCCGAGCTACCAAGACCTAGACTAGTTCCCCCCGCTGAAGTATTGACTGAAGATGTAAGCCCCTGGTAGGGGTTCCATGCATTAGATAGAGGAGAAAAAGACTGATAAGCACTCGATGCAGGGAAAGAAGCATTCCCTGGATGACTCGCGATGAACTGATTCCCTGCCCCCGACGTTGCAAACATAGGATTCCATCCTGTAAAAGAAGCCGAACTTGGCCCCTGAGCCCAAGGATTAAAACTTTGGGTCTGGGACGTAAAAGGAAATGACCCTAAAGAAGGATTAGGACTAGGAATATGCCCAGTCCCAAAGGGGAAACCCTGAAAAGAAGCCGATCCACTAGCCATGTTGGACATGGGCGTAGATCCAGCTGCACCGGCGGTAAAGGAAAAAGAGGGATTTCCAGCAATGGACATCCCTGAAACAAAGGGACCAGATTGAGAAGCATATGCTTGGGTGAACCCAGAGCCAAACATAGCACTGCTAGAAGCACTCGAAGATAGAGCAAGAGTGCCCCCTGCCTCGACAGAAGCAGGGGTCTGAATGCCCGCAGCACTCACGGTAGAAGCCGCGTTCCCAGCCGTGGCCATCGAAAGATAAGAAAGATAAGGAAGATCCGGCGGTCTCTCAGACTCCGGTCCGATGTACTCTATAACAAACGGATGATCAAGAGGAAGAGGAGATGGGCCTGTAGCTGCAGGCTCAGGTATATCTTCTATCTGAAAATCTTCCTCCTGAGGAAACAATACCCTCGAGGTGAGCGAAACGCTCCTCTCGGAACCGACACCGGAATCAGCAATGAAACCTTCAGACCTTAGTGGAGGATCTCTCTCCACAGCGTCAGACTCTACAGGGTGAAAACCACCCGCTAGATCGCTCCTACGCCTTCTCGAAGAAGGCTCTGCACTCTCGGGAGATAACCCCCGGACTCTCCTCGAACGTCGAGGCGCTTGATCAGCCACTTTTACAAATTTATTATATTAGACCCAAGAAAAGTGAAAAGCTAGGCAAGCTAGGAGCAAAGAGCACTCACTAAAATCAAAACCCTGAGAAACAGCAAGCAAACAGCCTCCAAGTATTTCCGCTCCGGGTGATGAGGACCGGACACCAAAATACAGGAAAGCGAAGTATAGGACCTTCCGAAAGCAGTCTGGGATGATTAGGGCCCATAACAACTAGCGAAGGTATCAGAAACAGTTACGCCGACCTCCTAACGACAGCCTTTGCCGGCTCAAGCACCCAAGCTTCGCAAGGGCACCCCCCAGAAGTACTGCTGAAAGTGATGCGACGTCTGCCTCAGGTACCACGGGTATTCCCCCCCCGCAGTCACCTGTGTGGAACCTAGGAACAACAACTATGGACACCAATCCGTATCAGAAGCTGGGCGGAACGGTCTTGAGGTCAGATTCAGCTAATCGGAGGGGGGGTATCCCTCTTCTTAACCTTCACTTCCCCTCGCGCTTGACTCTCTGATGAGAGCTTTCCCAGTCCACCTCACGGAGTTGGATTTCGCTCAATTAGTAAACTTCTATGTCTGTTTGAGCGGCCTTGGAGAGTTAACTCTCCTCTCTCCTATTCCAAGGCCCTACAACCTAGCTAGTTGGTGATTGACACTAAATAAAACTTGCTAGTTGATTTTAGATTTAATCGCTTATTTTAAGGGCTATTGTATTAAGTCATAAGGATATGGAGTTGAAACCAATGATGTTCTGACGCAAAAGAAATTAATAAAAACCTGACTACATGCACATGCAGTTCTTAGTCTTTCGATGAAGAGCAATTTCTATGTAAGTTCTACGAGGCTAAAAATGCATTTTTCTTTTCGAATTACAAACTCACACGCACAAAAATTAAGAAGCTAACTAAATGATTCAATGCACCTAATGCAAATGACCACTAGCATGTAAATTCTAAGATGCAAAAAGTCCCTTGAAACAAGGTGAAATTTCCAAAAAGGCTCCTTCAGTTTCAACTAATCTTTTGATATCCAGAAAGCTTAATTCTTGCAAACAAGAACTCTCAATATAAGACACCAAAATACTCAACAAGAAGAAGAAGAAATCAAAAGATAACCTCCCTTCACAATCAAGCGGGAAACTAGAAGCAAGAAACTTCACTAAAGTCCCAAAAGATGAAGCCAAACGAAAATGAAAAAGGCAACAACAAAAACAAAAACAAGAAACAATGTTTTTTGAGTTTTTGATATGCAAAAACAAAAATCAAAACAAATGTTTTTGGGCTTTTCAGTTTTATAAAACAAGAGCTTCAAGAAAACCAAGAACAACTATCCCAATCCAAGCCAAAACGAGACCGAATTTGAAGCATAAACTCCAACTATGCCCCCAAACCTTATAAAACTAATGATAGCAAGATCAATAAGGGAAACGGAAGACTAAAAACTCAATCAAACAGCCAAGAGAAATAGTGCAAATTCGTTGCAATACAAAACTCCAAAGAAACAAGAAAAGATCTTCGAAAAATGCAACAAAACCCTAGCTTATGAAACTCAAGAAAACCAATCGAAAACAAAGCAAAGAACGCAATGCAAAGCACAACACAAAGACAAGAGCGAGTCAATGAGCAAAAGCTCTCTGTTCTGGTAAAGCAGAACAGCCAAGAACGCTCAGAAAGCGATCTTGGAACTCAATCCAGGAGTGCTAGCACCAACAAGAACACTTCGCCAAAAGATCAGTTTTCGGGCAAACGAAAGAGAACCAAGACCAGTTCTGTCACACTCCAGTAAGTACAAAGACACTGCAAACACAGGCCTCCACAGCCAGAAAAGACCAAAAACACCAGAATCTTGAAATTTCAAATTCAGCCTAGGTATACGCGACCTTGCAGTTATGCAACAGGCGTGTATACGCGTCTGTGTTGAGGGAAACCCGCGTATACGCGGTTTCTTCTACACAAACTCGCGGGTATACGCGACTGTGTGCAAGAAAAACTGCGTATACAAAGAAAGATAGTGAAAAATAAAAAGTACAAGTCTGGGAAAGGTATAAAAGCTTCAGACTGACTGCAAGAAAGCAAACTGGACTGTAAAAGACAGAAGAAACTATTGGCAACCTACCAAACAGCTGAAACAACCCAACAGGAGAATCACAAAAATGTGATCCCCAGCGGAGTCGCCAGTTCTGTTTCGGGGATTTAACACCCTAGAGGTTGGCTGGGATTCAACCTCCACAGAGCAGGGGCGTACTACTTAACAGAGACTCACACGATCATGCACATTCATAAAAACGAAATAGAGCAGAATGAGAGGTTTACCCGTTGGTCCTACGTTTGAAGTAGATCCACGTGGAGTTCAAACTCCCTGCAACCGTCCTTCCTCTTTCACCTGAAATACAAGAAGAAACCAGCACAAAGGACAAGTTGTACAGTATATTTCTACTCTATATGTTAGTGAGATTTATATAAAACATTAAATAAATCATCATGAATGCTTGTATAACAAATATTCTTCATACATTAAAGCATACACTAACACGTTTATTTCGGGAACAGCATGATACTTCCGTATTATAAAAATAGTACGTACAAAAGTAAGTGGAGAGATCACCTGATCCTTCCAAGGCCTTCGCAGACCGTCGTCCGGATCCGTCCAGCCCTTGCCTCGCTAAGACTCCTTCCAAATGAGTGCATACGAGATAACATATAAGGGGATGTGTATCTCAAGGAAACAAGGGTTTCCTGAAATGAACTGGGAAAGTGCAGGAGGCACGGGGAATCAGACTTGGATAGGGAACCAACAGAGTATAATAATAATACTTCTCTCTCTCCCTTAGGCCATACATATGAGGTCTTTTTATAGTCCCTCCAAGTAGTTTCAGCAGTTGGAAACAGTTGGCCACGGGCTGGGGTGGTTGAACTACCCGAGTAACCATCAACCCAGCGCGAAATTAGGGATTTTTATATATTTTTTAATCATTAAAATGGCATACGCGGAAAAGTCTAGCTGTACTCGCGTATACACGCGGAAAAACACGGGCATAGTCGCGTATGGAGGATTTTCCACTGTTTTTAAGTGAATTTGTCCAAGTCCGTAGGAATGGGTGCCCACCTAACAAGGATATACACTAGGAACCAACCCTAGAAGAAGAATAAATGAGCCTGAACATATCATGTAATGCATTGGCAGGAATTACCACTCCTCAAACTCTCAAGGTAGAAGGACATATAAAGAAGAAAAAGGTAGTAGTGTTAATTGATTCGGGTAGTACCCATAATTTTATTCATTTTAAGGTAGCCAAGGAATTGAATTGTTTCCTATAACCAGCACCAGAATGTCAAGTGACGGTTGCAAATGGAGGAACTATAAATTTCTCTAGAAAATGTCATAATATCAACCTAAAAATGGCAGAATATCTATTGAAAATCCCAATGCTTTCCATTCCAATGGGAGGTGCTGATATTGTACTAGGAGTACAATGGTTACAATCTTTGGGGACAGTAGCTTTTAATTTTCAATAACTTTTCTTTAATTTTTTTTTGGAAGGAGAGGAAGTTGAATTACAAGGTATCGCAGCAAAGCTGAGAAAGATAATAATCTCTAATTTCATGACAAATCTTCTGAAGAAAGAAGACCAAGGCCTAATTTCACAATTAGGCTCACTAGAAGTTCCAACATAAAAATAATCTATTTCTCTAGATCTCCAAAATGTCTTGGAGAGTCATTCCAAGGTGTTTGAAAATACCAAGGGACTCCTACCTATTTGTGATCATGATCATGCTATTCATTTGATTCCAGAAAGTGTTCCTACAAACATCAGGCCTTATAGATATCCTCATTTCCAAAAGAGAAAAATTGAACGTATGATTGCAGAAATGTTAGGGGCTGCTATAATTCAACCTAGTCAAAGTTATTTCTCTGCTCTAGTGGTATTGGTGCATAAGAAGGATGGATTATGGTGCATGTGTCCGGATTATAGGGTCTCACTAAGCTCACTATTAAACATACATTTCCCATTCCTGTGATTGATGAATTATTGGATGAATTACATGGAGCAATTTCTTTACCAAGTTGGACCTTCGTTTAGGATATCATCAAATTAGAATGAAGACTGAAGATATTCCGAAAATAGAATTTTGAACTCATGAAGGTCATTATGAATTTTTGGTCATGCCTTTTGGCCTTACCAATGCACCTTCTACATTTCAAGGGTTGATGAATTCCATTTTTAAACCCTTCCTTAGGAAATCTGTGCTAGTATTTTTTGATGATATACAAATCTACAGCAAGTCTTGGAAGGATCATGTTCAACATGTTGACAGGGTACTCAAACTATTGGAGGAGAAACAATTATATTCAAAAACATCCAAATTTTCTTTGGAGTATGTTATCACAAAATTGTACTTGATTGGCTGCTTATCAAACAACTCAGTGTGACTGTTTCAAACCACTTCTAACTGAAGCTTAGCCTCTTCAGTTTGAGAGGACTCTCTCAAGGGGATTTTATGATATTGAATAATGATAGTACTAGATGGCTAACACTATGGAAATTGTAACTTGTTTTTTATGATTGCAGGTTCAAAAGAATGCATGTTTGCTACCATTGGGCTTATGGAGTTAACAATAAGTAGTTTCAGTGGCAAAGTTTCTTGACATGGAAACTAAGGCAGATAGAGGTCTTTAACAAAGGTAACTCACACATAAAACATAAGAAAACACAGTCATTTCATCACTAAAGGAAGTCAGAGCATAAAATTATGAATTCTGAGTAATAGAGATGAAATCTATTGTAAGTGATAAAACATAAAGATATAAATCAATAAGACATCAAAAACCTCATGAGAATCTCAGATCTGTCAAGAAAAATGTCTCTTTCTATTATTGATATAGGTAAAATACATAAAGTAGTAGTTTAGTGCAAATTTTCTCCAACCCTTTACTACTTCGATGCTTTGTCTTAAAATAGACATTCTTTACAACAAGGATGATATTATTGGTGGCTAGATCATCGAATTATCCTATAAAAATTTTCATAACTGAAAGAAATAACTTCTAATAGAAAATTGACAGCTACACCTTAAAGAAACCATCTCCTAATAGGACTCTAACTCCTATTTATTACATTTCTTTTATCCTATCTATGAAAAAGTTACATGATGATTACAAAATAAGTATCACATGCTCGAAAGACACATGATGGAGTTCATCACCACTTTACATATTTAAAACCCTTTTGATTTATGGAACATGACCCTGTTTTTTAGGAATAAATAACCCTTATCTTCAACATTGTTTTGACTAATGAATTGTCTTCATAGCACCTCCTTCAAGTCATAAATATCTGATGATAAGCTCACTTGAAATGTTAGAGGACTCCAGCTGGCCAAAAACGGCTTTTAGGATGCTCAAAACCTTCAACAGTTGCTCGCTATGAAAACATGACAGTTTCGTAGCAAGTTTTGGTAGCATTGGAAAAGTAGTTTTTGGATCCATTTACTTCTATCCTTTGTTGTTCAATGATGTCAATCAAGTCATGACACATCACCACCATGAATTAACCTCCTTAATTCATGCAAAAAATTACTTTAGAAGCAAAAAGGTTGCTACATGTTTTTTCGTGGCGTATTCCTGGCTTTAAGCCCAAGGAATGCGATGAAACTGTGTAAAAACCCATAAATTGCCTATTTCAAAAGTGTCTACAAAAACTGACCTCCAGCTGCAAAATATTGATTTTATGCATGTAATGAACCTTATAAGGCATATTCAATCTCAACTTATTTCTGCTGTGGTGTTTCCTCCTCATTTATGATTAGTTGAGCTATAGGCTCTTCCACCACAGTCATTTTCAAACCTTTCTTTTCTAGCTCTTCATGAATCAGATCCAATTGTTCTTGAAGATATTTGACTTGGTCCTTTAGTTTCCTATTCTTGGATTGCAAGTGCAAGTTTACCTTTTTGATGTGCTTGACCTCTCTTCTTAGTGATTGAGTCCACTTTATCAGATTTTTTGTATTGTCCAAGTTCTTTGAGACACTTCTGACTTGATCCTCCCAGATCTTCCTCATTTGTTCAAACTGAACCCTTTAAGCTCTATGCTTATTTGCCTCTTTCCTCAAGACTGATATCTCTTCACCTGCCTCTTTCAACTGCTCCTTAAGGGTTTCAACTTCTAAATTTTCAGTGATTTTCTCTTTACCCTTCTTTTGTTTGATGACCAGTTCTTATTTTGCAGGTGAAGAGAGGTCTATAATGCTTGGTGGTGATTGAGTAGTTTCACTGACCTTATGAGTTTCTTTTCTTCTTTCCATGACATTTATTGCATGTCTTTTCATTGGCTTTCTATCTTGAAACAAGAATTAGCATCATCACCTACAAACTCTAACTTATTAGATGTTTTTTCATTTCTTTAGCTTTCTTCCCCCATCTTCAACATCTTCAGCTTGGACAATGGGAATTTCTTCAATATCAATTGCATGCAAGATGTCTTCTAAGTTATCCTTAACCACTGTTTGGCTCTTGGTAACTCTCTTTCTACCATGTTTGCTAATCGTTGGCTTCTGTTTTGTAGGTGTATATTTGGGTGTGTTAATCTTCTGCAAAGGTTCTGTCTCCATGCTCACTGGTTCTAACTGCTCTGCCACTGTTGGTGATGAAATATCTCTAGGTTTGGGAACTCTTTTAGGAGTGAAAACATCTACTTCAAAACCACTCATGAACAGAAAGGATTTCCAATATCTACCTAATCTCTTCAACTCCTCTAACACCAACAACTTAATCAAACCATGGTGAAAGAGAGAAGTTTCATTTCCTTATTTTTTAGCATGGACCTTATCTAACATTTTAGTTAGAATTATGTATAAGTAAAAGGGCAAGTCAAGAGACCTCTTACCCATAAAATTCAATAGAAGGCTAAGGTGGTAGGATTAGACCATGTGAAACCTTCCTTCACAGGTGAAGTACTTCTGAATGATCATCGGCAGCTTTGAGAAGTTGTATTTCAAGTAACTCCTTGGGATAGCATTTGTGAGTCAATTCCACTATGCTCTGGCTTGATGAATTCTTTGCATTCCTTCATTGTGAACATGATGTCTTTAAACCACTGTTCACCTCCTCTAGGGATTCCTGTTGCTGCTGAAATGTTGTTTGGTGTTAATATGAGGTTTAGCATTCCCACCTTTGAAGTTGTTCCATTGAAACTATTAGCAAAGTCCTTGGAAACCTGTAGATGACAACCTTGCAGCCTTTGGAAGAATTGAAAGCAACCTGTTCTTCAGAAAACCTCCAAGGCAGTTGGGTCTTCATTTAATAAATTCATGTCCATGGGTTGATACCTATGGCAGTGACCACCTTTTTTAGTTTTCTTCCTTGAAGCCATGGTGGTTTTATATCTTCACAACCTCGCTTGATTAATGACACATGCAACCTTTGAAAATGCTAGCAACCTGCTTGGCTCGATGAAGCAGCTCTCCAGAACTCAATAACATGCAAAGATGAAGTGGAGAATGACAAAAAGACTCAATTGGGTAATTTTTTATGGTTTTGATGACAACTCATGCCTTAATCATGACACATGCATGCTAAAAATGGTTATGATAACCTTAGACATGACCTTTGTATTTTTAAATTAACTCTAACTGACTCGAATGACATTCACCCTAACTCATACAATGATGAACTGAAACTTCACCTTAGGTTTGACAAGATATACAGGAAAACTGTTTTTCGTAGCGTAGCTAGTTCATTTTATAACAGTTTCTCTACGAAACTATTAGGCAGTTTCGTAGCGAAAACTGTTGTTTCACAGTGTAAAACACTACGAAAACATGTAAAACTAGCATAAGTGTATTTTTTGAATTTAACGCTTGGGAAATGAAATATGACACCTAATGATGACTGATGGGACATGAAATGACCTAAATGGAGGTGGGTTTGAACCTTAGGATAGGTTAAACATGTAAAAATTGAAATTTTCCTATACCAACTTGAAAGGCTTAAGGAAACCTTTGACAAATGAACTCTATGACCATGTCAAATAATGTTTCACATATTTTTGATTGATAATTGTGGATCCACTTGGGATGGTGTGCCCCTGTGGTACACAAAATAACCTGTAGTTCCAGTGCTATCCATCTTCTTGGAAATAAAAAAAAAACTTTGAAATTTGCCAAGCTTCCTTCAAACTCTAATGGTCTTCGCCTTAGGCTCAAGTTTGATGATAAACTTGTATTTATTAGTAGAAAATCATAACAAAATGGAATATATACAATGGATTGGAAAATCAGTAGAACTTAAAAGGAATAATGCTTCAAAAACCTGTCATTAACAGGCCCTCTAGCACAAGGTTGTCCATCCATCTCCTGTAGTAGGTAAGTATTGTTGCCATGGAATGTAGCTACTATGAATGGACCTTTCCAGATATTCTAAAACTTACCATGTTTCCATTTTCTTCAATTCTGGCCTCCCACTTCAATACCACATCTTGAATCTGAAATTTTTCCTCTTTGACCTTCCTGTCAAATGTCTTCTTTATTCTGTTTTGAGATTGTTGATTGTTGTTATATACTTCCTCCCTTTTTTCCTATAGAGCTATCAACTGGTTTATTCTCCTCTGAATAGCGTTACGCTCCTCTTCTAGTCCTTGCAATAGCTTCATAACAGGGACTCCCAAGGATGTAGGAAAAATGGCTTCAGCTCCATACACCAACTCATAAGGTGAAGTACCAATTGACATTTTTGTACACACTCTATCAGCCCAAAGAGCATACTTCAAATTAAAATGCCATGACATTTTATTTTCTTATAGCACCTTATTAATAATCCTCACAATTCTTTTGTTAGAAGATTCAGAAAGACCATTACCTTGTGGATAGTAAGCAGTAGAATGTCCAAGTGTAATGTGATATTGATGACAAAAACTGGTCAGCCTCTTGGATTTGAAAGCATGTGCATTGTCATTGATGATCTTCATTGGAAATCCAAACCTAGACAATATGTTATTCTCTAAGAATGAAAATGATGACTGAATCATTTGCTTGCCTAGTTTGCATTGCTTCAATCCACTTGGTGAAATAATTAGTCGCTGTCAGGATCCAATGATGCTAACCTAAATATGATGGATTAAATTTTCCAATAAAATCTAGACCCCACTACTGGAATGGCACCTCAAAATAAATAGGCATCAAGGGTAAAGGAACAAGATTTTTCTTACCATCAAAAATCTGGCATTTGCGGCAGGCAGCTATCTTCTTGTGGACATCTTTGAACATGGTAGGCCAGTAGTACCCTGCTCCAAGAATCTTGTGGCCTTCCAATAGTGATGACCTTCCTCTTCCAACAAACAATTCAAAATAATACCACCAGTATCTTTCCAATACAGTGTTTTATCTATGATGCAGTACCTCAGAGATTTCAGCTTCACAAACCTTGCTTTAGATTTTTTCAATTGATCAGGAGATATATGATGATGTAAGACAAAGAAAATGTCTCTATACCAGTTAGATAGGATGTAATTCTCTTCAATAGGAATCAACTCTTCATCTTCATCTGATAATTCTGAAATTTCTACAATTAAATTCATATCAAGATAGTCAAAATTTGACTGTGCCATCAGCTTTGCTAGCCCTTGACCTTTCACCAATTTTGTAGGTATGATTTCTATATCATACTCCAACAAGTTAGCTATCCAATTCCCTCTCTTACCATGAGGATCAGCTTGAGTCAAGATGTCCTTCATTACAACATTAGGCACAAATGCTATGACATGAGAATGAAAAATATAAATTCTGAAATCTTTGATGGCTTTGACCAAAGCATATGCCTGTTTATCTAGGATATTTTACTTCAACTCCAAATTAGAAAGGGTCCTACTAAATAATGAAATGGGCTGATCTATACCTTGTTTTCCTTTTTGTAGAAAAACTCCAGGAAATGTGTTTTCTGATGCAAATATAAAAACCAAAAATTTCTTTGAAAAATCTAGGCTACTCAACACTGGTGCCTGAGTGAGGGCCTTCTTGATTTCCTCAAATGACTGCTTTAATTCAAATTTCAATTTAATGTTAGCTCCTTTCTTAAGCATCTTGGTTATGTATTTGAAAATCTCAGCAAAGTTGGGAATAAACCTTCTCAAAAAATTCACTCTTCCAAGGAAAGATTGAATTTCCTTACTGCTTCTAGGCAAATCTACTTTTTGAATGGCATTAACTCTGTTTGGATTAACATTTGTCCCATATTTAGATGTAATATGCGCAAGAAACTTTCTAGAAGTTAAAACAAAGATACTCTTAATAGGATTAATAGAAATACCAAAACTCTACACTTCAGTACAACTTTCTCCAGATGTTTCAAATGGTCTTCCTCTCTTCTTGAGAAAATTGTTATGTCGTCTAGATAGACAACCACCAACTTATCCTTCTCCTCAACAAAGGAAATGTCCATTTCTCTTTTAAAGGTCACTCTTGCATTCATCAAACCAAAGTGCATCTTGGCATACATGAATGTCCCCCATGGTGTGGTAAATGAAGTTTTCTCCTAATCTTCTGGGTGCACTAATATCTGATTGTACCCTGAAAAACCATCCAGCATAGACATCTTTTGGGAACCAAAAATGTTCTGTAGAATTTGATCCATCTTTGGGAGAGGGTATTTGTCCTTCAAAGAAACTTTGTTCAAGTTTTTGAAGTCAATTCATATTCCGATTTCTCCACTCTTTTTCCTGACTGGTACCTAATTTGCAAGCCACTTTGAGAATCTGATTGGGACAATAATTTTTGCATCAAAGAGCTTCTTAATTTCCTTCTCAATTAGAGGCATGAGAAGTAGATTAACCCTCCTCAGTTTCTGTTTGAAAGGATTTTCATTTTATTTAATAGGAATGGTATGCTAAATAATAGTGGGAACATGTTTCTTCAAATCAACATAACTCGATGAAAAAACATCAATGAACATTTTCATCATCTCAATATATTTCTGTTTCATCTATACAAAAATAAATTTTGAAAGCGTAATCATTTTTGGCATTGCTACTGTACCAAGGCTACAACTCTCTACCTCTTCATCATCAATTTGTATCCTAGGATATTTGAACACATCATTTTGGTCAAAAATATTTTCAGGTGGGATGAGACCTTTGGGTATAGAATTATTCTTCAGCTGCAACACTTCAGAATTACCCTTAGTTTCAACAAGCATGTTTTGCTGATCTACTTGTGTGCTTTCAAACTCCTCTTTCAATTCTATGAAGTTTTTGACTTGCTAGTCATCTTCAAAAGATTTCTAGTGAATTATGTTGTCTGGGATAGTATGCCTATGAAGAACTTCAACCTCATATCTTTTAGTGGAATGTGCAGGGATAACAAATAGACTTGCAGAAACAACTAGGGAGTCAACTACTGAGTTTTGATCCCTAGTTTTCACAATGAAGGAATATTCTTGAATTTTTTCTAACATATCTGTTAGCCCCCCTACAAATTTTTGACAAGCAAAGTAGGGGGCTAAATTGTTTCTGAGCCTTAAATGAATGCATATCCCCTGGAGGCACATCATCCTTGAAGTCTATGGTGCCTTTGCCCTGTGATGAATTTCCCCCCTGCTGTATCCATACAAGTAACCTCTCTAATTGTGAAAATTCCGCTCCTGAAAGCCTCCCTTTACCCTTGAAACCCTGCAGAATATCCTATTTTAACTCATGTCTTCCCCTTGTCAGATTCCCCTCCGTAACCCATAGAAATTTATAATATAACTCTATATTATAAAGGCCGTCGCTAACACTTCCTTTTCCATCCCCGTCATACCTTATTATAAAACTTTATCATAAGGTTCATTAACCCCGTTGCTTATTGATCGCAATGTCGCAATCGCATGTCATGTTTTAATGATCCGATCATCCATTGCAAGTATTTGTGATGTGATGGATCGTGCCCGCGCCCTTTTTGTGATTACGATATACCCCCGACCCCTCTCCCGCTAAGCCTACACCTCGTCCTCCACGTGATCTAGTGCCATAACCACCCACCAGCCTAAAGGGCGCTTTTCGTATTCGTTCATCGAGTGCGGCATCAACCGTTGATCTTGGTTGATTGGACGGTGATCGTGGACTCCACAGTGCCCGTGCTTCTCCGTTCAAATTCCTAACCGCGCCATCGCCGTCCATTTACACGCAGATTTGACGGTTCGAAGTTTACCCCGCCCCTGTGGACCCCGCGCATTGTTCATAAACCAGCCTGTTTCCATCGCACCGCCTTTGGGCAGATGGCGGTATTCTCCAATCGGCCAGCGATTCCATACAGCTTTCGATGCGTGGCACCGGTACGGTTTCAAAACCACTTTCCCATCGTGCGTTATTGTTCGGTACAGGACGCGCATCGATATTCATATCCACTGTTAGATCTACTCGTGCTCATCCAACTATCATCGCTTGATGAAGCTGCGCGGGGTTTAGTCCATGGCCGTCGTACACTTGGCCCACTGTCCACCGCTCTCCAATGCATTATTTACCGTTGATCTCCGCTGAGATCCGATGGTCCAGATTAAATCACATGGCCCGCCATTGACTGGTCCCGCCACGTCATCACCTCCACGTGTCTCCGTCGTACATTCACCTCACCCCCGTTATATATTTATTCCCCAAGGTCAAGTGTTCATTATTTGACGTTAAAGTCTGTTGCACCCCTCCCGCGTCCATGAGACCACGTCCCGCTGTCAAATCGCATCTTCCACCATGTTTTTGCACTGTTCCATCATCCCACCAGTCTGCATGGTCGTCCTCGTCGTTCCCGTCTCATCCACTACCCCCATTTATGGATGTCGTAGCAAGTTTTCATGTTTTGCAAGGTTTTTAATAGTAAATGACCGGCATGATGCACATTCTCTGTTGCGGCAACAAGGAATGCAGAAAGGACCATGTTTCAGAGGTCGAGATCACAAAGAAAGCTAGGGAGGGAACCCGGACAGGACGCACATTAAAGGATCAGGGTTTCAAACTCTGTAAGACCTCTTCGGCACCATTAAAAGCACAGGTTCCGTAGTCAAGGGTACAAGTGGGGCAGCAGAGAGCCTAAGGAATGCAAACAAGGATTTTAAGCCTTATGCTCAGGGATTTAAAGGCAAACACCAGATCAATGACTCCCATGGAGCATGTACAAAGTATAGCACACGGAAATCAATGTATATCAGGGGTTTTCACTGCAGCATAATGTTTTTCTTCATTAGGTATAGGGTGCCCATACATTTTTTATTCCACACCGTGTCCCTGAAGAAATTTCCAGCAGAAAGCAGATCAAAACTACCAGAGCATTTATATGGCAGACTTCTCAGCAATTTATTTTATTTTTGTTCAAATCACCAGGAGTACCACGGAGTACTTCAGCCAAAATACATCAAAGTCATATCCAGAAGAAGCAGAGGCCTTAAGAAGACCACTATTTCATCTAAAAATGACAAGAATTGAATGCTTAGGATTTAAAGCATAACGGGCTCTGGCCCTCTTTCTTTTCAAGAGTTTAATACAACATTTAGTTCTTCACCTACCTCTTCTGCTTCTCTTCAGCTATAAAATGCATGAGAAAATATTGTAATGGTTGTTGATCAGTTATTAGGGAACTGCAAGTAGTTTCTTTGAGACTCAGTCTCTGTGTAAAGATTGTAAGATGGGTTGAAGGATATGTTTTCAGATGGAGTATTCAGCTGTCGGCAATATTATGCTTGACTGGTATTGTTACTTAATATGACAACCACATTTCTTTGGATCCTGATCTGAAGCAGCGGTGATGTTTTCCTATCTCTGTGTTTACATTCATTTCATTTCGTTTCTACTGGCTTGCATCAGAATTTTGACATAGGATTTACCCTTGTTAGGTACCCTATGTTCCTGCTCTCCTTGCCATTTATGTTTCTCTTATGAATGTATTATCTGAGAAGTGATTTCAGTTGGTTTAAACAGTGTAGTGGATGTTATTTCCTGCTCTCTGATGTATGAATTAAATTAACTTACTTCTTAGATGCTTCTTGTTATAGATTTAGTTGGAAGATTTGGGAACACTGGGGATTAGAGTTAGCCCTGTCCACTAGGATCCTTGTACGACTTGTTGATCTGTAATTTTGTGCTCTAAAATCTGTGTTATCTCCTCCCTCCTAATTTTCATATCCCATAATCATCCTGAAGATCCTAAGTTTCAGATGACTAGCCCAATTGAAAGCCTGCCTATTGAGTAGCAAGAAAATCCTTTCCTGACTCCATTGCCCATGGTTTTGAGTATTTCCTGGAATGTTTCACCTCTGCCTTATCCATCTTTGCTCTTCCTGGTCTTACATTGAAACCTTCTTTCCTGATAACCAGCAATCAAAACAAACAAATCAAACAAGCAAACTCGTGCCTATAACTAGCCTAACATCTTAAACCTTGAGCTTCATAGACACAAAACTTTGCTTAAATTAGAGAGATCCCTCTCTAGACCCGGGAGGGCTAGATCCTGAGGTCTGAAAGTGGTTTTGATGTTGTCTCATCTTTTGGTCTTGCCAATCTGGCCAAAACATGGGAACCCCAACATAATGGCGACTCCACTGGGGAGCTAAGTGCATTACACCTAAAAAAAACTCTTAGGCATTCAAAACCTACAATCTCTGGTCAGGTTGGCAGTTAAACACTCATATT
Source organism: Pinus albicaulis (assembly GCA_034641835.2). NCBI lineage: Eukaryota > Viridiplantae > Streptophyta > Pinopsida > Pinales > Pinaceae > Pinus > Pinus albicaulis. The sequence goes on along the minus strand of CM076576.1, from coordinate 175,821,862 downwards.
CTCTCATCAACCTCTATACCATTTGTTTTGTTTTCCCGTACTCTTGGACAGAGTCTGGAAAGGGCCAGGTAGCCTCCGGATCTCACACTCTTTCAGAGGTGACATATCTGATAAATGCCCTCCCAGTCAATCTCTTGTTAGAGTTTGTTGTGTTTTGAAGATACCCTTGAAGGAGGACATCCCATAAGCACTATGGTGGACAGTGTGCCCCTTAAGGACATCCTAAACCCTCCACCTGGCTACTCCATATTCCCTAAATGTTTCAAATACTCCACTGGTGATCAGTAGGCCTGCTGATTGTCTTGGTTTCACACTAGACTCCACTGGGAGACCAGCCTTCACAACAACATTAACTACAGTAGAAGTAACAAGTAGGGTTAAGCTGCTTGGTCAGAAACAACATTCTGGCTTCTAGAACCATTCATACAAGAGCTTACCCTGACCCAGACCCACCTGAAATAGTTGACAATCCTGAGAGCATCCTCAAGGGAGCTCCTACACCTAAAAGAGAAACTATTCCTAAACACATCCATAGAGCTAATTCTGCACCAGAAGATCTTACAGCTCTATCACACTTTCACCTTAACCTAGACCAACCAAACAGCTTATCTAGGACTAGGTCATTCAGTAGCTTAGACCAGCCAGACCCTGAGCTTCCTGATTCACCACAGCAAGGTGGTAGATACCTTGAGAATAGACAGACCCCTCCATCTACACCTCCTGGTTTACATTTCATACAAAACTTGGGGCTCAGTCACCCTAGGTCTGCTCATCTGTCCTCTGCTGGTCATAATATCCCTGTGATCCATATACCAGTTGCCCAAGTTAACCCTTTACCTCATCAAAACATCACCATGGCAGCCTGGTATACACCCCTGGTTTTACCTCAACCTCTGTATCCCTACCAAATGACTATCAATCAAAAATCCCTCACTTCACTGCTAAAGAGTCCATCATAGCCCAACATGTAGATAAAATGGAATATTCTTTTGACTACATGGAAATCGATGACGATACTATCAAAATGAGAATCGTTGCCCAAAGCTTAGGGGGTGATGTGAAGAAATGGTTTAAGGGCCTGCCTCCAGGCAACATCAACGATCTTCCGGGCTTGTATCAGAATTTCATAAACAAATGGGAAACTAGGGAAAATCCTCGCCAACTCCTGGAAGAGTACATGACCCTTAAGAGAAACGTAGGAGAGAGAGTCCACGATTACACAACAAGGTTCAACAGCATTTATAATGCTCTCCCTCCACACATGAAACCTCCACAAGGCATGGCCCTAGAAAAATACCCAGAGGGTTTTGATGCTGACATGCCCTATGAGCTTAGAGATAAGGAATACAACACACTGGAGGACATGCAGAAAGGAGCAGTGAACATAGAGGCAAATTTGATTGAGAAAAGAGCAAGACTGAAATATGAGAAAAGGGTAACATATAGAGATGACAATGTAGCCTCCACATTTGATCCAAATCATGATCATCTATCTAAAAAAGTGGACAAGCTATACCAAATGATGGAAAAAATGGTTGTCACAGTTAGTAACCAGAATAGGAACCAAAACTTTAGAAGAATCAATAACACTCCCAACAGACAAAAAGAATCAGATCAACAAGTTATTCCCCCATTCCAAAACTTTCTTGATGAAGATGAGGGAATCATAGAAGAGCCTGAGGGAAACACAATCAATATGTTTGAAACAGAATATTCAATCCATAAATTTTATTCAAAAGAAGATCAGCCTTCACCCTCTGGTTAGGAGGAGGAATGGCTGGAATCTGAAGATTACAGATTAGGATTTGAAAATGCCATGATGCAGGGTAGAGAGCAATATGAACTTAGAAGCAGAAAGAGTCAAGAAACTGCTAAACCCAAAGCTTCTGAGACTACCATCAATAAGAGACCTGAGAAATATTCTAAAGAAACTACTGAAAGTAGCAAACCATCAGCTGAAAGTTCTGGAAAGAATAAATAAAAAGACAACCAAGACACTAATGCACAAGGTAAACCAGCTATTAGCACTAGCACTACAGTTAGTGCTCCTGATAAAACTGTCAAAAACACTATACATAATGAGAATCAGCCCACTGACTTAGCCACTAAGACAGTGGAAAATAAAACAGAGATGAGTATGCCAAAGAGTCAGTCCCCTTTGAATCTGGAAAGTGAGATTGCAAGAATTAAAATTTCTGTACCACTTTCTGAGCTGGCCACTCAAGATGGATATAAAGGCCAGATTTTGAAGGCTTTGAAACTTAGTGAGAATGGTGACTCTGTTAATTTGAATGATGACCAGCCTACCCTCTTGTTTGGTCCTAAGATAGAGGGGAAATTTCAGGAGGGGGTAGTTCCACCTTTTTATATCAGTCTCAACATTCATGACAAAATCCTGCATAATACAATGCATGATTCTGGGGCATCTCAAAACCTAATGCCTAAGGTATTCATGGAGAGGTTAGGCTTAGAGATAACAAGACCTTACAAAGATTTATACTCTTTCGACTCTAGCAGAGTAAAATGCCTAGGCCTGATCAAAGACTTGTCTGTGAGCTTAACTCAAATCCCAGCGAAATGTATGGTCATGGATGTTGTGGTGGCAGATGTGCCACCTAAGTATGGCATGCTACTATCAAGATCATGGGGAGCCAAGCTGCAGGGTACGATGCAGATGGATGGCTCATATGCCACAATCCAAATCTTTGGCCATCTTACAAAACTGTATAGGGAGACTCAGATGAAATTCCTAGTCAGTAGCCCCAAAAAACCAGAAAATTCACCTGTTTATTCTGTGCATACAGACCTTGACTCCTTCATCTTTTGTAATGATGAATCCTTAGAAAGGTCGGAGTCCCAAAACAAAGACGCAAACAGAGAGGCAGAAGCTATGGATTTTAAAATAATGGTTGCTCTATATTTAGAGGACAACGAAGAAGAAAACCACAATGAAACTTGTAGGATATGCGGTGGAGACCTAACACCGAGTGAACAAGAAACCGAGCATAAACAGCCATCCGACTAGATCCCCGAACCTCATACATTTCACAAATAACAAAGCGATCCACAGCCTAATACAGACCCTACAACACAACACAATGACGAACCCAGTTGTGAGGGAGAAAACAATGATAATCATGAGGATAACCCCTTGTGGGAAATGAACTTTGATGGGTCTTGTACTAAAAGGACTGTAGGGGCAGGGGTATGGTTACACAATACAGAAAATGACTATGCTGAGAGCCACGCCTATAGTCTGAATTTCAAATGCACAAATAATGTCGCTGAGTACGAGGCTCTAATCGTGGGTTTGAATCTATTGAAGAAAAAGGGAGCTCGTAGGATAATCGTAAGGGGAGACTCAGAGTTAGTTATTAAACAGGTAAACGGGGAGTACACAGTGAAACATCCTAGGCTGAGGGCATATCGGAATGACACAATGGATCTGCTGAAAAAGTTCGTTGAATACAAATTAGTGTTCGTTCCTAGGAGTCAAAATGTCATTGCAAATGGATTAGCTTGCCTGGCCAGTTCATACCCCAAAACTCCCAGTGACCAACAGATCATCATTCAAACAAAATTCAGACCTGCGGTGCTGGATAACGAAAAATATTGGCAGGTTTTTGAAGGTGATAAGCAAATCGAAGATTTTCTGGTAGGCAGAAATGAGTTTGAATTCTCTGATTCAGACTCCAAATCTGACAGCAGCTGCCTAAGTGATGAATCCTCAGATGAGGAAGAAACACCCTGTAACATAGAAATAAACTCTTTAAACGAAGAAACTGGAAACTCAACCACAAAGTGTGAAAATGCAGATAGTCAAGAGGTAGAGGTGCTGCAGGCCAAAGATAAGGATATTCCCAGAGGCCTGGCACCCTTAGAGGACCTTTTTGAATTTGACGACGTGGCAAAAAAGCCTACTATAGAACATGCAGACTCTGATGTGGAAGAATGCAACTTAGGCACTGAAGATAAACCCAAAATGATTAAACTGGCTAAGTCTTTACCTGCAGACATGAAGATAAAATACATTGACCTGTTTAAGGAATTCGTTGATGTGTTTGCATGGAGCTATGAAGACTTAAAGGCCTATGAAAACAACATCATACAACACAAGATACCCTTGAAAGAAAATTAGAAGCCCTTCAGGAAAAAACTTCGCAGAATCAATCCCAAATAATTGCCTGCAGTAGAGAAAGAGATTAAGAAAATGTATGAAGCAGGTATAATTGTGCCAGTGAGGTTCTCTGATTGGGTATAAAACTTAGTGGCTGTGAGGAAGAAAACAAGAGAAATCAGATTGTGCATAGACTTCAGGAATCTTAATAGAGCCTCACTCAAGGACAATTACCCTTTGCCTAAAATGGAACATATCCTTCAGAAGGTAGTGGGCTTTAAAAGAATCCCCCTGCTGGATGGCTTTGCAGGGTATAACCAAGTCTTAGTGATCCCAAAATACCAACTCAAAACAGCCATTACCACTCCATGGGGTACCTTCATGTATGTGAAAATGCCTTTTGGATTGATGAATGCTGGAGCCACCTTCCAAAGAGCGATGGACATAGCATTTTCAGATGAGATAGGGCACTTCATTGTTATCTACTTGGATGACATTACAGTATTTTCTAAGACTGAAGAAGAACACCTGAAACATCTGCGAAAAGTATTTGAAAAATGTAGAAGGTTTGGTTTGTCCCTGAACCCTAAAAATACTGTCTTTGGGCTACAAGAGGGTAAACTTCTAGGCCACATTATATCCGAGAAGGGAATCATGATCGACCCCCAACGAGTTGAGGGAATACTACAGATCACACACCTCAGAAAAATCAAGGAATTATAGTCTTTCATTGGAAAGATCAACTTCCTTAGGAGGTTTATTCCAAATATGGCTGAACACCTTAGGAACATGACTAACATGCTGAAGAAAGGTGCAGGAGTTAAATGGACCATGGGAGCTAAATAATATTTTGAATCAGTGAAACTTGCACTCACCCAAGCTCCCGTCCTAATCAGACCAGATTTCTCCAAATATTTCCTGATCTTTTCATTTGCCTCTGAGCATACAGTGGCTGCAGTCCTGCTGCAGAAAAATGTGGAGGGAATGGAACAGCCAATTGCCTTCTTTATCAAAGCACTCATAGATGCACCCTTGAAATACAATATCATGGAGAAACATGCCTATGCTCTGATTAAGGCCTTGAAATACTTCAGGGCGTACATATTTCATTCCCACACTGTAGCTTATGTGCCCAACATCATAGTCAAAGATATACTGTCCCAAGACCCAGATGGGAAAAGGGGTAAGTGGATAGCTGTGATCTTAGAATATGACCTTGAGATAAAACGCACCAAATTGATTAAAGGTCAGGGATTAGCTAAGTTAATGGCTGAATCGAACCTACAAGCCCTAGACATTAACATGATAAGTACCTTGGATGAGCAACAAGAATTTCCTGAACTCACCGTTGAGGAAACATTTCAGAGCTCTTCTTGGTATTCCGACATTCTATATGTGCTTACACACCTCAATGCCCCTCCCAGATTATCAAAGACCAAGGCCAGATTATTAAAGTTGAAAACCAGAAGTTACTGCATTATGAATGAGAACTTATACTGGAAGAATCCTAATGGCCTATTGCTTAAATGTTTGACTGAAAACGAAGCAGAGAGGGTTAAACAAGAATTCCATGCTGGAGAATGTGGAGGCCACCTGAGTTGGAAAGCCACTACAAACAAAATACTCAAGGCTGGTTTTTATTGGCCCACACTCTTCAATGATGTTCATAAAATGATAGTTTCTTGCCACAAATGTTAAATCTTTGAGGGCAAGAGAAAACACCTCCCTTTACCCCTACAACCCATCACTGTCGAAGGTCCCTTCCTGCAATGGGGCCTATATTTCATAGGGGAAATTCACCTTGCTTCTTCTACTCAGCACAAGGGATCCTAATAGCCACAGATTATTTCACTAAGTGGATAGAGGTCGTGCCCACTAGGAATGCCACAGATTCAGTCATCATTAGTTTCCTAGAAAGTCACATCCTCTCTCGGTTTGGCTGCCCAAGGAAAATAATCACTGATAATTCTATTGCTTTCGGATCCAAATAGCACTTGGTACCAAATAGCACTTGGTAATTCAACTGCCTATCACCCTCAAGGTAACAGATTAGCCGAATCATCAAACAAGAGCCTGGTGATCATCATCAAGAAGCTATTGGAAGAGAACAAAAAATCATGGCATAACAAGCTAGTACATGCTTTGTGGGCTGACAGGCTTACAACAAAGAAGTCCATTGGCATGTCACCATTCCAGCTAGTCTATGGAACAGAAGCAGTATTTCCTACCAGCCTTGGGATAATGATGATCAAGCTGGTCACGGAGATGAAAACAGAATAAGACAGCATGGTGAGGAGAATAAATCAGATAATCCATCTCTAGCAAACAAGGGAAGAGGTCTACAACAGAGCAGTGAAAGTTCAAGAGAACATAAAGAAATTGTTTGACAAAAGAACCAAAGCTGCAGATTTCAAAGTTGGAGATAAGGTTCTGAAGTGGGATTCGAGAAGAGAGGATAAAAGAAAGCACAACAAGTTTGATAGTTTGTGGCAAGGTCCATTCCTCATCTAGGCCACTGTGGGGCCAAATGCTTTCTTCTTACAAGAACTATATGGTACAGAGCTGTTTGGGGGTCCTGTCAACGACAGGATGCTCAAACACTACTTCTGCTAATTCACAATTTCCAGTTTCATTTCCATTGTACATACCATTGCAGTTTTTATTTTCAAGAAAAAGAAAAATGTTTCAAAAAATAGAGGAAAAAGAGAGGTTCAGACATGCTTAAAACATGGACCTCTGATATGCAAAAGAGTGGCTCTAATTAACTCAAAACTTGGGCCAAAGAAAGTAAAATAGCTGGTCCTAACATGCCAAAAAATCTGGATCAGCAAAGAAGAAATAAGAATCAGCTCTAACGTGCCCAAAACCAGAGCTGAGATGAAAAAGAAGTGACTCTAACACTCTCAAATCTTGAGTCACAAAGGGAAGGAAGGATGTTTCAAGTTTCAGATCTCAAGCCTTCACAGTTTTGTTTTTGTTTCCTGCAAATTTTGTCCATGTGCAACTGTCTTTATGCCTTGGATCCACAGCAAGTCAGACAGTCTAATCCTGACTTGATTGTTTTCAATTTCTGTTGTAGAATGTAGAGAAGAAATCTGCTGGACAGTTTAATCCCAGCAGATATTAGATTAGGTAAAGAAACATGTGAGACCAAAAATATAATCTGGTCTCATGGAGCAATAAGGGTAGATTTAGAATAGGTTTATTTTCTGTTTGCAAAAATAAAAAGATGAAAAGGGTCTGCTAGATCAAATGCACCCTGTAAGAAAAAAAATGCTAGGATTGTAGTTTGGCTAGGTAGTTTGTCGGAGTAAGTTTCTGTTGATGTAATGTTTTCATATCATGGCAGCTTATCAAATAAAAAGGGATGTGCCAAGCAGCCAGGACACTGGCCTACTCCAAAGATCTATTCTCTGAATTCTTGACTCCTTCAAGAAGAAGCCATCCCCATGTGGAGCCACTGTTAGCCCCCCTATAAATTTTTGATAAGCAAAGTAAGGGGCTAAATTGTTTCTGAGCCTTCAATGAATGCATCTCCCCTGGAGGCACATCATCCTTGAAGTCTACGGTGCCTTTGCCTTGTGATTAATTTCCCCCTGCTATATCCATACAAGTAACCTCTCTGATTGTGAAAATTCCGCTCCTGAAAGCCTCCCTTTACCCATGAAACCCTGCAGAATATCCCATTTTAACTCATGTCTTCCCCTTGTTAGATTCCCCTCCGTAACCCATATAAATTTATAATAGAACACTATATTATAAAGGCCACCGCTAACACTTACTTTTCCATCCCCGCAATACCTTATTATAAAACTTTATCATAAGGTTCATTAACCCCGATGCTTATTAATCGCAATGTCGCAATTGCATCTCATGTTTTAATGATCCGATCATCCATTGCAAGTATCTGCGATGATATGGATCGTGCTCACTCCCTTTCTGCGATTGCGATATATGCCCGACCCCTCTTCTACTAAGCCTACACCTCGTCCTCCACGTGATCCAGTGCCAGAACCACCCACCAGCCTAAAGGGCGCTTGTTGTATTCGTTCATCGGGTGCGGCATCAACCGTTGATCTTGGTTGATCGGACGGTGATCGTGGACTCCACAGTGCCTATGCTTCTTTGTTCAAATTCCTGACCGCGCCGTCGCCGTCCATTTACACGCAGATCCAACAGTTCGAAGTTTATCCCACCCCTGTGGACCCCGCGCACTGTTCATAAACCAGCCTGTTTCCATCGCACCGCCTTTAGGCAGAGGACGGTATTCTTTGATCGGCCAGCGATTCCATACAACTTTCTACGCATGGCACCAGTACGGTTTCAAAACCACTTTCCCATCGCGCGTTATTGTTCGGTACAGGATGCGCAGCGATATTCATATCCGCCGTCAGATCTACTCTTGCTCATCCAACGATCATCGCTCGATGAAGCTGTGCAGGGTTTAGTCCATGGACGCCGTACCCCTGGCCCACTGTCCATCGCTCTCCAATGCATTCTTTACCATTGATCTCCGCCGAGATCGGACAGTCCGGATAAAATCACATGGCCCGCCGTTGACTGGTCCCGCCACGTCGTCACCTCCACGTGTCTCCGTCGTACATTCGCCTTGCCCCTGTTATATATTTATTCCCCAAGGTCAAGTGTTCATTATTTCACGTTAAAGTCTGTTGCGCCCCTCCCACGTCCACCAGACCACATCCCACTGTCAAATCACATCTTCCACCATGTTTCTGCACTGTTCCGTCATCCCAATAGTCTGCATGGCCATCCTCGTCGTCCCCATCTCATCCACTACCCCCATTTATGGATGTCTTAGCAAGTTTTCATGTTTTGCAGGGTTTTTAACAGTAAATGACCACCATGATGCACAGTCTCTGTTGCGGCAGCAAGGAATGCATAAAGGACCATGTTTCAGAGGTAGAGATCACAAAAAAAGCTCGAGAGGGAACCCGGACAGGACGCACATTGAAGGATCAGGGTTTCAAACTCTGTAAGACCTCTCCGGTGCCATTAAAAGCACATGTTCCGTAGTCAAGGGTATAAGTGGAGCAGCAGAGAGCCTAAGGCACGCAAATGAGGATTTTAAGCCTTATCCTCAAGGATATAAAGGCAAACACCAGATTAATGAATCCCATAGAGCATGCAGAAAGTACAACACACAGAAATCAATGTATATCAGGGGTTTTCGCTGCAACAGAATGTTTTTCTTCATTAGGTACAGGGTGCCCATACAGTTTTTATTCCACACCGTGTCCCTGAAGAAATTTCCACCAGACAGCAGATCGAAACTACCAGAGCATTTATATGGCAGACTTCTCAGCAATTTATTTTATTTTTGTTCATACCACCAGGAGTACCACGGAGTAGTGCAGCCGAAATACATCAAATTCATATTCAGAAGAAGCAAAGGCCTGAAGAAGACCACTATTTCATCTAAAAATGACAGGAATTGAATGCTTAGGATTTAAAGTAGAATGGGCTCTGACCCTCGTTCTTTTCAAGAGTTTAATACAACATTTAGTTCTTCACCTACCTCTTCTGCTTCTCTTCAGCTATAAAATGCATGAGAAAATATTGTAACGGTTGTGGATCAGTTATCAGGGAACTGCAAGTAGTTTCTTTGAGACTCAGTCTCTATGTAAAGATTGTAAGATGGGTTGAAGGATATGTTTTCAGATTGAGTATTCAGCTGTCGGAAATATTGTACTTGACTGGTATTGTTACTTAATATGACAAGCACATTTCTTCGGATCCTGATCTGAAGCAGCGGTGATGTTTTCCTATCTCTGTGTTTACATTCATTTCATTTCGTTTCTACTGGCTTGCATCAGAATTTTGACATAGGATTTACCCTTGTTAGGTACCCTATGTTCCTGCTCTCCTTGCCATTTATGTTTCTCTTCTAAATGTATTATTTGAGAAGTGATTTCAGTTGGTTTAACCAGTGTAGTGGATGTTATTGCCTGCTCTCTGATGTATGAATTAAATGAATTAACTTCTTAGATGCTTCTTGTTATAGATTTAGTTGGAAGATTTGGGAACACTGGGGATTAGAGTTAGCCCTGTCCACTAGGAACCTTGTACGACCTGCTGATCTGTAATTTTGTGCTCTAAAATTTGTGTTATCTCCTCCCTCCTACTTTCCATATCCCATAATCATCATGAAAATCCTAAGTTTCAGATGACTAGCCCAATTGAAAGCCTTCCTATTAAGTAGCAAGCAAATCCTTTCCTGACTCCATTGCCCATGGTTTTGAGTATTTCCTGGAATGTTTCACCTCTGCCTTATCCATCTTTGCTCATCCTGGTCTTACATTGAAACCTTCTTTCCTGATAACCAGCAATCAAAACAAACAAATCAAATAAAAAAACCTGTGCCTATAACTAGCCTAACATCTTAAACCTTGAGCTTCATAGACATAAAACTTTGCTCAAATTAGAGAGATCCCTCTCTAGACCCAGGAGGGCTAGATCCTGAGATCTGAAAGTGGTTATGATGTTGTCTCATCTTTTGGTCTTGCCAATCTGGCCAAAACATGGGAACCCCAACAATATCCATGACCAAATTTCTGTATGCTCTCATTCTCACATCCTTGGTTTGATATACACCTTCAACTTGTTTAATAACTAATTCAGAATATCCACAAACTGAAATTTTTTGGGCACCCAACCTTTTCAAAATTTCTAAACCCAAAAATAGAGATTCATACTTAGCCATATTATTTGTGCAATCAAAGTTTAGTTTGAAAGAATATAACTTACTTTCATCCTCTGGAGTTGTGATCCAAATTCATGCTCCAGCCCCCTCTCTTCCTGCTGATCCATTAAAGTGTAACAACCACCAGCCCTCTTCCTTTTCTTCAATGATTCCCTGATTTTCTACTTGTTGATTTTTAACCCTCCTGAATTTCTACTTTTCTTTCATCTTTTACTTCATTAGTCAACTTGTTGAAAAGAATAGTTGATCCTAATTCAGTTTCAACAACATAAATTGGGAAATTCTGAGGTTTTTCCTTACTACTTACCATATAAGCCATACTTGTTTCTCTGTACAGTCTTCTTTGCTCCCCAACAATGAGAATGGTGGCATAAGTTAGGTCCATATGCATGGTGCCTTTGATCTTTGATGTGCAAGACCTAGATAGCAGCATGCCAAACTTGGGTGGAATGTCTGCTACCACAATTTCCATAACTACTGTCTTGGCAGGGACTTGTGTAAGACCAAAAGAAACATATTTTATCAATTCAATGCATTGAACCCTTTTTGAATCAAAGGAAAATAAATCCTTGTATGGCTTAGTGATTTCCAATCCCATTATTTCCATAATCACTTTGGGTTTGAGATTATGAGAGGCTCTTGAATCCAACATGGAACTGTGTAATGTCATGTCATGGATACTTAGGCTAACATAGAAAGGAGGCACCTCTTCATTCTTCTCATGTTCCAATATTGGTCCCAAGTATATGGTTGGATGGTCTTCTTGAACATTAAGGATATCAGTAGCTCCTGGTTGGGAATTCAACATTTTTACAATTTTACTTTTGTATTCATTCACCTTAAGAATTTCGCCAAAAGGGACTGGGATCTTGATTTTGGAAATTTCATTCTCCAAAATGAAAACAGAAGTAATTTTTTTAGTCTCTTTGATAGGAGGAGGAGGTGGTGGATCTTATCTAACCTTAGCTGCTTTAGGGGCATCTTTCCTGGGCCGTGTTTTATTTGCAGTAATAGGGACATTTATGTTTCTGAGGTTGTATTGTTTCTGCATCTCAAAGATTGCATTTTGATAACCTTTAAGGTAATCAGATGGTTCCTCACCCTTGTTTACATCATGGTCAAACTCATCATGTTATTCTTTATTCAAAAACATGCCAGACATGTTTTCATCTAGGAAATGAATGGATTCTTCTGGTATTTCAAGCCGATCTTCTCCATCAACTAAATTTTGCTGAAAAGGAGGCCTTACTTGAGGGTCAGGCTGATTTCTGTTTTCCCTTGGTCTCTGCTGGTTTTGAGGTCTTATAAACTGAGGATTTCTAAATTGTGGTTCATATTGTGCAAGAGGTGTAGAAGTATTTCCAAGGGCAAGCCTATCCATCAGTTTTTCCATTGTTTTTGTCATGGAGTCAAATTTGTCATCTGAGGTGGAAGGCTTATCTTCTTCTTTCAATTTTTTCTTTCCCATATTCTAATTTTTAGTTGCTATCATATTGAATTCCACCTTCACAACATCATTTTGCATTGCTGCTAGTGAAGGGGATTCTCTTTCTCTGAGCAGGATATAAAATTGATAATGAAAAGCCTCAACACATCTTAGTTGAGTTGCTACTGGTGGAGGCTTAAGATGTGTAGGGATGGAGTCATAAAATTTGTTAAATCCCTTGGAAAAATTTTGAACAGTTTCATCTACAGCTCTTTTCAAACTATTGTACTCAGTGAGGGCTTGCACAAAGTTTGTTCTATTTCCCCACTTTCTCAAGAAGTTATCTTCAAACTCATTCCAATTATGCAGGCTTCCTAGAGCAAGGGCTTTAAACCACTTTCTAACCTCACCAGTGAAACTCTTAGAAAAAAGCCTCATTTTGACATCTTCATGGTCAACCTCCTCCTTGTCTATGAAATCATTAAACTAGTCTATATTCTCTTCAGTTGTAATCTCTTCATCACTTCCCCAAGTTTTGATTCTATCAGAATATTTTCTTGGAGGAGAATTAAGGATAGCTGGAAGAACAAGAGGGGCATACCTAGAAAGTGTAGCAACAGGTGGAGGTGGAACATTTCCAGCCATTATGACAGGAAATGTGGTATTGTTAGGGACAATAGTAGTAGAAGAAGAGGCACTGTTAAGAGGTGGTGTGGCTCATCTTCATAATCCAGTTACAATTGAACTGCAGTCAGGTAAAGGAAAACCAAGCTTCTTCTTAACAATATTTCAAATGGATCTAGTTCCTTCAACTTATCTAAAGATTCCCTCTCTAACAATAAATCTGATGTGGCTGCTTCCCATAATTCTTCTTTATCTTTTTGGGTCACTAAGGTTGAAGTATCAATACCTCTTCTTTGCAGGTCTCAAAAAATATCAGTCAATTCTTTTTCATTTTCAGACCTAAACAAGACTTCCTGAATTTTATCATTAAAATTTTTATCTTCAGGACTCCTTAAAACTTCAAAGGACAAGGGTTTTGAGTGTAATGGAGTACCTGATTGTCCAAAACTGCCTCTGGAAATTGTGTTTGGATTATCCACAATTGTAGGTGGATTTGGGTCAAGATTACTCCTCATATATCTCATTTTTGAAACCACCTTTGAACATGATAATTTTGAATGGAATCATGAAGGTAGTTGCAGCCTCGAATAGATTCTGAGCTCCTACTACCTTCAAGGGTTCAGATTCAAAATTTCGGGAAATGTATATCTTCATGCTTCTGGCAGACGCACCAAAATGTTATCACAAAATTGTACTTGATTGGCTACTTATCAAAAAACTTAGTGTGATTGTTTCAAACTACTTCTGAATGAAGCTTAGCCTCTTTAGTTTGAGAGGGCTCTCTCAAGGGGGTTTTATGATATTAAATAATGATAGTACTAGTTGCCTAACTCTATGGAAATTGTAACTTATTTTTATGATTGTAGGTTGAAAAGAATGTAGGTTTTCTACCATTGGGTTTATGGAGTCAAAAATCAGTATTTTCAGTGGCAAAGTTTCTTGACATGGAAACTGAGGCAGATAGAGGTCTTTAACGGAGGTAACTCACACATAAAACATAGGAAAACACAGTCATTTCATCACTAAAGGAAGTAAGAGCATAAAATTATGAATTCTAAGTAATCGAGATGAAATGTACTGTAAGTGATAAAACATGAAGATATAGATCAATAAGACATCAAAAACCTCATGAGAATCTCAAGTCTATCAAGAAAAATGTCTCTTTGTATTACTGATATATGTCAAATACATAAAGCAGCAGTTTAGTGCAAATGTTCTCCAACCCTTTACTACTTCGATGCTTTGTCTTCAAATAGGCATTATTTACAACAAGGATGATATGCTTGGTGGATAGATCATCGAATTCTCCTATGACACCTTTCATAATTGAAAGGCATAACTTCTAACAGGAAACAGATAGCTACACCTTAAATAAACCATCTCCTAATAGGACTCTAACTCCTATTTATTACATTACTCTTATCCTATCTATGAAATAGCTACATGATGGTTACAAAATAAGTATCACATGCTCAAGAGGCACATGATATAATTCATCACCACTTTACATATTTAAAACCCTCCAGATTTATGGAATGTGATCCTGCTTTTTAGGAATGGATAGCCCTTATCTTCAACATTGTTTTGACTGATGACCTGTCTTAATACCACCTCCTTTGGGTCATAAATATCTGATGATAAGCTCACTTGACATGTTGGAGGACTTCAGCTGGCCAAAAACCACTTTTAGAATGCTCAAAACCTTCAACAGTTGCTCGCTATGAAAACATGACAGTTTCGTAGCGAGTTTTGGTAGTGTTGGAAAAGTAGCTTTTGCATCCATTTACTTCACTCCTTTGTTGTTCCATGATGTCAATCAAGTCATGACACATCACCACCATGAATTCCCCTCCTTAATTCATGAAAAAACTGAATTTAGAAGAAAAAAGGCTGCTACATGTTTTTCTGTAGCGTATTCTTGGCTTTAAGCCTCAGGAACGCTACGAAACTCTGTAAAAACCCAGAAATTGCCTATTTCAAAACTATCTTCAAAAAATGACCTCTAGTTGCAAAATCTTGATTTTCTGCATGTAATGGACCTTGTAAGGCATATTCAATCTCAACTTATTGCTCCTGTGGTGTTTCCTTCTCATTTATGATCAGTTGAGCTATAGGCTCTTCCACCACTGTCATTTTCAAACCTTTCTTTTCCAACTCTTCATGAATAAGATCCAATTGCTCTTGAAGATATTTGACTTGGTCCTTCAGTGTCCTACTCTTGGATTGGAAGTGCAGGTTTACCTCTTTGATGTGCTTGACCTCTCTTCTTAGTGGCTAATTCCACTTTATTAGTTTTTCTGTATTATCCAAGTTCTTTGAGGCACTTGTGACATGATCCTCCCAGATCTTCCTCATTTGTTCAAACTAAACCCTTTCAGCTCTATGCTTCTTTGCCTCTTTCCTCAAGACTGATATCTCTTCACCTGCCTCTTTCAATTGCTCCTTAAAGGTTTCAACTTTTGATTTTTCAATGATTTTCCCTTCACCCTTCTTTTGTTTGATGACCAGTTCTTGTTTTTCAGGTGAGGAGAGGTCTATGGTGCTTGGTGGTGGCTGAGTAGTTTCACTCACCTTCTAAGTTTATTTGCTGATTTCCATGACCTTTCTTGCATGTCTTGTCATTGGCTTTCCATCTTGAAACATGAAACCAACATCATCATCTACAAACTCTAACTTTTTAGCTATTTTTCCTTTCTTTAGCTTTCCATCTTCAACATCTTCAGCTTGGACAATGGGGGTTTCTTCAATATCAATTGCATGCAAGATGTCCTCTATATTACCCTTAACCATTGTTTTGCTCCTGGTAACTCTATTTATACCATGTTTGCTAATTTTTGGCTTTTGTTTTGCAGGTGTAGTTTTGGGTGTGTCAATCTTCTACAAAGGTTTTGTCTTCATGCTCATTGGTTCTAACTGCTCTGCCACTTTTGGTGATGAAATATCTCTAGGTTTGGGAACTCTTTTAGGAGTGACAATATCTAATTCAAAACCACTTATGAACAAAAAGGATGTCCAATCTCTGCATAATCTCTTCAACTCCTCTAACACCAACAACTTAATAAAAACATGGTGAAAGAGAGAAGTTCCATTTCCTTCTTTTTTAACTTGGAACTTATCTGACATTTTAGTTAGACTTATGTATAAGTAAAAAGACAAGTCAAGAGACCTCTTACCCACAAAATGAAGCAAAATCGTAAGGTGGTAGGAGTAGACCATGTGAAACCTTCCTTCACAGGTGAAGTACTTCTAAATGATCATCAGTAGCTTTGAGAAGTTCTCTTTCATGTAACTCCTTGGGATAACATTTATGAGATCAATTTCACTATGCTCTGGCTTGATGAATTCTTTCAAGTCCTGCATGGTAAAATTGATGCCTTTAAACCACTATTCCCATACTCTAGAGATTCTTGTTGTTGCTAAAATGATGTCTGGTGTTACTGTGAGGTTTAGCATTCCCACCATTGAAGTTGTTCTAGTGAAACTATTAGCAAAGTCCTTGGAAACATGTAGATGACAACCCTGCAACCTCTGGTAGAATTGCAAACAACCTGTTCTTCTGAAAACCTCCAAGGTAGTTGGGTCTTCTTTTAACAAATTCATGTCCATGGGCTCATACCTGTGGAAGTGACCACCTTTGTTGGTTTTCTTCCTTGCAACCATGGTGGTTTTATATCTTCTCAGCCTCGCTTGATTAATGACACCTTCAACCTTTGAAAATGCTAGCAACCTGCTTGGATCGATGAAGCAACTATCTAGAACTCAATAACATGCAAATATGAAGTAGAGAATGACAAAAAGACTCAGTTGGGTAATGTTTTATGTTTTTGATGAAAACTCATGCCTTAATCATGACACATGCATGCTAAAAACGGTTATTATGACCTCAGATATGACCTTTGTACTTTTAAATTAACCCTAACTGACTCGAATGGCATTCACCCTAACTCCTCCAATGATGAACTAACACTTCACCTCAGGTTTAACAAGATAGACAAGAAAAATGTTTTTCGTATTGTAGCTAGTTCATTTTCTGATAGTTCTCTATGAAACTATTAGGAAGTTTCATAGCGAAAATTGTTGTTTCACAGTGTAAAAGGCTGCAAAACATGTAAAACTAGCTTAAGTCTCTTTTTTGAATTCAAAATCTTGGGAAATGAAATATGACACCTAATGATGACTGATGGGACATGACATGACCTAAATGGAGGTGGGTTTGAACCTTAGGATAGGTTAAACATGTAAAAATTGAAATTTTGCTATACCAACTTCAAAGGCTTAAGGAAAAATTTGACAAATGAACTCTATGACCATGTCAAATAATGTTTCACATTTTTCTGAGTGATAACAGAGTACAAGAGGTGGAATATCTGGGTCATATTTTATCTCATGAGGGTGTTAAGGTAGACCCTAACAAAATTAAATCCATTAAGGAATGGAAAGGCCCCACAACCATAAAACAGTTGCGAGGATTTCTCGGGTTAACAGGGTATTATCGCTCATTTGTTAAGAATTATGTGAGAATAGCAGCACCTCTAACAACATTATTGAATAAAGATGAATTTTCAATGACTCTTGAAGCAACCCTTTAAACATCTTAAAGAGGCAATGTGCCTAGCACCAGTCTTAGCTATGCCAGTCTTCAAAAAAACCTTTATTGTGGAATGTGATGCCTTAGGTAATGGAATTGGTGTTGTTTTAATGCAAGAAGGAAGACCCATTTCTTTTGAAATTTTTCCATTCAAAGGAAATTATTTACAGAAAGATATTTATGAGAAGGAAATGTTAGCAATACTACATGCACTAAAGAAATGGTGACCTTACCTAATGGGAAGACACTTCAAGGTAAAAACAACTCGTGATAGTATTAAACACTTTTTGGAACAAAGAATATCTTCATAAGAGCAGCAAAAATGGGTCACAAAGGTGTTGGGTTATGACTTTGAAATCATATACAAAAAAAGGAAGCTAAATGTTGTTGCAGATGCACTCTCGATAAACAATGGAGAGGTGGAAGCATTTCTTTGTGCCATTTATATTATCCAGCCAGATTGGATAACCGAAGCAAGGGATGAATGGAGGAAGGATGAAGAAGTGTGGAAACTCCTTCAAAAGTTGCAGAAAGATCCTAGTACATCTGATACATTTAGATGGAAAAATGATTCCTTATGGTACAAAGATCGCTTATATCTTTATAAGAATTCTCAACTAAAACAAAATATTATTTTGGAATTGCACACTTCTCTTTTAGGGGGACACTTAGGATTTTTAAAAACTTACCACAGGGTGAAGAAAGAATTTTTTTGGGATGGCCTTAAATCTTATATTCAAAATTTTGTGGCGGAATTTTTGGTTTGCTAGAAAAATAATGTTGAGACAATTAAGACCCTGGGTCTTCTACAACCTTTATCCATTCCAAGTCAACGTTGGGAGGAGATTTCAATGGATTTTATCATAGGTTTACCTAAGTCCGAAGGAAATAGGGTCATCATGGTGGTAGTTGATATACTTACCAAGTATGCACACTTTTGTGCATTATCTCATCCATTTAAAGCAAGTACAATTGCTACTACATTTATGGAAACAATTCAAAAGCTACATGGAAACCCAAATATTATTGTAAACGACAAAGATCTCATTTTTACTAGAATTTTTTGGACGGAATTATTTTCTTGTTTGGGTACTCAACTAGCTCATAGCTCATCTTATCATCCTCAATCCGATGGTCAAACTAAGATAGTGAATGAATGTTTGGAAGGAAATCTTCGGTTTTTTGTATATGGAAAACAAACACAATGGGTCAAGTGGTTACCTCTCACTGAATGGTGGTATAACACTTCCTTCCTTACTGCAACAAAAATGACCCCATTTATGGTACTTTATGGATATCATCCACCATCCATCACATCATCCTTAAGAGAAAATTCTAAGTTTCAAGCAGTGGAAGATCACATTGAGCATCAACAAGAAGTTCTCCAACTCTTAAAGGATAACCTAAATTTGGCACAAAATAAAATGAAACAACAGACATATCAACATTGTAGCGAGATAAGTTTTGATGTAGGAGACTAGATATTTTTACATCTATACTCATACAAACAAATGTCCCTCAAGCAAGCTAACAAGGATAATAAATTATCACCATAGTACTATGGTCCTTACAAGGTGTTGCAAAACATTGGTACTATGGCATACAAATCGGAGCTTCCTACTTCGTCGCGAGTGCATTTGGTTTTCCATTTTTCGTGGTTAAAGAAGGTTATAGGTGAAAAAATTCTAGTTCAAACAATATTGCCAGAACTTGATGAGGAAGGAAAAATCATATTGGAACCTGAAGTAGTCACAGAAACAAGAACTCGATAGCTACGAAATCGGTCAATTTCAAATTATCTCATCAAGTGGAAGAACTTACCCACTGAATATTCTACATGGGAGGATGAGAATTTATACAAAATCACCGAGAGATACTCAAGTATTGAGGACAACACTTTTTTGAAAGAGAGGGGCATGTTAGGTCCCTATATTACTAGCGTAGCCCCTTATTGTTTTTGGTGTAGCCCCCTTATTGTTATTGTTGTACCCCTATAACCCAAATATTGTTATTATTGTGCCCTTACATTATTATTGTTAGGTCAGCTAGGATTATATTGTGACCCCATGGACTCCTATATATAGAAGGAGGTTTTTTCATTTTTTTCATCCAAGAATTGTTCATTTATGTAATGTAAAGGAGGTTTCCCCCTCGAAGTGGATTATTTATAAGGCTTTGATCTCTCTTTTCTTCAATTTTTAGAGTTATTTTCATAACAATATAATCCTCATCTTGTGCAGTCAACTTGTAGATATGGTCGACATCGTCTCCTTTGCGCACTGGTTATGTATATCTTTCTCCTTTCGCAGGATTTAAGGGTACTATAACCCGAGTACCATTGTTTTAAAATATCATGCTTCTGCGCTTCAAGTTGATGATGTCCCCCATGTCAATGGCCCAATCCAGCCCTAGCAGTATAGGTTAGGGATCTACGTCATCCAAAATTTTTATTACTTCAAAGTATGCATGTACCTTTACTCCAACAATATCTATCAGAACCTAGGGAGTCTTCCCAATAGGATAATCTTCTACTGATTGGCCATACACAGTTGAATGGTGGACCACTCCATCTTTGGTTCGCCCATATTCTACCAGGTTTGTTTAGGTAGGACATTCACATCAGATCCCAATTCCAAAATGACCTGATCCATATCATATTATCAAATTTTCATGGTCATGCGCATCTCCCGACCAGTTCTCTTCTTATTCTTGTAGATCTTGTTTACAACCATGCTCTCAGTTTGAGGCAACTCTGTATCTGCGTAACTATCTATGAGAGCCCGAAGGTTGTCTATTGATTTCTGGTTACATAATATCTTGATGCATGCTTGCATGAAAGGTTTGAATTCATCATCAATATTTGATTTTGTGTCTGACTTGGATGTGGATGCACCTGCGGCAACAAAATCCTTTCTAGATTCTACAAAAGTCTCCTTCTCCTTTTGTAGGTTGAGTCCTTCATTCTTCTCAGAAGCCTTCCTGATCCAACATTCCGCATCAGCCTTCTTTCCATCGTCTTCTCCAGTGGCAGCACCAGTGTGTGTAATTATGTTTACACTTGGATCATCATCCCATAACTCAGCTCTAACCATTTGTATATTTTGCATAGGTGTCTATTGTTGCTTCTCCTGCATTCTAAAAATCAAAACAAGACAATCTTCAATAAAATGATCAATATATCTACAATACCTACAATATTGACATGCAAGGTTTGGAAAATTGCATGAAAAGTGCCTGACATCTCCACAGTTGTAGCAGATCAGTTGTCATCTTCTGTGACCTGCACCTCCATGTCTCCCTCCTCCCCTTCCTCTGGCTGGAGATCCACCATGCTTAGAGGGGGATGCTGGTGAAGATGGGTCAGCCTGCACTCTACAGAGGTTGGAATTGTCTATCATCAAATCAAATGTGTGACAGTGGTTCTCATCATGGCCAACCAAAGAGCAAAACCTACACCATTGCTACTTCAGTTCTGGTACATAACCTTCTAATCGAAGGCAATGTTTTGTGTCATGCCACCCAACCACTTGACAGTTAGTGCACCATAGCATGGGAGTACCACTCGGTCCTGCAACATCCTTGGGTCGCAATGGATTTGTTCCTCCTTCTTGCATGCAATATTGAAGCAAGGTACATTGAAATTTTGTGTGACCAGAAGCTTTACAACATATGCACCATACATCTATGTCAACTTCTTTCCCTTTGTCTCTGCACAGGTTTTGAATTTCCAAGTACATTGCTTCTAACTGATTTTGGATTTGTAGAGTTCCAAATTGGTCATTAGTTCTAGGTGTGATTTCCAGTTTCATGGAAGCTTCAAGAGCCTCAGCATTAGAATCAATTTTTTGTTGATTCAAAGGGCTGTGTAGGTGTGGCAGAAGCATGGAAATAAAACATTATTTATGCTACTTATCATCATAAATAAATCCTCCATCACTAATGGTGCACTTCAATCACCGATCCCCCAAAACAAATTCATTTGGTTCATGTCAGAATTCTTTACGTTCTATTACACATTATGACTAGGACTTTGGTTTTCTGAACTGGTGCTTTGAGGCCTTATTTATTTCATCGACAATAGGATCAATGTTCTGAGCAAGATATCCCATAAACCAATCCAGTGCATGGCCCTCAAATTCCATATCTAGTTGCGCCCTCTTGACAACATCAATGTTGACATTTTGCGTAGTCCATACTACATCTGCAAAAAACCAGAATCTATGCATGTCTTCATCCCCCACACCCTTGAAGGTGGGTAGCTTCATACGCGCAACCATATTGCCTCTTGGTGGTGGTGAAGGTGGGGTAGGATATGACTTACCCCTGCGTGAATTCGACTACGGGGTAGATATATGGCTACCTCTGGTGGGCATAGCCTCACCACTCTCTGTATCACTATTAAGTGGGTTTCTCAGAGGGTTGTATCCAGATCTGTCTCTGCTATGGTTAACCCGAAACTAATTTCCGATGCACATAGTGCTTTCAACTTCGTTTGGGGTCATTTACTTGGTGTGACTGGACATAATACCCTTTTCACACAATAGCGTCTTAATCAACAAAGGAATAGAGCGTATGAACTTAACTCTTAGTCCTTTGAAGAACCTCCTTTCTGCTTTAGAATATGACAAAAAATTATCTACTACACACTCTATTAGAAACCCACCCAGAATGTTGTCAACCCAATGGTCTATAGTGAGGGTGATGGAGTTATCAGTCTGTTATAAATGTTGGATCAAATTACGCATCCATTGAGTGATCTTATCCTCCTTCCAACAGGTCTGAAACTCAGCTAGTCTTAATAACCACCCCTGTAATTCATGTGCAAAGGTAAAAAAGAATATTTCATGGACCTATGTGAAAATATGCTTCAGTTCCCACTCTTCAGCAGGCAACTTCTTACTTTTGTTCTCCTTGATGGAGAATTCATCTATCTTTTTTTCAAACCAGTATTCTAATTCAGTCTTCAATGGCTGCCACAGCATCTAATCTCTCTTAAAATGATTCTGGTTCCAGCAAAAAACCATTTTTTGTCTTGAGGAGTCCTAAACCAGGTTCAAAGTTATCCCATAACCAACAAAACCCTCTTACTACTAGCCCTTTCGGCAATGACCTGCTTGCGCAGGCCAAAGTCTCACTCGAAGCAATATTTGGGGGGGGGGGGTGTTGGAAGCACATTTCCACACCCTGAGAGATAATTAAATGAAGTGGGTGTCTTATGATCTATTTTACTAAAAATACTAACTTGTGCAATAGAATCCCTAACTATAAACCTTAGGTTAATTAACACATGTTACCCTGTGTGTGCGCACAGACATTATATCCGCAATCCATTTACTTGTTCTAACAATGTAATATTCGGTGTTTACAACAATAGATCTATGAAACTAGCATTCATTTCAACAATAAAATAGGTATGCAACCGATCCAATCATAGGTAATATAAATCATAAGCATGAGACAGAGATCATAAGCAGAAGAAAATCACAGAAATAGATTAAATATGCATTTAGTACTTAGAGTTACCCAAATAGATCTTTATTAATCAGATGTTCTCAGAAACCCCTTTACATTCCACAGAAACCCTTAAAAATCTTCAAATCTACCCATTCACACAACCAGCGGGGTCCACACACAACCAGACTAAGGTCTCCAAGCACACAGCCCAACAGGAGCTTTTTAGACACATATGCTTACACATATTCGCTTTAGAGCTAAATAATTCATCAAAATTTACATAAATGACTTCATTATTTGACTCGATCTAAAATTCTACTTATACCTTCTGCTTGCACTCATACGATGGACCTAAAACTATGGTCTGAGACCGCTAGTTGTAACACCCATCATAATTTTTTTTTTAAATTATTTGCTAACATTTCTAACTTTCCATTTGATGCTACATGATATGCTATCACAAGTCTCGAATGGATATTTATAAGAGTATATTAAAGTTCTTATGGATGACATAAGAACCAGATCATAACTCGGTTGTATGCTATGGTTGGTTGGATTAATTAATGGTCCTCAACATTTGTGGAAACATGAACCAACTTCTGTTGTACTGCACTTCATTTTTTATTGCAAAATCAGATCTGACTTGATTGTTAAGATTTGAGTTTAATTCGATGTATCTATAATATTGTTACGGAACGCTTGGTTGGGCTTTGGGCTAGCCACCTGTCTCATTCCTCACCCTTCGATTAGAAACCCTATCATCGACGGTGGAGGTGGTCTTGAAACTGCTTAGGGTACTACCCCCTTCGCTCCAACTAAATCGGTTTCATTTTCTGCCTCTGTGCTTTCCGAGAGCTCTGCAACTCTGCATCCAGTTACTATGATCTCATAGGTGGTTCCACTTCTAGGTTTTCCATGCATTCAACTCGGCGTCCATATGTAGCTATCACGACCCTCCCATTTCCTCGATGGTTATCTTGTTGTTTTCAAAACTGTGCAAGGGTTTTATGGTTTTTTTGGGTTATTTGATTTTCATTCTTGGATTAAATCATTCATTTGCTTCCACAGCTTCTCTCCATGTTTATAGGTTATGGCTACAGACTTTTAACCACGAAAGATTCCTTCTCCAGGTGTGTATGCAACCCCAACCCTAGAATTACCCTTCTTTCTCATTTGCATATAATTTATTTTATTTCCTCCCTGTACCACTCTATGAGGAAATTGACGGGTTATCTCTAGTTTTCTTCTTTAACCAGTGAAATTCTATGGACCAGACCCCTTCTTACAGGTATATACTCGTTACTCTTTTTACCCAGTCCTCCCAGATTGAAATTTCCACTGCTAAATTCTTGTTCTTGTTATAATCTCAGTTTTTGACTTATAATGGTACTTGTTTGCGTTGTTTGCAAGTAATCCTTCTCGGCTTCTTTTCCAAATTTTCCGTCTCGGCTATGGCTACGAATACCAACTTACATTTATTTTTAATCACAGGTATTTCATGCTTCATACCTACCGGTAGTAGCTAGACTAGCTCTACACAGTGTTTTAGTGGTTGGACTATTTTGTTGGGTTCCATATGAATCTTTAAGGCTCTTGAGCTTCTTATCTGTACTCTCATTATGGTGTGGCTATTCTGCCAAAATATATTGTTATATTTACTCTGTAACCCTTGAGTTTTGGCATACACGGTTTAAATGTTAATGTAAAAAATTTCTATAGAGCTATAGAAGGTTTTAGTTTTTTCTGAAGTTCCTTAATTGTTGATAATGGTAACACTGTTTTAGGGAGATTCGAGCCTCCTATTCATATTGTTCATGTTTATTTTTACAAAACATTTTTCTTCCATTTAGCTTGAATTTTAGCGTAAGTCTATTTTGAGAAGCACCAGTCTCCAACTGTGCATGAATTTTACAGTTTATTTTTAATATAAGTGTCTCTCAGGTTTATTTTCTGATAAGAACGTGATGGGTCATTATAATGTTTATTCGTAATTTCTTCTAAAGTATTTCTTTGTTTTATAGCTATGCATGTCGTTAAGCTCCATAGCATTTATAAGTATATATATACACACAATTTTCTATCCTGTGAATTATGTGATAAAGGAGACTCTAACAAAGTTGTTTATTTACCTTTCCTTAACTTGTGTTTACATGTTTACTGTTTTAATACATTTTTTTTCCACAGAAAAAAATCGAACTTTCTATTATAAATAGATAGTCACATAACATATGCATAGCATTTCAGATCAGCTCCATTCACCTTTTATCCAAAGAAGAATGGTGGCCTCAACTACTTTACAACACCTAAAGGTATTGTGAAAGCAGCCTGTACACAAAAAAATAAAAAACAGAGGCACCTTCAATTATTCATCATCCCCCGATGAAAAAAATCGAAATAGAGATGATAACAAGAGGGGGTAGTGCCTTCAGAAGCACAAGCTTTCATTCCAAAAAAGGGAAGACCGAAAGTAGGAACAATCTCGGTCTCCTGAAATTTTAGAAGCAGTTTTTAAGATGAGGACCCAGAACCTCCTTACATAAGGAAAACAATTCTGAGTCATCAATATTTAAGAGACAGTTTGAAGTTTATGAGCAGCAGATTATGTACAAAAGAGAAATAAAGCATAATTTTTAATCAAAGATAGGCTATTCGAGGGAATGAACAACCCCATTTTCCATCTCTGTTACTATCTAGGTCCCCATATCTTGCTAAGCACCTGCTTTAGATAGGCAGTCTGCATCCTGGTTCCTTTCCCTGTAAATGTGAAAAACATATATCTCAGTAAAATAGCATTTGATCTGAAGAATCTCTTTAAGCAAAGGTAACAAAATATAATTTATGCACTGTTGGGTCCCATTAAACCAATTCACAATTTTCTTAGAGTCACCAAAGATCTGAATCTTCCTCAATTGTCTCAAGATCAACCAGCAAAGAAGAAAATGAATGGCTTTAAGTTCAACAAAATTGTTTGACCCTTGCCCAAGACCCACTGAAGCACGTAAGGACTTTTCAAAAAATAAGTGAATAACTAGACCAACACCACACTGCCCATTCAAAGTTGAGGCACCATCAAAAAAATCCCATGGAATCGAATCCCTAATAACTTTAGGCTGAATTAGGCGAGGGGGACCTGGACCAGGTGGATTTGGTATGCTATTATAGATGGCAGCACCTTCCGTAGCCAATCTTCCGATTGGGAAAGACTGGTATTGAAATATTTCCCTTTTCTGAGCAATCCATGTACCCCATGCAATCAGGAGGGGAATTGATCTAACTTTATCGTCAGGAGCCTCTTGCCACCATCCAGTCCATGCTTGCAGAAGGTCTTCTCCTTCCCATCTGGAGGGTATATTGATAAGCCTTAGAAATTCAGCCCAAAGACTAGCATTGAAAGGGCATTGAAGAAAGATGTGGGAAGATGTTTCTTCATTATTCTTGCAAAGGGAGCACCACCCCGTACCCGATTTGCCCCTCTTTTGAAGAAAATGCCACGTTGGCACTTTTTTCTGAAGGATACACTAGAAGAAAAGTCTGGTCTTGGCTAGACATTTCAATTTCCAAAATGGTTTGTACCACCAGGCCAGGGCCTCCCACCCTTGCTGAGACATCGTCCATTTATACCCCAGCTTTGGAGAATAGAATCCAGTCTGAGCATGAACATAGTGCAGTTCATCCCTTAAGTTAGAGATCCAGATAGAAGAATTTTGCAAGTCTAAAACATATAGTCTCCATTCCTCCTTCCATATTTCTTCAAGTTGTAGATATGTCCTTGAGAGCCACCCTTGTTTCAGTAGGGAGGAAGACCTTTGATCAGCCACTTGACTCAGGTTGTGAAAACCTCTGCCATTTAGGAAGGTTACCAAATCATGTGAAAGAGAAAACCTAGCTGAACATCCAACCCAGGGGCCACAGCCAAGTCGGACCTGGGTTCCATCGCCCACACTCCATGCTAGACCTTGCTCAATGGTTTGCACTGATGCTACGACAGATTTCCAGACCATTGATGCGTTTTTTGAAGACTTTAGGGGAGAGTGGACCCAGTAAAGGACAAATCCTTGAGCAATGTATTTTCTTTTAATGACAGACGACCAGAGCGATTCTGTCAAAATCATTCTCCAAGCAAGTTTGGCTGTAAGGGATTTGGAAAATGAGAATACGTTTTTCATACCCCAACCTCCCCACTCCTTAGGTCTGATGATTTTATCCCATGCTACCCATGGAGTGACATGATCCACTTTAGAGCCAGCCCATAGAAATCTATTGCATATTTTATCAATAGAGACCAGAATACCTTTCAGTACCCATGAGAGACTGGACCAATACACCAGAATTTCCATCAAGACTGACTTGATTAAAACTAGCCTTCCTACCCTTGAAAGCCATTTCAGACTCCAGTGATTGAGTTTTTTTTCGATTTTAGCAAGGAGCCACTTCCAATCATGGATTCGATAGTTTTCAGGCTTGAGATGGAAACCCAAATACTTGAAGTTATCCTTAATGGATTTAACTTCAAAATGCAATAGAGCTTCAACCCTTCCCACTTCTTCAATGGAAAAACCAGAGGTAGTAAGAGTATATTTTTGTTCATTTATTTGGAGGCCTGTAGCCTTCAGAAAAAGGTCCAAGATACTTTTCAGAGATTGAAAGTCCTCCAAACTCCCATTACAAAACAACAAAATATTGTCTACAAAGAGTAGGTGAGTGATCCATAGGTTTACCGCAACTTCTATTCCTTTAAGCTGACCCTGTCTTTTTGCTTTGGGAATCATTAAGCTAATCCCCTCAACAGCCAATAGGAACAGAAGGGGCGAAAGAGGGCATCCTTGCCTTAAGCCTCGCTCAGGATTGAAGAAAGAAGTGGCAGCTCCATTTATCAAAATAGAAATAGAGGACGAAGTAACACAACTCATTACCCATCTAACAAAATAAAATTTGAAACGAAGATGTGTTAGCAGGAGGCGTAGATACATCCAGCTTATTCGGTCATAGGATTTTGACAAGTCAATTTTGATAATAGCCCCTTTCTTCCCACTTCTCTTCAGACTATGAAGAGTTTCTTGGGAAACTCCCATAGCTTCATGAATCTGTCTACCATCCAGAAAACCAAATTTTTCAGGGGAGATATGTGTGGATAAGAAAGGATTTAATCTTGAGGCAATGAATTTTGCAATGATTTTATAAACACAGGTACACAATGAGATGGGCCAAAAGTCAACAAAAGAGTCAGGATGGTCGGCTTTAGGAATCAAGGCTAGGAAGGTTGAGTTAAAGGGCTGGTAGATAGACCCAGAACTCTGATACTCCTCCACAACAGCTTCTAGCTCATCCCCTAAATTTTCAAAAAAATGCTGAAAAAATTCGACAATCCAGCCATCCAGTCCAGGGCTTCTGTCCTTCTGCATTGCTTTAAGGATATCATCCACTTCTTGCTTCGAGACTGGTGCCATGATGGCCTTATTTCCTTCTTCATAAATGTAGCTAGGAAAGAATTGGGCGATTCTGATTACCTCAGCTATGGAGATCTCTTTAGGAGCTTTAAATAAAGACTTGAAGTGATTGATGCCCAGAGACGCCAAATCCTCAAAAGATTTTTCCAATTCACCATCCTCCTTGGGAATTTCTTAGATAGTGTTTGAGATTTTCTGGCCTTTTGCAAACTTCTGGAAGAACTTTTTGTTCTCATCTCCCGCTTGTAGCCAGATCACTCGGCTTTTTAGCCACCAAATCTCTTCCATTAGCTGGAAAATTTTCCTCCTAGAGGCCTACAACTCCTTTATTCTTGCCCTAGATTCATCAGAAGCATAGCCTCTGCCTTCGAGGTCTTCCAACAATTCTAGTTCAGAGTTGACCTTTTTGAGTTCCTCCTCTTCCATGGATTTATTTTGAGCAGCCCAGTGTTTGGAGGCAACTTTCATTCTCTTGAGGTTGTTCATAAAGAAAGAGCCCCTGGAGGCTTCAATACTAAAACTGTCTTTCTCCCAGGTTGCATGAAACAGTTCATTATAAGAATCATCCTTTAACCAGGAGGAATTGAATTGAAAGGGGATTCCAGGCTTTTTACCATCACCTTTCATTTCCAAAAAGATTGGGAAGTGGTCGGAGACACCCCCCTCCCCAACCCAGTGTCTGTAGATCAAGAGATTTTCCACCCAAGCTTCACACATCAAAAAATGATATAACTTTTTGCCCACCCAATCAGGCCCAACTCTCCGGTTCCTCCAAGTAGGGCGCAATTTGAGAAGGGGGACATCCACCAGATGAGCCATAGCCAATTTGTTCCTAAAGAATTCTATAAGAGGGTCTACTCTGGCTGATGCTCCCCAAGACTCAGCTTCCCCCAGGGAGAAATTCAGGTCTCCTCCTATAATTAAGTTTGGGTGAGTAAGCCAAGAGTATCTGAAGAACGAGGTCCAAAAGCACTCCATATCCACACAAGGCCCATATATGTTTAGGGAAATAAATGAGAGGTTCAACTCATTTGAATAGAGTTCCAGAGCCAAATAGTTTTCACAACCCCAAGAAGAAATGTATCTTAACTTCTTTGAATTATAACCAGAGACTACTCCCCCAGATCTACCCACTGCATCAAGGGCATGAAAAACCCAGCCAGGAAGAAATTTAGAGATAATACTGATCAGTTCATCCCCTTTCCCCAACGTTTCTTGAAGCATGATAACATTTTGGTTTTGTGACCGCACAAGTTCTCTGAAGGCTATCTTTTTCGGCTGGCTAGCTAAGCCTCTGCAGTTAAAATATAGGAAGATCATGGGACACCTTTGGGGGGTGGAAGCTCTACTCTAAGGACCCTAGTGATAGAAATTTTCCTCCCATCAGCTATATCAACAACGAATTTCAACTGGGCCTTGGAGAGGTTAGATTTCCTTCCTCTCATCTTCCTAGGTCTAAATGTCACAGGGTCCAAAGCAAGCCCTCCCACAACTAGCCCTTTCCCAACATGATTAGCTCGAGGTCTGAGGTTATCAAGGGGGATGTCAGAAGAAGGGGCCAGAGGGCTAGAAGGGACAGGGCCACGAACAACCAGGGGGAGATTAGGTTCGGGAGGGTCCGAGATTGAAAGAACCACACTGTCTAAAGACAAAAAAGAAATATTTAAACCCGAAAGATCATTGAGAATCTTCTTGGAAGGACCAGGCTCAGCAAAATCAGACATAGAATAAAAAAAGGAGGATTGGATGGAGAAAGGAAGGGAAGTCGACATACCCGCGTGAGATGCCCCAACAAGTTTTGCAACTGGAAGGGGAACCAGGGAGGTCGCCATGCCAGCTGGAGGAGGAGAGAGAGGGGATACTTCCACTGCTTGGTCCTACACCATGACCTCCTTAATAATTGGGGACTTCTTCTGCTCAGAGGGGCGAGGTGTTGTTGCCTGTGCCAGACCTTCCACATCATGAAGAGAGACTCCCTCCTTCTTGCACTGTTTTTCTGCCTACGACGACGTTGGTGAACAAGAGGGCAATCCTTCACGAAATGCCCATACTTATGAAAACGGTTGCATCGAAAGGGGAGATGCTCATAATTGAGGGTCTGCAGAAATTCTAGGTCCCTATAATGAAGATTCATTGCATCCCCCAAACCTTATCTGGGGTTTAAACTGACCAAAATTCGTGCCACACTTCGATCCCTGGTTTGGATGTACGATTTTTTTGCTTCCAAAAAGTTCCCAACGTGTTTCTTATGGAAACGAAGACAGAGTCTGTCCAGAACTGCAAAGGGAGGCCTGGGAGTTTGACCCATACCGGGGACTCTGAAATTTTTTCTTTCTGAGCATCGAATAAGGGAGTCCATCGACGAAAAAGGATTGGTATGTTACCGAAGAACTAATTTCTTCCTAGCACCCAGTTGACCTGGTATTTCCTGTCAAATTTGATACTGAACCAGCCCCTTTCCAAAACTGAGATCTCTGAAGGCTGACTCGGGGCGTCTTTCCATTCATAGAGGGCCCAATCAGAGATGTACTCGACCGAGTACTTCCTTCCTCTCACTCTTCCAACCAGCATGGTCTCTGACGCTTCCATCGCTTACTCTATACTTATGTCCACACCCAACATGCATTTGGGCCTGTCATCTTTCTTCTTAATGGGCTTTGTATTTTTGCGCTTGCCTCCCGCTACTTCCTTGATACCCTCCCCTTCTCCAGCGGATTTTGAGATGGGAACATCCATCCCCACAGGCTCAGGCAGACCCTTTCGTCCTTCTTCAGAGACCTTGGGAGGTTCTCCTACCTCCCTCTTATCAGGCTGAGCACTGGGCCCCGAGGTGGCCCCTTTACAAAGGTAGGGTCCCTGGTTTTCAGAGGCCAAAGACATCAGGGGTCTGTCAACTGCCTCATTAGAGGAAACCCTAGACTGACAAAGAAGGGGAACCTCCTCTTGTGGCACGGAGTGAACCTCCCCGCCCCCGCCTTGAGAAACAAGAGCACGAACATCAAATGACGTAGGGGCCCTAGAAGGTAAGAAACCTTGACCTACTCCAGGAAAACACAGACCCACCGAATCTTCCTTTAAAAATCCTCCCAGGGGAGTACTTCCAACAGAATACCTTCACCAAGGGTTTTTCTTCCATTAAAACCTTGTAGACCACAACTACCAACTATATCCTCTAAACCCCCAGTAAAATCATGAAAAGGAGAATTACCTTGAGGTGCAGTCATAGGAAGGGACCGAGGAATTTGTGGTGCCGCTCTGACTCTGTCTTCAAAGGTAGAATGACGCTTGCAGACCGGTTCAAAGAGGAGCCTGGCCTTCCAGCACCCACTCCAATTACTGCGTAGGGTTTCACCTAGTAGCCCTGCCCCATTCGAAAGTCCCCCATCAGCTGCATCGGCTCCGAAAGCTTGAGAAACAACATTGTTAGGGAAGTAAAGCTCAAGATTCTTCTCAGAAATATCGTGCCCCCAACACGTAAGAAGGTCTTCAGGTGCAGGCTCTAGTTCAACAATCTCACTGTCAAACCCCATTGTTAACGCCGACATATCCTCTTAAACTGACACCGAAGAAGTACGAAAACCACTCTAGAGCAGAAACCCTAACTGCTAAACTTCGTCAAGTAAAACATAAATGGAAAAAAATAATTAACCCCATTATTTAAACCGGGTAATTACCAAACATACGCTTGGCCACGTTCCAGGTACCTAGAGAGGGGTGCCGAGGAAACCAAGAACAGGTTCTGAAGTAGGGGCAGGCATACTCCTATAGCATCGAATGCAGACCTACCCATCGCACTTTCCTCATTTCCAATTGTGGCTGAAGGTTGCTCTCTCTTCCTCTGGCTTTTAGCGCATACTGTTTTAATACATTTACTTGAAAAATTAATACTCATAAAATAGTTGTATAACAACTCTGTAAAAGAAGGGTTTTCATTCTTCTAGGGTTTGGTGATCGGCCCATCCAACTAATTTTCCGAGTATAGCCAGAGTAGGATGAACGATGCATTCTAGGTTTTCTTCTCTTACCCAGAATCGACAGTTCTCTCCGACTGATAAGTTAGTTCTACTTCAGTTTTCGAAGTTTACTTGGTTCAATAAATTTTCTTTCACGTATAACTTCTACCTGTTCTTTCTCTTGTCTCTCATTTAGAATGGTTATTTACTGTTCAAATTTCTAATCAGAATCTTGCTTCTGTAATAGTAACTTTGTCTTACTGTATTCACTCCTGAATGTTTCTACACAGTTTTGTGTTTCTTTATACATTTTTGTTTTACTATATTATCTCAACATAGATACTTAGTGTGAAATTATTATAATAATTTAATAGTACATTAAATAACATACTAATACCATAAATAATCACAAAACATCTTTATTTCCAGACATAGAACAATTACAGTACAATTTTCAAGAAATTTATTTAATACCTGAGTACCTTTCCTATAAGATTGTGCATGTGTATTTAACTCCCAAAAATAGCCAGATACTTATCTAAATGTGAACACTGATGATGATGTTCCACCCAACCTTCAAGAGAGGTGATTACGTCCTCTTCTTTCCCCCGTGCTCCACTCCTGAAGAGGTACAGGTTGACAGTATTTTTCTGTTGTGACCTCAGGACCCTTGTCTAGTCAGTACCAGAAACTTTTAGGAATGCTGAGTTATTTCCACTAGTCTCTAGAAGCTCAGAAAATGCTCCACTCTCTTCCTTGGATCATGAACATAATCCCTATTCCTCACTGGGATAAGTCTCTTATCCTCAAAGGAACAGGTAATAGTTCAAACTCTCCCAACCACCTCCCAGTCTCGAAATACTTTTACCATCAACTTTTTACCTTTTTATGGAACTTTTTTTCCATAACCAATTTTATTTAACATATTAACACAAGGAAAATAAAATTTCCAGAAAACATAAACTATCTCAGTATTTTCTTTTAAGAAACAAAATAATAACAAAATGTTATTTCACTAGTTTAACAACTAGTTAATTCTCAATGCAGTTGTCACAACTTCCCCCTGGAAGTAACATTGTCCTCGGTGTTTCACTCCAACTCAAGAAAATAGCTCTGGGTAAGCCTCGTGCACAAATCCTTCTTCTTCCCAAGTAGCCTCATCCGGGCTGAAGTTCTTCCAGTGCACTTTAACTTGGGTGGTGACTCGCCTCTGGAGCATAATTTCTCTCCTGTCAAGTATGCGTTGAGGCTCGACCAGAAACTCACCATCTGGCTCTACCTAAATATTTTTCCAATGAATCACGTGCTTTGGATCATGCACATATCGGTTTAACAGGGATACAGGAAACACATTGTGTACCTGGATGTGGCTGGGTAAAGCTAGGCGATATGCCACAGGTCCTACCCTTTCCAAAATTTGGAAAGGTCCATAGAACCTGGGGGCTAACTTGGCACAAGAGGCCCACCTCAAGGTACTCTTCTTGGGTTTGATACTCACATACACATGATCACCCACTTCGAATTCTCAATAAGTCCTCCTTTTATCCGCATATATGTTCTGTCAATCTTGTGTAGCTTTCATGTTTTTTTTTATCTTCTTTACTTCTGACTCCATTTTAGCCAACATTTCTGGTCCTAGCATTAGTTTCGTTCCGGGGCTGCTCTAATCTATGGGGTGTGCGACATTGCCTCCCATATAGAGCTTCGAAAGGACTCATCTTAAGGGACTCCTGATTATTGTTGTAAGCAAATTCAACCAGGTGTAAATAGTCCTCCCACTTGGTTGGTTGTTGCATCACGTGCATGCGCAACATCTCTTCCAAAAATTGGTTTACCTACTCTTTTTTACCATCCGTCTAGGGATGATAGGCAGTGCTAAAGTTTATTTGGGTCCCCACGCCTGTAAACAGAGTTTTCCAAAACGCTGAAGTAAACTTAACATCTCTATTTGAAATAACAGTTTTTGGAATGACGTGCAGTCTGAATTTTTCTCTCATGAAAATATATGCTATCTTTACAGTCTTGTAAATAGACTGTATAGGTATAAAATGTGTATATTTACTCAACCTGTTGATTACCACCATGATGGATTCATTGTACCTCTTTGACCGTGGTAAACCCATAATGAAGTCTAGGGATATGACCTCCCACTTCATTCAGGTACTGGTATGGGCTGCAAAACTACCGCGGGATGTCTATGCTCCACCTTGACCTGTTGACACTCTAATTTTTTTTTTAAATATTCAACAATGTTTCTATGCATACTAGGCCATAAATATATTTTTCTAACAGTAGTTAACATTTTATGGTATCCTGGGTGTCCTACATAGTTACTTCAATGATATTCATTCATGATTAGCTCCTTTATATCCTCACAGTTTGGTACATATAACTTTCCTCTAAAGGTTTTATTATTTTTTAACTCCATATTCAGATGTGTTTCCTTACTTTCTGGCCTCTTCCATTTGTTGCCATAGGAATTGATATCAAGGATCCTTTTGTTCTTCCTCTTTTACTTGATCCAAGAATTTGCATTCAAGCTTATTATATTAAAGCTCATAAACACAATGTAGCTTTCTACTTAAAGCATCAGCCACCTGATTTTCCTTACCCTTCACATGTTGGATATCCATATCAGACTCACTTAGGAAGGCATTCCATCTTGCCTGTCGGGAGTTTAAATCAACTTGTTCAAAATAACTACTTAGGCTGCTATGATCTATCTTCAGTACAAACTTCTTACCCAACAAGTAGTGTCTCCATACCCGGAGTGCATGTACTACTGTTGTTAACTCTAGATCATAGGATGAATATCTTTTTTCATGCTCTTTCAACTTTCTTGACTCATAAGACACTACTTTTCCTTCCTGGGATAAAAATTCCCTAGCTCCCTCTTTACAAGCGTCTGTACATACTTAAAATTCCTTGTTGGGGTCAGCTACCCTCAAGATTGGTGCAGTGGTCAATAGTTTCTTCAACCTCTTGAAACTATTCTGACACTCAATAGTCCACTCACTACAAGAAAAACCCATATTGGTGAGGGGCGAAAATGGTCACCATAAACTCATTGGTGAGGGTCAAAAGAGCCTTCGTCACCAAAAAATGAATGTCACCAAAGGTGGCATCGCCGAAATTATAGGTGTTGTGGTGACATTCAAGGTCTGTCACCAATAATGATTTATAGTGACGAATAGTGACTGTCACCATTTCATATGAGAAATGGTGACGGACAATAGCTTCCGTCACCAAAAAAATGAACGTCACCAAAGGTGGAATCGTTGAAAGTATAGGTGTTGTGGTGACATTCAAGGTTCATCACCAATAATGATTTATAGTGACGGATAATGACCATCACCATTTCATATGAGAAATGGTGATGGACAATAGCCTCTGTCACCAAAAAACTGAACGTCACCA
Organism: Pinus albicaulis; assembly: GCA_034641835.2. Lineage (NCBI taxonomy): Eukaryota > Viridiplantae > Streptophyta > Pinopsida > Pinales > Pinaceae > Pinus > Pinus albicaulis. Next base: position 175,786,115 of record CM076576.1, on the reverse strand, counting down.
AAGGTGGCGTCACCGAAAGTATGTGTTGTGGTGACATTCAAAGTCCGTCATGAATATTGATTATAATGACAGATAGTGACCATCACCATTTCATATGAATAGCAACAATTTTTTGTGATGGACCTTTCATGGCTGTCACTATTGGTGCATATATATGGCGACGTTCATTGACCATCACCATAAACTCATTGGTAACATCAAGGTCTGTCACGAATAATGACTATAATGACAAACAGTGACCCTCACCATTTCATATCAACAACAATGATTTATGGTGATAGACCTTTAATATTCGTCACTATTGGTGCGTATATATGGTGGCATTCGTTGACCGTCACCATTTCATATTTTGGTGAGGGTCGAAAAATGTCACCATAAGCTCATTGGTGATGGTCAAAAGAGCATCCGTCATCAAAAATTTATCTTCGTCATTCCCTATATATGAACATCAGGGGGCACAATGGAATCGAACCACTAACCTCCTGCCTGTAAAGCAGACGCTCTTCCATTGAGCTAGCACCCTTTAAAGAATTAGACTTTAAACTAGAAATTGCCCCTAAAGGTGCAAAGATACACAAAGGAATAAGAACCAGGAAAACTGAAAGAATTCAGTGTTCTTGTTCCTATTTTTATTCTAAAACACTCTACAAAGTATGATCTTGATCTATGATGTATTTATGTCGAGTGGTTCTAATTTAATAGTAAATGTTATATTCAGATAAAATAAATGAATAACTGAGAGGCCTTATGAGCTAATTTTTAATCCTTACACCAAAATATCTTAATATTCAAGTCTATGGAACAACTCGTTCAAAGTTCAAACTGAAGTAGATTTTAAATGGAAAGCCTAAAACCAGCGAAGTAGTTTACAAGTTAACATTTTGGATATAAATTTTATTCAATTTATATGACAAGTTATGCCATAACCTTGAAACTAGTTTCTTCGCTAAAAGACTTTCTTAACACAACAATGACAAAGAAAGATAGTCATGGCAAGCAAAATTCTCTTGTTATTCTAATGAGGGTGCATGTAACTTGATAAAGGTTGTATGAGAGTATCAAACCATAAACAGTTTCACTAAAACATGGAAATGACAAAGTCTTGTTAAGCAACAAAATTTTAGTTTAATATATGAAAAGCATCGAGCTAAATGATATAATTAAACTAAAAGTAACTATAAAAAAATGAAATTGCCATCATATACCATTTGGTTTGGTTAGTTATTCAGAAAGAGAAAGTGCAATTGCATGATCCAGCTCCTCATCTTGATTATGTAATGGACCATCTTGAACAAAAATGTCCACATACAACAATAAATGTTATTGTATTGGTAAGACTTTTGATATAATCTATCAAAGCATGTATTATGTAGGAGAATAACTGGAAAGCACAACTAAAAATTTTAATCACAACATAACAATATAAAAAAACATGCAACAGGAAAGGAAAAACTCCACAATTTGAGAAATATGCAACATATAACTGCTACTAAAATATAGTCAATAAAATTAAACTAAACTCACCTAACACTAGTATATTTGGCCCAATTTACGACGGCCAAAGTGTCATTCTTCCGACACATAGTCATCGCAAGAGCAACAGTTTGAGGTCGGACAAAGCGTGGTTATCCATAGAGTCGCAATTCTGAGACTTCAATAAAGCGTTGGAAGAGCGACACTTGTTCTGACGCTTTATTGAAGTGTCGTAATACCGACACTTTTAAAGTGTCGCAATACCCACGCATTTAAAGTGTCTCAATATCGACGTGTTTCAAAAGTGTCGCAATACCGACACTTAGCAAAAGTGTAGCAAAAGTGTCGCAACACCAACACTTTGTAGAAGCGTCACAATACCGACGCCAGGAAGAAGTGTCACAATACCGATGGACATTTAAAAATTTTAAAAATAAAAAATAAAATGTCGCAAGACCGACGAAATTTAATTTAATTTTTTTTAATGAAACTTTAAAACTGGACTCGCATACAGGTCAATATGTGCAAGCTGTCAATCCATGCCCTCCACTAATACTAGGTAATTTAGTGCACAAGGCATCAAGAGAGAAATAGACTAATACTTGGTACATGATTACAATAATATTTCCTCAATTAGCATCAAGAGAGCAATTAGAACTTGCAAAATGAGAAGGGTAAAAAAAGTCATGATTACGGAACCACTTCACAACAACATTTGCATTCAATTAAAGTCACTGAAATGGAAATAGGATAAAAAGTCGATATACATTATAAATTCTCGTGTGTTGGTTAAATTCTTTTTTTTTTAATGATACTTTAAAAATGGACAGGAAATTGAATAGTACAAGTATTAATCATACTTAACAAAATAGTGCCCCATGAGATTTTCATGTAATGTGGGAATATGGTTGATCAAGCCTTGAATATAATGATGAAAATTAGCTTCCGTAATTGTTCTGAATATATAGGGGATATTTAGACAAACGAACGAAAACTTCCTATCCTACATTAAGTACATGCAGGCAGACTTACCAATATATCATATGTAATGCAGCCAACACTAAGTACTTGCAGACTAACATATACATGTTATCATGTCAGCATGGCTACTTTCAAGCATGGATGGAAGAAGAATCAAAGCTTGGAAGACGAATTTTAAAGAGGGATAAAAGGTAAACCGAGGTGTGAACTGAAAAAGATCACTGAAGCCCTCTTTCTAAACAGAATCACAGATATACAAACCCACATATATTGCATGTTATTACTTATTAGTGCATGCATCAAATGTTTCCATCTATCATAAAACTGAGGTTAGATTAACTAAAACTCCTTAACTATTTAGCCACATCACTTGGATCAAGGAAAAGTCTCTATAATTGTGACACCATAGATTCAGCTCTAGCAGGATTGGCATCGTATAACAAAAAAGCAGTTTAGCAGAAAAATTTACACAGATCTACTGTAGAAGGAAACTTTGATATGGAAATGGATGTGCATGTTATATTAGTGTCATGACTATCAATGACAACCCAAAACAGAGCACTGAAAAAAGGTAAAAACAGAATGTTGCTTTCTTAAGCAGATACTCTGCACATTCCATGCAGGTATTAAAAACTTATTTGCTATACACATCTAGATACCCATAGACATTGCATGCTATCTATACACATCTAGACACCCATATGGCATAGACATTGTATGTTATCCAGAACATACATCAAATGCCTCCGTGGATCTCAAACCTGTGACTAACCTCAATAAACCAAAACTGCTTGGTTATATGGGACCCATGACCTGAACAAATTAATGTGTTGAGACTTGAAAGAAAAATTGAAATTTTGGAGGGAACCTTGACATCATAAAACATATGGCAATCCAAAGCAGAAGAATTCAGAATTTTAACCACAAATTTACCCTAGTAGGGAACCTGGATATGATTTAATGTAAATGCAATCAGTTTCTACTCTGACACCAGTACTATCTTGAACAGCTGAAAACAAAGGACTGAAGAAAGGTGAAAACAGAATATCAGTTTCTCAAGCTAAAGAAATTAGAAATCCCATCACAGTCAGCTGAAAACTGCTAAAGGTAACAAGTTAAAAAAGAATGCCACTTTCTTAAGAAGATTTCATGCATGCACAAAAAAAAAAAAGTAACTCCAAAAGAAACCACATACATCTCAACTCACATACAGGCCAATATGTGCAAGCTGGAAATCCATGCTCTCCACTAATACTTGGTAATTTAGTGCAAAAAGCATCAAGAGAGCAATAGACTAATACTTGGTACATGATTACAATAATATTTCCTCAATTAGCATCAAGAGAGCAATTAGAACTTGCAAAACGAGAAGGGTAAAAAAATCATGATTACAGAACCACTTCACAACAACATTTGCATTCAATTAAAGTCACTGAAATGGCAATAGGATAAAAAGTGGATATACATTAGAAATTCTCGTGTGTTGGTAGAGAGAAACCAAAAAAAAAAAAATGAAACTTTAAAACTGGACAAGAAATTGAATAGTACAAGTATTAATCATACTTAACAAAATAGTGTCACATGAGCTTTTCACGTAATGTGGGAATATGGTTGATCAAGCCTTGACTATAATGATGAAAATTAGCTTCCATAAATGTTTCGAATATATAGGGGAACTTTAGACAAACTAACTAAAACTCCCTATCCTACATTAAGTACATGCAGGCAGACTTACCCATATATCATATGTAATGCAGCCAACACTAAGTACTTGCAGACTGACATATACATGTTATCATGTCAGCATGGCTACTTTCAAGCATGGATTGAAGAAGGATCAAATCTTGGAAGATGAATTTTAAAGAAGGATAAAAGGTAAACCGAGGTGTGAACTGAAAAAGATCATTGAAACCCTCTTTCTAAACAGAATCACAGATATTGCATGTTATTACTTATTAGTGCATGCATCAAATGCTTCCATCAATCATAAAACTGAGGTTGGATGAACTAAAACTCCTTAACTATTTAGCCATATCACTCAGAGCAAGGAAAAGTCTCTAGAACTGTAACACCATAGATTCATCTCTAGCAGGATTGGCATCGTATGACAAAAAAGTAGTTCAACAAAAAAATTTACACAGATCTGCTGTAGAAGGGAACTTTGATATGGAAATGTATGTGCATGTTATATTAGTGTCATGACTATTCAATGACAACCCAAAATAGAGCACTGAAAAAAGGTAAAAACAGAATGCTGCTTTCTTAAGTAGAGACTCTGCACATTCCATGCATGTATTGAAACCTTATTTTCTATACACATCTAGACACCCATAGACATTGCATGCTAACTATACACATCTAGACACCCATATGGAATAGACATTGTATGTTATCCAGAACATACATCAAATGCCTCTGTGGATATCAAACCTGTGACTAACCTTAATAAACCAAAACTACTTGGTTATATGGGACCCATGACCTGAACAAATTAATGTGTTGAGACCTGAAAGAAAAATTGAACTTTTGTAGGGAACCTTGACATCATAAAACATATGGCAATCCAAAGATGAAGAATTCAAAATTTTAACCACAAATTTACCCTAGTAGGGAACCTGGATATGATTTAATGTAAATGCAAGCAGTTTCTACTCTGACACCAGTACTATATTGAACAGCTGAAAACAAAGGACTGAAGAAAGGTGAAAACAGAATATCAGTTTCTCAAGCTAAATAAATTAGAAATCACATCACAGTCAGCTGAAAACTACTAAAGGTAAAACGTTAAAACATAATGTTGTTTTCTTAAGCAGAAGACTCCACATTTCATGCATACACCCAAAAAAAAAACTAACTCCAAAAGAAACCACATACATCTCGACTCGCATATAGGCCAATATGTGCAAGCTGTCAATCCATGATCTCCACTAATACATGGTAATTTAGTGCACAAGGCATCAAGAGAGCAATAGACTAATACTTGGTACATGATTACAATAGTATTTCCTCAATTAACATCAAGAGAGCAATTAGAACTTGCAAAACGAGAAGGGTAAAAAAAATCATGATTACGGGACCACTTCACAACAACATTTGCATTCAATTAAAGTCACTGAAATGGAAATAGGATAAAAAGTGGATATACATTATAAATTCTCGTGTGTTGGTTAAATTTAAAAAAATAAATAAAAATGAAACTTTAAAACTGGACAGGAAATTGAATAGTACAATTATTAATCATACTTAAAAAAGTAGTGTCACATGAGCTTTTCATGTAATGTGGGAATATGGTTGATCAAGCCTTGACTATAATGATGAAAATTAGCTTCTGTAAATGTTCCGAATATATAGGGGAAATTTAGACAAACTTCCCACCTATTCATTGACCTATACTCTACAAGTGACTTCCTAAACTACTGGGACTCCACCCATCGGTGAAAGTTCGTGAAGAGCAAGGAGCCTTAGCTGTGGTGACAATGGGCTAAGCCTCCATCGTTTCCATTGTCCTAGCAGTTGCCCTCTTAGGAACCCCTTTTAGATCCACTACTCGTTTGAGTGGGAACAAGTTGTTCACAATTCCATTTGTGAACAACTCTTTGGTATGCCCACTTTTTCCATACTACAGCTCCAAGATGAGAAGTCCAGGGCGATGGAGGCTGCCCTTCTTCTCACTGGATCAATCCTCTATAATATAGTGAACTAGGGCTAGTTAGTTGGCCCACTTGAAAGTTACTTTAGTCCTTCAAATTCTGTACATCCTTAGGCCCTATACACCTTCCCTTCTACCAATTTTGTTGTTCTTCACGAGAACAAGAGTCAGGGCTCTTCTTTGATAGTAACCTAACAACCCTCAAATTTTACTTGGCCTACCTTCAATCTACCCAACCACAATCAATTCCTTTTACTGATCTAGGGCCCACAATACTGTCTTCATCTAGGGCTCTTCAAATCTGCCACCTAACAATGGTTTGAGTCCTCTCAAGATCACTGTTCTTGTGTATCGACAATTTGATCTTTGTTGTCCAATCTATGAACAAATATGAACTACTCCTCTTATCATACTTCTAAAAAACTGTAGATGACTAAACTAGGGTCACAAATCAACCACTAATAGTCCATTTACTAATTTTTTATAGGTTTCTTCAGATCTTTGTCTAAAACTCTATGGAAAGTCCACCAAAATCAACTCCTCTGCATGTCAATACATTCTTCATATGGCACATTTCTTTTGCATGCTCAATATTTTGCTCATGTTCCACCCTCCTTTGGATATGCTATCTCCACACATACTGAATCTACAAACCATCTTCTAGATCTGCGGTCTTTATTGTAGAAATAAACCTTGCTCTAAGGGTCACAACCCATCTTCTTCTACGCAAATTTGTCACAGTCTTAAGGTCATACCTTATGAACTAAACATGCTAGAAAACTGTCCTAACTAGGGCATTATACTTATGTACTTCTAATTGTTGTAGAACAAACCCTATCCACACATAGAAAAAACACAACTCTTGCCTCCATAAGAGACTCGACCTAGCTTGTATGGATCCATAGATTTTGGGAATTTCTTTGACTGAATCTTGACATGAAATTTAGATCTCAATGCCGACCCTCAAACTAGGGTTAACTCAGTCAATATTACGCTTGCATCGACTTCTGTTATGGCTCTAAATTATAGTGCAAGCCCTCCTCCATTTATGTTGGTCTTTATCACAGACCTTGTGACCTACTAACCACCACAAGGCAATTATATGGTATCAACCCTCTCTTATATTTCATGTATAAAATCTAACCAACGGGATTCAATCTGATCTTGTAATCATGTACTAAAACAAGATACCGAATCCTTCCTACAATTTCTGGAAACAAAACACAATCGCACAATCACATATAAGTAAGAGAAACAAGTTAACAATCGCACAACACAAGATGTATCTGGGGAAGTAACTGCTCAAAACCCTCTATCTCTATTTTGTATTAAGTTAAGGAATCATGAAACAACATAATGCTTAATCTCTCTTGAGATTCTCCAGCACTCTGCCAATTGTCTTCTGCTCATCTAGGAAAAATTGGTCTAGTACTTAGCCAATTCTCAGACTTCCTTCAGCCTACCTTGCACATGCAATTCCTATGGAATTATCTCCATATTAATTAGGAAAATCAACCTTCCTTGATTTTGCAATCCATCATGGCATCCCAATGAATTTATTATTGCACATGGGAAATTTTCTATAAATACAACTGATAGTTATGTTCCTCTGAACTGTGTTACAATAAGGATCAAGGGTATTTTTATTATTTAAAATAGGATAAAACCCTAAAAAACCAAAACCCTATCCTGAGGAGATGTAACACCAAGCGTTTATGGGCCCCGTGGGGGTTAGTTGGGTAGCCAACTTCTCGGGGTCATAACTTGGTCATACGATCTTCGTTTAATGCACATGATACCTTGTTAGAAAGATCTCTCTGAGGACTAAAATTACTAATATGATTTCTATGAAATCTCCAAACCTTTAATGCCAAAAAAACATCGTTTGGGGCCTCAAAACGACTTCGAAAGTTCAAGACCTGAAAAACTGACAAAAATAGTAATTGTGCTATAATTAAAGAAATTAAAAAACTGAAAGAGACAATGGCGAGGGCCCAAGTGGAATAGGCGGGTGGCCACCAATATCCACCTCGATCACCTTAAATCAAATTTCTTGAGCTAACTCAATCATCATGACTTAGTTAATTGACACAAGTTGTTATGAGACGAAATTACAATTTATTGTCCAATTTATTTAAGGGAAAAATAAATTAGACGCCTCACATTCCTCACTCCTAGTACATCAAAATACCTCACCAGTGTGGGTGCATTTTTTTTTGTCCTTTCTAGTCGCCAATTTCACTGTTTCTTATTGCAAATTTCAACACTCCCTCTCAACAAGAAAGGAATTCAATCTATCCCCATCCAGTACCTTTGGAATGTTCTGCATGTTACACTTCTCTAGTGTTGTTTGCACCTGCAAATCTCGAAACTGAATAGCCTATGAACAACATAATCAGTATAATGCATCTATCATCAAAGTCTTCTGACTGCTGCTAGCTACTGCACCTGTCTAGTACTAGATTATCTACACTGTTTCTGACATCTGCATCCGTGCCCTTGGAACTATTGCTAACTCTATTTGTGCTCCAGTATTTGACATCTGTCACTATGATTTCTCTCTTGCTGACATCTGACTACATCAATCTAACTGATCCTTCCTACTACTGTTGTACTGTGGGCTCCTCGTAGCCTGGTTCGATCCATGAGACACGCCGTCTCAATGGACCTTGCCCAAATTTCTTATTCTGGAATTATGTCTACACATAACCCCACCTTACACCTCGAGGTATGGTTGCTCCCTCTTCCCATCTAGCTTGAAATTTACCCCTCATGGAGGTCTCTTCTTGAGTGGATGCTTCCACTCGGTCTCCTCTCTGATTCTCCAATTGTGGCAGCTACTCCACAACCTTTTGAGACTACTTCTCATGAGGATGCATGTTGAGAGGTAATTTATGCTCCCTCTAAACCACCAAGTCTCTAACTTCTACCTTTCTCCTCAAAGCTTTGCATGCATCTGGTACCTCAAGTGCATATAGGATCTTGACTCGCCATAGTGTAATTGTCCCGAAGTTACAAAAAGTTTCTAAAAAAGAGTTGATTTTAAATCGATGATATCTGCCTCATCTGAGCTCCGATTTGACCCATTTTTTTTTCCATTTGGGTAGATTTTAGCAAGGCATCCAAATATTCTATTTGTTTTCAAAAATTTTACACCAAAATATTCAAATATTCTCTACAAACTCGCCGCCCAAAAAATTCCTGCTCTGATACCATGTAGAAAATCTAACCAACAAGATTCAATCTGATCTTGTAATCTACTAAAACAAGACACTGGATCCTTCCTACAATTTACGGAAACAAAACATGATCGCACAATCATATATAAGTAAGAGAAATAAATTATCAATCGCACAACAACATGATGTATTTGGGGAAAGCAACTAATCAAAACCCCTCTATCTCTATTGTATATTAAGTCAAGGAATCATGAAACAATACAATGCTTAATCTCTCATGAGATTCTCCAGCACTCTGTCAATTGTCTCCCGTTGATCTAGGAAAACTTGGTCTAGTACTTAGCCAATTCTCATCTTTACTTCAGCCTGCCTTGATCATACAATTCGTAGGGAATTAACTCCTTATTAATTAGGAAAATTAGTTTTCCTAGATTGCGCAATCCATCATGGCATCCCAATGACTTTATAATTGCGCATGGGAAACTTTCTCTGAATAAAATTGATAGTTATGTTCTCTTTAACCTCTGTCTCAACTGGGTATTTCTTGAAACTAACGTGCATGAAACTATTAATAGTGAATTATCAGTTATTTGATTGATCACTCATTGTGAATTAAATCTAATTTAATTCACTGGACCTCTCACTAGCTCATCACTCAGTTAGAACTAGTTAAATTGATTTTAACTCATTTAATTGAGTTAATTAGACTTGCACCCCACTAATGCATCAACTTCAACTGGACCCCAAAAATATTAGAATCCCTCTAGATGCCTCATATTAGACCCTCAACTCGAATTTCTTGAGCTAACTTAGTCATCATCACTTAATTAACTGACACAACTTGTTCTGAGATGAAATTACAATTTATTGTCCAATTTATTTAAGGGAAAAATAAATTAGATGCCCCACATTCCTCACTCCTGGTGCATCAAAATTCCTCACTAGTGTGGGTGCATATTTTTTTGTCCTTTCTGGTTTCCAATCTCACTGTTTCTTGTTGCAAATTTCAACATTTCAGAATTTGATGTGGCCTCACACAAAGACACCATTGAAATCACATGCCCAGATTCTCATGAGAAACCTCTCTTAAGCTTGATCTACCAGAAGAGAATCAACAATATGCCATCCTACTTCCTAGCGCAAGCTGACCATTAAGGTATGCAACATTCTTCTGAACCCTTACATGATGATCTTGCTCTTGGAGGATGATCATGACCTCCCTTTAGCAACCCTTACTCGGCCCTCGTACTTGACCTACTCTAGGACTACATCTCTCTTCACCCCCTTGATGTGCCAGATAGTGGGAATACATGTCAAACATGCTAAAATGTGCCAAGTGATAAGGCATGCCATGATGTGCAAGAGTGTGTCAATGCATGTCAGGGACTTTCAAGACAACAAAAGGGAGAAAAAAGTTAAACTACAAGGAAATGAACACATAATAGGGTTAATAAATCATCAATTTACCTTTTCCAAGAGGGGCATGCTAGGCACACTAACACTAGGCGACAATAGGTGCCAAGTGCAAAGTCTTAGTGCATTCTAAGTGCCAAATATTCCTTTGTTGCTTATCATCTACTTTCCAACAATTGATCATCACAAATAAATTTAATATTAAACCATGCTAAATCATACCAAGGTATTTCAACGTATTCCATACATGCTAAGACTTTCCAAGCGCCAACACGTGCCAAGCGCCAATATGTGTCAGGGACTAGTGTTATGCACATTATGAAGTGGAAGGGAATTTTGAAGAGTGCTAAGGTGTGCCAGAGAGTGATAACACATGTTGATGAGTGTTCAAGAGTATTAGGAAAAAAAATTAAGGGAGCACTAGGTAAAAATTCATGGAAATTAATGAATATGAGGAACGTGTACTGCCAGAGACTAGTGTTAATGGTCAGTGTTAGTTGTCATGCCAAAGTGGGAGTGACAAGGTATGCTAAGCATTGGTAAGGCATGCTAGGGAATATCAAGGCATGTTAAGAATTACAAAAGTTTTCTTGGGAGTTCCAGGGTGTGCTAATTATATCATGTGCCAATTAATAGTGCCAAGATATGCCAATACATGCTAGGTGCTAAGGATGTGGCACAGGGTGCTAGGGTATATCAATATGTGTCAAGGCAACAAAAGGAAGAACCAATAAGAGGGTTAATAAGTTAGGAATTTATCTTTTTGAAAAGGGGCATGCTAGGCACACTAATAATAGGTCCCAATACATTCCAAGTGGCATTGTGTGCCAAGTGCTAATGTATGTCAATGCATTCAACCAAAGTGTTCCAAGGCATGCTAGGGACTATATGCAGCATGCCAACACATGCTAGGAGAGTTCCATGTTGTGCTAGTGCATGCCACCGTGTGCTTGGGTGTCAATGTCATCACAAGATGTTCTAGGTACAAATATGTTCCAAGACATGTGGGGTGCTAAGAAATGTTAGTGTGTGCCAAAGCATTAATTTAAGGTGTGCCCAGATTGTTGAGTATTGTTAGGTCTTTCTCATTAATAGAATTGTCAGAGCTCGATTATGTATTAAATAATATATTTCCTACACACAACAGTGGAACTTTATCTAAATGGAATTTTCTAGATAATAAACTTAATAGATATGAATCATGTGTTGACTCATAGGAAATCTCTATTCGACTAGTCATTACTTGAGGGAAATGATACACGCTTATTAATTCTTAAAAAATTGACTGACCCTAACCACTATGGCCTTTGACATATTATAAAAAATGCTCCACAATAATGGTATTAAATATTTATCTTTTGACGAAAAATATATTAACAGGCAAATATCATCATCAAAAACTCATTGGGATGATCAATAATAACGAACATTTTTTGATCGTCACCAAAAGTAACAAAAAGAGCATTGGCGAGGGTCATTAAAAGTTCATCATTAGAAGTGTCACCAAAGAGAGAATTAGTGATTGGCCTTTAATGAACCTCAACAAAAGTGAAATGTCTTTGGTGACGGACCATAAAGGACCATCACTATATACACTTATAGTGACGGTTTTTAGTGATCAATGATGACAGAATTTTTTTGACCATCACCAAAAGTAACAAAAAGAGCATTGGTGAGGGTCATTAAAATTTTTTCACTAGAAGTGTCACCAAAGAGAATTAGTGATGGGCCTTTAACAACCCTCACCAAAAGTGAAATGTCTTTGGTGACGGACCATAAAGGACCATCACTATATACACTTACAGTGACTGTTTTTAGTGATCAATGATGACGAACATTTTTTGACCGTCACCAAAAGTAACAAAAAGAGCATTGGTGAGGGTCATTACAATTTCGTCACTAGAAGTGTCACCAAAGAGAGAATTAGTGATGGGACTTTAGCGACCCTTACCAAAAGTGTCATTGAAAATGTCTTTGGTGACAGACCATAAAGGACCATCACTATATACATTTACAGTGACGGTTTTTTAATGACCGTCACCATATGTGACATTGGTGACAGACCTTAAAGGTCCGTCACAAGCATGACCCTCACCAATGTGATTTTTTCTTATAGTGACTTAAATACTATTCCTTTTCCCTGCAAAGAGGTGATTGGAAAAGAAATTCTGGAGAATCCTTCGATGAATCTTCAATAGTATCCTTCCAATCCCATAAAGGATCAAATATTCGCCACATTTTTGGGAACTTGCCATTCCATGATTGTCTTGATTTTCTCAGGATCAACGACAATCCCTTAGGCTGAAATAACATGGCCCAAGTACTGGATTTCTGTTTTGAAGAAATTACGTTTGTTGAACTTAGCATACAACTGGTGTTTTCTTAACATTTCCAGCACAATCCTTAGATTTTCTTTATGTTCTTCCTGGTTCTTAGAATATATTAATATATCATCAATAAATATGAGTACAAAGTTATCCAGGAAAGGGTGAAATATACCATGCATTAACCTCATAAATGTCATTGGCTCATTTGTTAACCCAAAGGGTAACAACACAAATTCATAATACCCGTACCTGGTACGAAAAGAAGTCTTGTAAACATATTCATCCTTGATTCAGATCTCGTGGTATCTAGACCTTAAATCTATTTTTAAAAATACTGTAGCCCCCTTCACCTAGTCAAACAGGTCATCAATACGAGGGGAAGGATATTTATTTTTGGCTGTTAATTTATTGAGTTGTCTATAATCTATGCACATCCGCATGGTTCCATCCTTCTTGTTCACGAACATCACTTGTGCTTCCCAAGGGGACACACTTGGACGAATGTATCCTTTGTCCAGCAGTTCTTGTAACTGCATTTTTAATTCAGTTAATTCTGAAAAAATAATTTTGTAAGGAGCTCTTGACACACATGATGCTCCTAGCATCAATTAAATGGTAAAGTCAATATCTCTTCATGGTGGTAATCCGGGTATTTCCTCCGGAAAGACATCCATGAAATCTTGTACCACTGGTATGTTCTCCATCATAGGGGACTTCTCCTTGGAATTAACATATCCCACATGGATAGCATAAATCTGACATCCCTTCCTCATACACTTATTCATTTGGGATGTTGTAATAGGACGTAGCTATAGCGGTTTCTTGATTCACTGAAACTCTTTGCATGTACCTTCTTGCATTATGTAATGAAAAATATTTTCTTTATAGTCCACCAAGGTCCAATTTTTTTCTAGCCAATCCATACCCAACAAAACATCATAGGACCCCAATGGAAATATGTTCAGGTCCCCATTTAACTGCTGGTCTGAAATTTCCAATGTGCAGTTTGGAATTTTGGCAGTTACTTTTCTTTTTGCTCCTGTGGCTAGCTGTACCAACCAATAATTTTGAATTTTTTCCCTTTTAATTTACATACTTCCACTATTTTGGGATTTACATAACTTAGACTTTCACCTGGGTCTACCAAAATAGAAATAGATTGAGACAGTAACTTACCTTCCAACTCTATCATTTTTGGGTGATAATCTACATGTCGATCCTCCAACACTGCATTGACATGTGGTATTTTTTGAGCCACATCACCTACTGTAGAAGCCTCCTGCAAATTTGCAACTGTTTCACTTCTCGCTCCCTGTGGGAAGTTTTTGTATTAATGTGCCTCACCACACCCCCAACACTACAGAGTTGGCTTGGACACTTGTCCTTGTTCTGGTTTTCTAGAAGCTTTAGTAGGCCTTTCTTCCACTGGCCATTGGGTTCTTTGATGATTTCTGCCAAACTAATTTTGTTAGTATAAATCTTGATTTGAAGTGTAAGAAAAAAGACCACTTAAGATGCGCATAAAAAACAGCCCTAATAGCATAAATGACTGCTAATATCTTTAGATATGTAATTAGATGATCAAGAAAAATGCTGCAAAATTCTAGATCTATGCATTAGAAGAAATTAAATAGTAGAAAAATAAAATTTACTCCATAGATCCAATAGACAAGACAAGAATATATCCAATGAAATTTTTATTAATGGCACCTGGGAGGAAAGCACAAGAGGGTGTTCCCTGTTCTCCTCAATGGGATGGGTTCTTGTAAGTCCTCAGCACTTCAAATTTAGAATTCCTCTCTCTTGATGGTGTAGAAAACCCATACAAAAATGGAAAAGTATGGCTATGATTGTGGATCAATAGCTAGACCAAGTGTTGAGATCCAGATTGATCTTTAGGCAAAAAAAGGTGACAAATGAATGGGAAAACCCTTCTATTTATAAAAAAATATTGAGTTAGTCTAGAGATTGGTGCATAGTTAAAATTGATTAACCAAATCTAGATCCAACTTTTATGGAATATTTTATTATATTTGTTGGAGGGAAAAGGAATTTGACTTGATTCAAATCCCCTTATTTGTAAATAATAAATAAATAAATGATTTATTTATCATTTTAAGGGTGTGATTAAGTAATAATAAATAAATAAATGATTTTATCATTTTAAGGATATGGTTGAGTAATAATCAAACAAATAATGATTTATTTAATTATTTAAGTGTGAATTAGTCATATTTAAAAAAGAATATTATTTAAATAAGATTTAAACAATTATTCTTTAGAAAATAATAAGATAAATAATGATTTATCTAATTAATTTCCTTGTTTCGGGTTAAATATAACCAGAAATATTAATTAAACTACTGTTTAACTAATTATTTCTTGAGGAAAATCAAACAAATGTATATTTGTTTAATATTTCCTTATGGGGTTTCCTATTTAGACCATAAAAAACTTAATAAAGGTGATTTACTAAGTTATTTTCATAGTGAAAGCAATTTTACTAGGAGTAAAATTGGTCTTACATGGTGTACTTGGGTCCATCTAATGATAATAGGTTAGATGACCAAAAAATGGTGTAACAGATTGCCCCCCAGTGTGCGAGCGTTAGGAGCTAATTGTAAGATTGAAATACGTTGTAAGAACTCAATCACTAGACATCGAAGGGGAATTCAAAGAGAGAGAAGTATAAGGTAAACCAAAGTGCTGAAAGAACTAGACCCTGAGGAGGCAACTTGCAGGTGAAACAAGTCTCTTTGATGAGTGAGTACCTGCTATAGGCAGCAGGGGAGCCATACCTATGCCCACCGAGGAAATAGTACAAACAATAAGGCATCCGGAAAACCACGAGATGAAATAATATAGGATATGCTGGCATAAACATGAGCCAGATAAATAACATGATAATGAATCCCACATACATATTGTGCCTGGGATAACAGCCAGAACTTGTAAAATAATAGTTGAGTACATGAGATATAAATGCAACCTAGATGCCCCTGAACACAAGAAAGGGATCTGAAAATCTGACTGATACATGCGAACAACATGGCACTGCAAGTGGCTGAGGCCGACATCATCAAATGTATGGAGCTGCATTGAAGGCTGTGATGAAGAGGTCATCTGAGTGTGTGGGAGGCTACCTGTAGGGCCACCCCCTCATGAGGGATGAGACATCTCACACACACTCAGGAATCATCGATGTCAGTTGCTGCATCACTGAACCATCGAGTATACAGATCTCGATCATGCTGAAAGGAGCTGGAGCTAAGAAACAATCAAGTCAAAGGGAAATAAGGAGTCACTTTTCCTGATATGAGGCACCAAACCAGAGTGGAAGCTGGAACCAAGGTACACCACCCTCTATACCTGTCTTCTGGAATGAATGCGTTGATGTCGATAGAAGGAGGTCCTCCAGAGGTGAGGCAATAAGAGATCCTCAACTAGGGCACGAGAGAGAATAGTAGAGTGACTGACAGACTGACACCAATGATTATGATGAAATGGGGGGAAATTAGTAGCAAACAGACGACTTCCCTTGTTAGAGCATAAAGGGCATGGATTACCAGGCAGCAATTGACACATCATCATGGGGGATAGGGAACAGTGGGACTGAAGGCCATAATGTGCAACATGAGAGAGGGACCAAGCAATGAATTATGGAGGGTTGTGGCAAGATGCAAAGGGACTCAGGATAGACTCCATGAAAGCAATGATGACTCAACTCGGGTGCTCTAAACCAGGGTGACTCGATGGTGCTACCACATATGTAAAGGGTCCAATGGGGACCATAAAAGCATGAGTACCAGATGGTAACTCATGACGAAAGTCGACACAAACATGGAAAAGTATGGAGGCAACATGGTGCTCCTGGTACGAGTGTTGCAAGTGAGGAAATTCGATTTTTTGGAAGGGTGAAGTGGCACTTATTGGGAAAATGTGTCCAAGTGAAGTATCAAATCACTAAGAACTAACAAAAACCCATTTGAGGGCTCAGTGAGAGCTTTCCAATGGTGCAGACAGTTTGGTAAATGGAGCTACGGTTGGGTCGCGGCGAGCGAAAGAAGAAATAGGGGTTTCTCTTTTAATAAGGCATTTTCCCTCCAAATTCATTCATTTTCATGTGGAGTTGTGGTGAATGTGGAGAGGAGAGAATGCCCTAAATCTTGCGGCAATCGTAGTGGACAAACCGACCGTTGGAATCAAGATCTGTCAATTGCAGGTAAGAGGACTAACCCTACTCTTTCTTTTTAGTGGATTAAAAGTTCAGATTAGGTCCCTAAGGCTCAGGAACAACCCCCTACTCCTCCTCACGGCTAGGTCACACTTTTTGGGGAAAAAAGTGCGACCTGGGTAGTAGGTTTTGGCCAGAAAAGTGCGACTTGTCCTAGGTTTGGGCCTGAAAAGTGCGACCTATCTGGGAGGGGTGTTTCTGTGCTTGTTTTTGGCTGAGCACTAAGGTTTTTTTTATGAGAAAAAATATTTCCTATCTGTTTACTGATAAATATGATGGTTTTGTGTAGGTATGGCATAATTACGGATCAAATAGAGAGAGAGAGACCTGGGCGCATTACAGTAGGAGATCTGGGAGGATCAGGGTGTCCGCAATGCTTTGGCCAGGTTTGGGGTTTCGAAGTTTGTGGAGAACCCTTTGATGAGAGCTGGGGAGCCCTTATTGGCTCGGATTGTTAGCTATTGGGACTCGGACCATGAGGTCTTTATAGTTCAGGGGCACCAGATCGAGTTGACGGTCCAGGATATATATATCCTGACTGGTCTTCCACCACTTGGGATGGTAGGGAATACTCAGCCAGTATTACTGCATGGGCAGAATATCATAGAGTTTGTAGAGCGCCATTTTCAACCAGGTCTCCAAGTCAAGGGGACTCGGGTACCAATCAGAGATTTGGAGAGGTTAGAGACTCGTGTGGTGGCCACATCGGTGCTGTAGATCCTGGGCAACCAGGCACTCCATCACATCACGGGGGGGAAAATGATGCTTGTGGAGAGTGTTTTGAGTGGGACCTACTATGGGTGGGCCCAGATGATGCTATTTTCGCTGAAACGACAGTTGTCTCTATGTAAGCGGCAAGTGAACCATGACTGTGCATATGGTACAGTTTTGTGCTCTTTCTTCTTTGAGAAGATCCCGACACTTCGAACTCGCATACAACTCCCAGATGGGGGTATGAGAGAGCCTAGGATGCATCGGTGGGGGCAAATACTATGCAGAGGAGGAGGTGGAGCAGTTGGATGGGTGTTCCGTCCTAATTTCTTTGTTCATTGGGATTAGATTCCGTTGTATATAGATGACTATCCTTATAGTGGGATGAGTTTTTGTGGGGACCCGGATCTGCCACTTCTTCCTGGTCGTATATGGGGACCTCATGGTAAGTGCCAAATTGTTAATCTTTTACATGCATGTAAAGTTTCTAGAATATTGTATGTAGTACTAATTCTTTTACCTCTGGTATGTAGATACAAAACCGATAAAACCGACCGGGTACATGGGGCAACCTGCAGTATCGGGGGCCGCAGGATCTAGTGGATCAAGGGCGCGACAAAAAGATGATGCAACAACCCTTCTAAAGGAAATCCGTCATATATGTGAGAGGCTTTTGACCAGTGTTTCGAAGCACAGATGGCAAGACTTAGATGACCAGTACATAGAGCCATGTATTGGTTTACCCTCGGAATGGCGAGGGGTCATGCGACGCATGGCGATGGTCGGACAAAGTATGCATGATCTATGAGCTACAAGGGCAAATCCATTGGCTCGGGATCCTCCAGATAGTGATTAGTGTGTAGGGGCATGTGGTGCCCCCATTTTTTAGTTTTTTGTAACATGCTATGGGCATGTCATATGTATCAGAGTTGATGAACTCTAAAACATTTTATATGACAGAGACTATGGATATGCATTGTTTTGATATTTTTGTGTTATTATCTTGTGTTAAATGTGTTTTTTAACTTCCAATCCAGAATATGGTTTTCAATACACTCTGTATAGTGATTTTGTGCTCTAGGTACATGACTAAAAGTAATTATTTTAAATTCACGTATCAAAAGCTTCACTCGTAAATATCTTCTGAAAATGATAGGATTATGCACAAGATAGACACCATTCAATTGCATGAAAAGAAGCAGGGAATCTAAACGAACATGAAGATGGAGAATGAGATGTGAAAGGGCATCAGCTAATAAACCTCTTACTGCATCATATTCGGCCTGATTATTGGTAAGTACCAATGCAGACACCATTCAAAAGAACAAGCGCATGCAAGGGGGTAAAAATGGCCCAACCTGCCTAGGCTAAATTCCGAGAGTAGCGACTTGCACCATCAAAAAATAGATATAAGGTGTGGATGGTAGATCTATATGAAGGGTGCCACAAGACAATAAATGGAAGGCTGATGAACAATGATGGCAACCTGAGCGCAAAGTAGAAGTTGAACGCACTCTGTGGGAAGGAGTGATTTGGGTAAGATGTCTAATACTCACATGCCGACGGTAAGGTGGAGTGTGGGAGATACCAGAGGCGTAAAATGAGCTGAGGTTATGAAAGTCATCATGGGCATGGGGTGTTCTATCACGTTGATGGGCGGGAATGATGAAGTCGGGGGTGGACGTGGTTTCCATGATGTCATCATCGAAATAGAAAATGGGGTGACTATAGGAAGGGAGACCACTGGACGTGGCCAAGCTACCTGACTCATCATCTTGAGAAGAAAGGTTCACATGTGCATCGTCACGGGGGATGACAAAAGAACAAGCAGATAATGGATCTATTGATGTTGAGCCGAGGGTGATCACTGAAGGGGGTTCAAGCGAAACAACAGGGGAAGATTTGATGGGATCTTCCACCCAAGGTCTCATGGATGATGAAAGATAGAGGATGGTGGTTGCATGCTTCTTCATTTTGACATCGGGGGGTGGAATGTCAATAGGAGAGGGTAAATCCTCAATCTGGATTGCAGCATACTATGCAAGTATAGGAGAAGCAGATTGGTTCTGTTCAATCTCGTACTCCCGAACTACCTCTAAAGAGGCACGGTAATGCGTAACAAAGGGAAAATAATGAGAGTAATGGCCATGGAGACAACACAAAGCACAAGGGTGTTTTGTGTGAATAGTATTGGTGTTCTTAGTAACGGTCGATGAAGAAGCAGAGGTTTCAGGGACCGTAGACTCAGGGAATGCGACATTAACCATGGGCTTGATGCAGGGCAACTCGAGACAAGTATGGGTAGCATGACCGACGACATCACACAAAGCGTAGGGCTTTGGAGGTGAAGGAGGTGCAGGGTCAGTCGGGGCAGCTTTTTCCTTTGAGGCCCTTTTGCGAGCTCTGCCCTTCTTACCCGAAGCGGTCACAACAGGAGGCGGTTCCTGTTGAGGTGGCTGAGGCACTGTGACAATGGGAGAAGTTAGGGGGACCTGTTGAACCGGGGTCAAAGCTAGATAAGGTTTAGGTTGGCTTGGCAGTGTAGCAGTTGGAGGATCAAGGTACCAAATCGGAATCCTAATGGTCAATCTAGGAAGAGAGAGGGTGGCCATGACAGGTGCCATATATATTCCTAGTGGAGGGACTAGGAACGGTATCTGACCGGAGGGGTAATGGCCAGGTGGGATGGCTCCTAAATGGTTAAGGCCTGGAGGAACTGACCCAGGAGGACAAAGAGGCTCATGAGTACCAGCTGAAGGGCCAGGAGGAGGAGGTCCAAAAGGTTGCATCAAAGGGATAGGAGATGACTGCAGAGGGCGAGGGGGCTACTAAGTAGCCGAGGCTGGCCACTTGAGAGAAGCCCGAGACGATTGCATCATGCAAACATTCGATGATTTGGGATTAGAGATGGGAGGAGGAAGACCAGGGAATGTACCCAGCAAGGAGGAATCCTTGTAGACACCAGGTGAGACACTAGTCAAAGGGTCGATGGTTTGATTATTGTCCACCGAAGATATAGTGGACTCAGGGGAGGTCTGAAACTTTGGTTCGTAATACGTCAACTGGTCAATGGTGACTATCTTTCTGTCATGGGGGAAGGACATATTACAGTGGACTGCGGAAGGGACAACAAACATCGCATAAGTGTAGCTACGACCCAATAGAATGTTGTAATCTAAGGGGGCGTATATGACTTCTACGTCCACACAAACCGTCTTGCCTGCAAGAGTAATGGGACAATTGTAGAATAAGCCAATGGGCTTGGAGGCGTGAGCATCCCATGCTCGAAGAGTGATCGTGGAAGAAGCCAACTCAGGGGATCCGAGTTGTTTCCAAGCCGAAGTGGACATCACACAGGTGGATGCCCCTTCATTAATAATGCACCAGGAAATGTTAGCGTTCCAGATCTTGACTGGGATTTGGAAAGCGACGGAAGAAGGGAGAGGAGGATGTATTGATCAGTCGACATCAAAGACAATCAATCGATCGTTGGAAAGATCTATAGTGCCCATGGCAGATAGAAGAGATTTTCGTTGTGAAGGGCACAACTAGAGGAGTTCCAACATTGAAATGGCAGTGGGGATTGTGCCAAATCATCGACTATGCTATACGAATGGGTGGCTTTTCTAGAAGTAGCATTTCGACATAGTGGTCCCTTAGGGATCGTGGTATGACCCTCCGCCCTAGGCTTAGGGATCTGCAAGGGACCCTTAGGTGTCGACAGAGGCTCTGTAGAGACCGAAGGAGGTGGCTCGAGGACAGACATAGAGAGAGGCTTGTTATATTGACGAGACTGAGTCTAAAGATTGATGTCTACGGTTGAAGGTTGATCGGATTTCATCATGAGAATCTGGTGATCAGTGGTACCAGACGAAAAAGTGTGGGTAGCAGTGTGGTAAAAAATAGGTTGGGTAACAAGATGAGGCATTTCATATCCTGAATACGTGCTACCAGGAGGGGAAAAAATGCAGGAGGTGCTTGCCCCCCCATGAGGAAAATCAAAGCCCATGGGAGGCTGAGCAATGATGACAAAAAAATGACACAAAGGAAAAAGAGACCAACAAGGGAAGGGAGGTGCAAGATCAACTGATTACAATGTTGAAACAAGGGCAAAGAGGTGCAGGATCAATTGATTTTAATGTTTTAGAGTCTTTGCTTGGTGGTGTTAACCAAGCCCTTTTTCACTTAGGGTGTGTGTGTAAAAGTGTGTAAATTCTAATTTTTAAACCCAGAAGTTTGTAGAGAAAAAGAAAAAGTGTGTTGTATAGCTGTAAATAAGCCTGGAAATGTCAGTCTATAGGCCTGAAAAAACAGAAAATAAACAGCTGATAATGCACCAATCTAAACCCAAGGAGGCAGGTCTCTCAACAACTAGTCTATAGGTGAGTAAAAAATACTAATCAAAACATACTAAAAAAAAAAATTCTAATAGATGTAGGGTCAAGAGGGACAAAGATCTAAAAGATAAAATCTGTTGGAAAGTGGTGCAGAAAAACAACAACAAATCAGAGGAAGAATTGTTGTAGAAGAAGTGGCGAAAGGTTATCTCCTGAAAGGAAATAGAGTGAACCCTAGAGGAAAACCCAAACAAAGCTATATGAGGTGATTTGGATGGATAAAAAGACAATCTGAATTGGATCTGAAGATAAGGTATCGGATCTGAAAAAATGGCTGAAGACTCTGAAATTTCAGACAACCTGCAATAACAAACACTCTTCTACAAAACGTGGAGGTACTGAAGCCCTAGGGGGCTAGGTTCCCACTTAGTTGAGCGAAACAGAACAAGTACAGGTCCAAAATGGGCAAAGATGGAGGTCAGACAACCCTGAATAGAGGCTCAGACAAACCCATAAAACTTTCAGAAAAATCCCTGCAAAAAGTCCAGGTCGCAATTTTTGACCTATTTTCAGCATAGGTTGCACTTTTTGGGCTGTAAAGTGCGCCCTGGAGGTCTAGGTCACAGGTTTTGGGCTGAAAAGTGCAACCTACACTTCCGGCACTCTCAACGGCAGATTTCATAAAATATTGTCATCTCAGCTGTGGCTGATGTCTCTCACCTGCGCAATGGGTCCGAAAACACGCGAAAGTTAGAATTTTTATTGATTTAGGGTTTTATGGGTTAAAAACAACATCAAGGAAAGAAAAAACAAGGGGCTAAAGAGAAATCTTAGGGTTTGAAACAGCTGGATATGCAAGGATCAGAAAAATGACAGCGGTCGTAACTGTAAACCCGTGTGGAGTCGCCAGTTGTTAATATGAATCTTGATTCGAAGTGTACGAAAAAAGACCACTTAAGCTGCACATAACAAACAGCCCTAACAACAGAAATGACCTCTAATATCTTCAGATCTGCAATTAGATGATCAAGACAAATGCTGCAAAAATCTAGATCTATGCATTAGAAGACATTAAGCAGTATAAAAATAATATTTACTCCATAGATACAATAGACAAGACAAGAATATATCCAATGAAATTTTTATTAATGGCACCCGGGAGGAAAACACAAGAGGGTGTTCCCTATTCTCCTCAATGGGATGGGTTCTTGTAAGTCCTTAGCACTTTAGATTTATAATTCCTCTCTCTTGATGGTGTAGAAAACCCAGACAAAAATGGAAAAGTATGGCTATGATTGTGGATCAATAGCCAGACCAAGTGTTGAAATCCAAAGTGATCTTTAAGCGACAAAAGGTGACAAATGAATGGGAAAACCCTTCTATTTATAACAAAATATTGAGTTAGTCTAGAGATTGGTGCATAATTAAAATATTATTAACCAAATCTAGATCCAACTTTTATGGAATGTTTTATTATATTTGTTGGAGGTAAAAGGAATTTGACTTGAGTCAAATCCCTTTATTTGTAAATAATAAATAAATAAATGATTTATTTATCATTTTAAGGGTGTGATTAAGTAATAATAAATAAATAAATGATTTGTTTATCATTTTAAGGATATGGTTGAGTAATAATCAAACAAATAATGATTTATTTAATTATTTAAGGGTGAACTAGTCATATTTAACAAAGAATATTATTTAAATAAGATTTAAACAATTATTCTTTAGAAAATAATAAGATAAATAATGATTTATCTAATTAATTTCATTGTTTGGGTTAAATATATCCAGAAATATTAATTAAACTACTGTTTAACTAATTAATTCTTGAGGAAAATCAAACAAATGTATATTTGTTTAATATTTCCTTATGGGGTTTCCTGTTTAGACCGTAAACAGCTTAATAAAGGTGATTTACTAAGTTATTTTCATAGTGAAAGCAATTTTACTTGGAGTAAAATTGATCTTACATGGTGTACTTGGGTCCATATAATGATAATAGGTTAGATGACCAAAAAATGGTGTAACAACTTTCTTATAGAACTTCGTGCAGAATTCTTAAAATTATTACTTTTGGCACCCTTGAAGTTTGAGCTATTTTTCTATCCCTTCTTTGGCGGCCAACTTTTTCCCACTTCCCCTTTTGCCTTGGACTGCTGGTAGCACATTCATGCTTTACGAATTGCTTCTCCCATAGTTATAGGATTTACGAATTCAATTCACTCCTTCATATGGGTTGGTAAACTGCTCAGAAATATTTTTACCTTAGCATTTTCATCTCTGAGGTATGGAACATATCTTAACAGGGAGGTGAACTTAGTGATATAGTCATCCATGGTCATCTGCCCCAGCTTCAAGTCATGAAATTATTTATATTTATCATCATAAAAGCATTTTGTTAAATGCTTACCTTTAAAGCATTTCTAGAACGATTCCTAGGTAACGTCTTGGTCTTCAATGCTACAAACATTCTTTACTTCCTCCCACCATAGGATAGATTTTTCTCTCAACTAATATATGGCCAATCTGGCTTTTAGGTTGATGATGTACTCGTACACCTGAAAATATTTATTCATATTTATCAACCAAGCCTCTGCCACCTCCTCATCTTATCCATCAAATGTAGGTGGTTTTATTTTTCGAAACTCACCTTGAAGCTCCACTTTTTGCTTCTTAACTTCTTGTTGATCTGAAACATTGCTAGATTCTACTTCATTATAATTTTTGTTTTTGTTGCTTCGCTGTGAAGGGCTTCTTTCCACTTTGTCAATGGTGTGGTCCTTTGTTTGTTGCTTGTTACCTTCCTACATGTCTCTATCAACACTAGGTTGTTCCATTCCCTGATTCTGCTTGTCTAAAAGGCTCTTGAGTATCATTTCTTTCTCTTACATCAAGCGCTTGTTATCACTCCAAAGCCACACCATTTCTTCCCGTAGCTTCTACACTATATTTAACATAATTCTATTTTGGTGTTGTTGTTCCTCTAGCAGTCTACTTGTTTGCTGGTGTTTTACCACACACAGCTGAACCCACATCTTAGGATTCATTTCTGGTCGTGGTTGGGGTTCCCCGTTGTTCTTGGGTGGTTGTTGTGTTGACCTCTTTCTCATAACGTCTCCTGTTATGATTCTATTTTGTGCATCAGTATACACACATCTTAAATCGTTAGATGATCCATAGGGTCCCAGCATGCAAACATTGCTCTGATACCACTTGTAACACCCATCATAAAATGGAAAGTTAGAAATGTTAGTAAATAATTAAAAAAAAAAAATTATGATGGGTGTTACACTAGTTTACCCATTAGCCCAATTACAACTTATGAAGGGGATTTTACCAACCCCAAATTCCCTTGACTCTTCATAGTGTAGTGCACATGACTCAAAACTACAAAAATTACTATTATTTAACCCAAAAAATGCGATGCTACAGGACCCTTCTCTAACACATGGTTGTGAAATCTAAGGGGTGTTTTAATAACTCACAAACAAGTTTGGGTAAAAATCATTAATTATCCAAGGGACAATAGCAATGATCTCCAATTTGGTAGTAGGAATATGTTCTTTTGCTCAAGAAAGAGCTCAGTCTTGATGCATTGAAAATGAGTAGGAGAAAATAAGAAAATTATCATGGGCTAGTGTAGTATCTAGAGTTGCACAAATACTTTTTTGATAATGGACCAATAGTGGAATTAGTATTAGTAGAAATAAAACATATTATCAACCCAAATACTTTAAAATTGAAAATTTGGCTTGCATTTACAACTGTAAACTCAAAGAAAGTGAATAAGTGAGAGACATTGGTGTGTTACTTTAAGTATAGGTATCACACTTGGTTTATTATGTAGCAGAGAGTTGGATGGCCACAAAGCAAGAGAATGGATCACATTGTGGAATCATGGGCTCACTCAAGGGCATACAAGTAGAGGATTAGGGACAAAGGGTTGGGGAGGTTAATTATTCAACTATATATTCCCTCAAGCACAATTGTAGAAAATGGAATTATTAAGTAAGAGATGGGTGGTCTCTAGCTCACAAAAAGGTGAAAAGAATAAGTTTGACCATACATTGAAAGGGCCATAAAATACTGTCACATAGAGAGATCCATAACATATACACTACTCATTCAGCTAACCTTCAAGCAAGTTTTCTCTTCCATGAAGTTAAAATTGGGAATACATGGTTCGTTGAGCTCTTATAATGACTACTAATGACCCTAACACCATTACCACCTAGATGCCAACTGTAATTCCTTACTACGTTTTGGGTAGAGCATAAGGCTTGAGCTCCATTGAAGTGTAGAAAAAATGAGGATGCGGGTTGGTGGCTTGCCTCCAAGGTTTTCCATCTTTCCATATATGATCAAGGTGGATATTGGTGGCCACTTGCCTATTCTACTTGGACCCCCACCATTGTTTCTTTTAGTTTTCCAGTTTCCGTAAATGTAGCACAATTTACTATTTTTAGCAATTTTTTCGGGTCGTGAACTTCGAGAGCCGTTTTGAGTTCCTAAACGATATTTTTTGGGAAAACAAGGAGCAACATGGGTCTACGACAGATGTTGATCACTCAAAAGTTGTAGTTCTCGGATAGATATTTCTAACAAGGTATTGTGCGCGTCAAATGAAGATCGTGATGCAGGAGCATTGGCTTCCAAGGTCAAAGGGCAAATGTCTAGTTAGACTTTTAGGTCTTGACGTAAGCCCAAGGAGGGGCCTATTGTAAAAAGGACATTGTAAATCCTGTGTAAAAGTATTTATTTAGTGAATAAGATTAGAGTTAGTGGATTCTAACTAGATCAATATTAGTCATAATGAAGGATGTAAAAAATCCCTAAGATGGAGGGATGAGTCGAGAAGTTAGTGAATGAGTCATAGTTAGAGTTAAGTATGGTTTTCTAAAAATAGTAGTTAGTTGCTGATATGTAGGAGTTAGTTGTATGAGCTGGATAAAATCTGATTTGAAAAAGATCTAACGGGGGAAGTCTCGACAGAGAGGGTGAGAAATTTGTGAGAACTCACAGAGGAGTTCTGAGAAGATGGCCAAGGGAAAGAAATGAGGTCGTAGGCAAAATAGTTTAGGGTTTCATATGAATGTACATGTTTTCAATTAAATGAATACAAATTCATTTATATAATTTGTTTTTGTCTCTTTTACAATTGGATAGTGATGTGATCGAGTAACTGTGATGAATATTAGTTAGCTGAGTAATTGATTAACTAGGTACATGTGATCATCATGAGTGGAAGTAATCCATTTTCTGTAGGGATTTGGGATTTTTAAAGGTTCAGCCTCTATGTGAAGCTAGAAGCTATTGATAGAGTATTGTGTTACTTGTAGAACTAGACATAATCATGGGCATATGATTCCAGTTATGGAGTTGATAACTGACATAATATCTGTGTACAAGATTCCAAGAATTAATGAATTAGGGTAGAATTGATAATTCTAAACCCCTGCAAAATTTATTTGAGGCTTAAGAAGACTCTTCAAGCTAGAGTAGTTGTGCATATTCTAAGTATAGAAGCGTTGGAGGCATACAGAATTCATGTTGAACATGTGACAAGCTTGAGGCCAATGCCATGTATAAATTGGCTTGGGTAATTGATCTATGACCTGAAATGAGTTTATGTGAGGTCATAATGAAGGGACAAAGAGTATAGGCTCTAAGTCTATAGGAAATGAATGCTTCCTGTGTGTTTCGATGATGATCTAAAAATGGTGAATGGTCAAACATTAACGTGGAGGTTAATTGTTGGCGTCAATGGCCATTGCGATAGGGAGCAGGTTATCTATTGTGATTCCATGGTAGAGGAACGAGCATCAAGAGAGGTTAGTGTTAGACACTTTCCAGAGCTACGATAGCCCTTGGCTATATGGCATGGTTATATGTTTATTTCGAGAGAGCCAAGGTATATGGTTTAAGCCTTTCAAAGCATTGTGGTAAGGCTTACAAATTTGAGGCGTAGTCATGTGAATAAGCATTAGTGATAAGTTATGGCCTTTGGGCATTGTGATGAACTATGGTAGTAAACAATGTTACCAATGAAATAGGTAACCACACTGTTACCTACTTTTTTTTGGTAGCATAAAAAACACCCGATTTTGAAAAGTGGTGATGCAGAATCACCTCTTTTTTTTTTTTAGGACATTTTTGACACTCTAATATTTTTATTTATGAAGTATGAATAATTGTTTTAAAATGTTAGTGATTTTCATGCTAATTTTGAAACGTATTGATGCAGCATCAACTTTTTTTTTTTTTTAGAGCGGTGATTTTCATGCTAATTTTGAAACGTATTGACGCAGCATCAACCTTTTCTTTTTAGAGTGGTGATTTTCATGTTGGTAATAAAACACAAAACTTAGATAATATATATATATAAAACCAATAAAAATGTAAAAAAAGACAAAATTAACTCATAAAAATAAAAAATTTAAACAAAAATAAATAAATAAAACAAAAAAAAACAAAAATATTTGAAAATTATATCAAAAGAAATGACAAAATTTGAAAAAAAGCACATAATTTAAAGAAAAAAAAACAAAAATTAACAAAAAAAAAAAAAAAAAAACATCAAAAACAAATTTTTCTAGATTATTAAAAAACCATATAATTAAAAAAGAAATTTAAAATAGAAATTTAAAAATAATTTAAATTACAAAATTAAAATTTAGATAAAAAAATTAAAATACAAAAAAAAAATTGAATTTAAAAATTTAAATTAAAAAAATAATAATAATAAAAAAACTAAAATACAAATTTTAAAATTAACAAAAAAAAAAATTAAAAAAAAAAACAAAATTTAAAATCGAAAAAGAAAATTAAAATAAAAGAATTATAATAAAAAATATCATTAAAAAAAAAAAAAAAAAAAACCACGTGCAAATAATTAAAAAACAAATATCCATAAATTTACTATTTTTTTTAAATGAAAACAATTTATAAATTTTAAAAATGAAAAACTAAATAAACTAAAAAGATTTTAAAAAAAATTTAATTTAATAAATTTAATGAATAAATTTTAAAATTTTAAAATATAATTAATCTAAAATATTAAATTTAAACAAAAATTTGAATTAAAAAAATTTAAAAATTAAAAAATTAAAAAATTTAAAAAAAAAAATTAAAAGAATAAAAATAAATTTTGCCAAAAAAAAATAAATGCGAAAAGGAAATATTAAAAAAAAAAAAAAAAAAAATTAAAAAACCCTAAATTTGGGGACCAAGAATTCCGATTAAAATCGAGGTGAGGCCGAGGTGGACCGGGAATCGATTCACCCGCCACCGCCGAATCTTGAAGAATCGGCCGCCTGGCGGAACCGGAATTCCAATACGATTAAATTTATTTATTTTTTTTTAATTTTTTTTTTTTTTTATATTTGAAATTTAATTTTTTTTTTTTTTAAAATTTTTTTTTGTTTTTAATTTTTTTTTTCTAAATTTTGTTAATTTTTATTTTTTGTTTTTTTTTTTTTTTTTTTTTTTATTTTTTTTTATTATTAAATTTTATGTTTAGTTTTTTCATTTAATTTTTTAAAATTTAGTAAATTTTGTATTTTTTATTTATTTATTTATTTGAATTTAATTTTTTTTTTTTTTTTTTTTAATTTTTTAATTACATAAAAATTTTATATTTTTTTTAATTTCAATTAAAATTGTGTATTTAAAATTAGAATTTTTTTATAAATTAAACTTAATATTTTCAAATCAATTTGTTTTTTATTTAATATATTTTTTTCAATTTTTCAATTTTAATTGATTTTTGAAGTTTTTTAACTTTTTATTTTAACAATGTCTTTTTTTTTCTTTATATTTAAAATTTATTTTTTATTTCAAAATTTATTTGTTTATTCAGTTATTTATTAATTTTTTTTTTTAATTTTTAATTTTTAATTTTAATTTTAATTTTTAAATTTAATTTGTTATTTTAATATTAATCTCTTTTTTTTTTTAAATTTAATAAAATCTAATATATATATATATATATATATATATATATATATATATATATATATATATATATATATATATATATATATATATATATATATATTATTTGTTTTTTTTTATAATTTAAATTTAATATTTTTATATTTTTTTTCAACTTTTAATCAATATGTTGTTGTTTTTTTTGTTTTTTTAAAATTTAATATATTTCTTTAAATTTAAAATTTTTTTTAAAAAAAAATTTAATAAACATTTTCTTTTTCTTTTTTAAATTTAATTTCTATATTTTATTTTTTATAATTTCTTTCTTTTTTTAACTTGTTTTTCTTTTTAATTTAATATTTTTATTTTGTTTTTATTTTTATTTTTTTATTTCTATATATTTTGAAATTTTAATCTTTAAATTTTTTTAATTTTTTAATTTTTAATTTTTTCTTAAATTTTAGGTTTTTTTTTAATGTTTGAATTAAAATTTTTATTTTGTTTTTATTTTTATTTTTTATTCCTATATATTTTTAAATTTTAAGCTTTAAAATGTTTTTATTTTTTAAATTTATTTTTTTTTCTTAAATTTTAGGTTTTTTTTAATGTTTGAATTTTAAAAATTAAAAAATGTTATTTCTATTTTTAAAAATGTCAAAAATATGACAATTTTTTTTTTTTTGGTTATTCCAACGTCAACTGGTTTTGTTTTGAGGGTGTTTTTTCAATCCTTTTTTCAAGAAACAATTTTGTTTTTAGCATAATTTTATAAAATGTTGAAATTTGACCTTCAAAAAAACTCAAGTGCGTTCTGGAATACACTTTTTTTGTTTTTGGGGGGTTTTTTCATGTTTTTTGAGTCTTTTTGGGCTAGAGTTCCTGTTTTGAGGTCAGGTTACCTATTTCATCGGTAACAATGTTAGTAAGGTCTTGATCACGTGCTATGAGATAAAGCACCCAAGCTATAGTGCGAATGCATTGGTGTAAAGTGCTTTTGCAACATTGAGCGCTTGAGTAAATTGTATAAGGAAGAGTTTAGGTGCTTAAGTTATAAACAATAGGTTTAAAGCCTTTGGAAGAGTGGTATCTTGCATATGTGAATGGAGTGCCAAGTACATGGAGGAAGCTCAATGGAGCTAGGATAAGAGAAAGGTTGATAACCCAAGCTAGTGCAAGAAGATAAATTAGCCCTATGAGGTTTATGAAGGGTTTTTATAACCTGGCAGAGTGTGTCTTTAAGGTTTTAAGCACACTATATTAAGAGTTATCCTTGGGTAAGGTAGGTCTAGGAATAGGCCTACTATCATTTGGTATCAGAGCAAGAAGAGAGTAATTTTACTCTAGTGACAGAAATAAATAGATAAATGAAGAGCAAGGGAGTGCTTTTGTGAAGGAAAGAGAACACAAGAGAACAAGAAAGTGTTTGGTGAAAGGAAGAAGATAGACCAGTAGTAGTTTGTAAGGTAGAGGAGTTTGAATGCAAGTGAAGAAGAGGCTTGTAGCCTAAATAGTAAGTTAGACAGTGATAACTACTTTGGAACGAGTGACAACATGCAAGTGGTAGCAACAGAAGTGAAGACATCTCAGCAGAAGAAGAGGAGTGGGCAGGACCTAGTGTTTCAACTGATGATTGTAATACAGCAGAACAACTATGTTCTTAAGAGCATATTAGTTATGAGTGTTAAGCCTAGAAGGAGCATAGAGGAGTGCTCAAGGAGGTTCTAAAAACAGGACCAGTACTTGCCAAAAGACCAAGCACAAAGGAGGTTTGGTGAGGTAATGTGTAGTAGGAGGAAATGTTACTGCAAAGGCTAGCGCAAATCATAGAGAGTGAAAGAAACTCATGAAGATGACTATTGACAGTCATAGCAGAGGTTCAAGAGGCAGCCACAAAGTGAGGAAAGAAGATTCCAAAGTTAATGGCATATGGAGACATATGAGTGATGAATAATATGAGAGGGAGAAAGCTGAGATAGAAGTCCATCTAGAAGTCATGATGGAACCGCTACAGAAGGAGGACGAATACCAAAGATGTGGTTTCCTCATGAGAAGAAAGATTAGGTGGCATAAGATACAAAAGAAGGTGAAGGAGAAACTGATGAATGCTCAGTGGGAATATGAGATACTCAAGGAAAGTGGGTATCTAAGAGAAGACTTGAATACTGAAACTCCAAGTGAGGCCAAGAGGTCTCAAAGTATTAAAACTGATATTTTGTGTATATCAGCAGGTACAATGAATGAAGAATGAAAATTTTATAATATTTTCATAAAGAATGAAGGAGGACATAATCTTAACTATGTTTTGAAATAAGATGAGATAGTTGAGTCTCATGTACATGCACATGCACAGTTGATTGAAGGTGATGTTTTTCATCATACTATGAAGGTTGAAAACATAAAATATTTGTCTTATGATGATGGCCAAGAACAAAAATAAGCAAAGGAGTATGTCAAGCATTTAACTGATATGCTTGAGGAAGATATGAATAAAGCTAGTGAAGACTTTCTGAGTCCTGAAAGATACTTATAACAGCAAGAGGAAGATTTGGTGAATAGATCATCAAATGAGACCATTGGGTCTTGTGATTTTGAGGTTGATAATTTGACTGTGTTTGCAGGTGTTGCAGAAGGCAATCCATCTCTTGGAGTTGTCTTGAATGAAGTTGAGAATTGTAAAGAAAGGTATGTTTAAGAGTGTCTCTCTGATGAAGACCAAGTTGAGGTTTTGCAATAGAAGGAGCTCATATATTCCTTACTTAATAAGGGCAACATCTCCAAGGAAGGTGAGACAGTCATGTCTCATATGAAGGAACTTGTTATTATTGAGGATAGGGAGGAATTGGCTTATCTGATTGGCCAAGAGAAGACTGAAGGACAGACCTTTAGAGCTATCATAGTGGTGGAGAATCATAATTCTATTCCGATAGAGGATGAAGAAATAGTGTCACAGAATGATTGGACTTGTGACAAAGAAGAGGAAAATTGTGAATATTATATAGGGTTTTCAGGAGAAATTCCATGTGAGATAACTAATTTGTGGATTAAGCTAAGTCTTTTGGAGGATAGACTAGCAAGTCAGAGAATGAATATTCTGAATGTAGAATTGAATTTGGATGAAGATGAGGCAGACATGTATCAAGTTGAAGGAGAGTCAATTTTAGAATTGAAGAAGACCAGAAGTTTCTAGGTAAGGCATAATGATGAGGAATATGTAAAGCATAAAGATACAATGTTTGAATAATTTGCATTGACTATCAGAATCATTCAAGGAGTTGAAGGAAAATCACTGAGGGTTGTTAAGGAAGAAGAAGAGGGTTATGCTGAAATTGAAATGCAGCATATTGATGATGTGTTTGAGATGAGACAAGTACAAAGGAAATGGTTGAAATGCTTGCTGGAAACATTTGAGAAAGAGAAAGAAATTGCAGATAATGGTGTGGAAATGTCTCAAGTTGCGAAAGAGGCAGGAGCAGATACTATTCTCCAAACTTGATTATGTTTTCTATTATACAAAGAAGAGTGAATGAGTATATTATTGCAGTCAAAGAATCATAAGACAATTTATTTTTTTAAAGTAAATTTGCAGGTAGTGAGAAGAAGAGGGATGTTGTAGAGGGAGATATCTTAAGAGATATTTATGAAGTTTGGGAGGTAGCAATGTCCAGAAAAATACTTGCATTAATAAATGGATTAATTCCAAGTGAAAAATTAGAAATTGAAGCAAGAAGAGCTGCAGAAAGAAATCAACAGTTTAGTAATGAATGGATAAAGTGCAATAAATTTCAATGGAAAAGTAAGGAAAACAAAATTAGTTTGCAACAGCAGACTGAATTACAAGAATCCATAGATGAACTATGGAACCTAATGCAGATACCTAATATGAGTTGTAGCAGAATGAAGAAAGAAGTCCACTATGAAATTTTTTGGAAAGTGAAGAACAATGAAGGTAGATATAGTGTAGCACTACAGCACAAAGTATGGAAGTATGGAAGATTGCAGTTGAAGAATGATGAAGACGATGTATCTTATGGACAACAGAAAAGCAGAGTTTGGGATCTAGGAAAGACGAATACTGAAGGAACATGATTAGGTGATCATGTCTTCTTCTTACTTTGGGAGTCTGATGCAGGAGCATTAGCTTCCAAGGTCAAAGTGAAAATGTCTAGTTACAGTTTTAGGTCTTTACATTATCCCAAGGAGGGGCCTATTGTAAAAAGGTCATTGTAAATCATGTGTAAAAGTATTTAGTTAGTGAATAGGAATAGAGTTAGTAGATTCTAACTAGATGAGTATTAGTCATAATGAACTATGTAACAAATCCCTAAAATGGAGGAATGACTCGAGAAGTTAGTGAATGAGTCATAGATAGAGTTAAGTATGGTTTTCTAAAAATAGTAGTTAGTTGTTGATATGTAGGAGTTAGTTGTATGAGTTGGATAAGCTCTAATTTGAAAAATATCTAACGGGGGAACTCTCGACACAGAGGGTGAGAAACGTGTGAGAACTCAGAGAGGAGTTCAAAGAAGATGGCCAAGGGAAAGAAATGAGGATGTAGAGAGAGTATATTAGGGTTTCATATGCATGTACAAGTTTTCAATTGAATGAATACAGATTCATTTATATAATGTGTTTTTTCCCTTTTAAAATTGGATAGTGATGTAATTGAGTAATTGTGATGAATATTAGTTAGCTAGGTAACTGATTAACTAGGTACATGTGATCCTGATGAGTGGAAGTAATCCTTTTATGTAGGGATTTTGGATCTGTAGAGTTTCAACCTCTATGTGAAGTTAGAAGCTATTGATAGACTATTGTGTTACTTGTAGAACTAGACATAATCATGGGCGTATGATTCCAGTTCTGGAGTTGATAACCGACATAATCTAGGTGTACGAGATTCCAAGAATTAATGAATTAGGGTAGAATTGATACTTATAAACCCCTATAGAAGTCATTTGAGGCTTAAGAAGATTCTGGAAGCCAGAGTAGTTTTGCATGTTAGAAGTATACAAGCCTTGAAGGGGTACAGAATTCATGTTGAACCTATGACAAGCTTGAGCCCGATGCCATGTATAAATTGGCTTAGGTAATTTGTCTATGACCTAGAATGAGTTTGTGTGAGGTCATAATGAAGGGACATAGAGCATAAGCTCTAATTCTACAAAAAATGAATGCTTCTTGTGTGTTTCGATGATGATATAACGGTGCTGAATGGTCAAATGTTGACGTGGAGGTTAATTGTTGGTGTCCATGGCCATTGCGATGGGGAGAAGGTTATTTATTGTGGTTCCATGGTGGAGGAACGAGCGCTGAGAGAAGTTAGTGTTAGACACTTTCCAGAGCTGTGATAGCCCTTGTCTATATGGCATGGTTATATGTTTATTGGGAGAGCACCAAGGTGTATGCTTCAAGCCTTTCAAAGCATTGTGGTAAGGCTCGGGCCTTTGAGGTGTGGTCATGTGAACAAGCGCTAGTGATAAGATATGGACTTTGGGCATTGTGATGAACTATGGTAGT
This sequence comes from Pinus albicaulis, assembly GCA_034641835.2. Classification (NCBI taxonomy): domain Eukaryota; kingdom Viridiplantae; phylum Streptophyta; class Pinopsida; order Pinales; family Pinaceae; genus Pinus; species Pinus albicaulis. The sequence goes on along the minus strand of CM076576.1, from coordinate 175,750,359 downwards.
AAGGTCTTGATCACGTGCTATGAGATAAAACACACAGGCTAAAGTGCGAATGTGTTGGTGTAAAGTGCTTTTGTAATATTGAGCGCTTGAGTAAATGGTATAAGGAAGAGTTTAGGTGCTTAAGTTATCAAAACTAAGTTTAAATCCTTTGGAAGAGTGGTATATTGCATATGTGAATGGAGTGCTAAGCACATGGAGGAAGCTCAATGGAGCTAGGATAAGAGAAAGGTTGATAACCCAAGCTAGTGCAAGAAGATAAATTAGCCCTGGGAGGTTTATGAAGGGTTTTTATAACTTGGAAGAGTGTCTTTAAGGTTGTAAGCACACAATATTAAGAGTTATCCTTGGGTAAGGTAGGTCTAGGCATAGGCCTACTATTAGATTGTATGCAAAAGTTACGTTCCTCGGAAGTTGATGTACCAATTTACCCAATCGAGAGCCATAATTTTGGTGCTTCATATCCTAAGGTTAGGTTTTTGGATGTTTAGGGTTTTCCATTATTTCTCAACAATAAATAGGCCTTCGAGCCTCATTGTAACAAAGTTTAGAGTATTATACCCATCACATCTCTTCTCAGAGATAAGCTACTAGCCCCCTATGTAGTTTATTTCCATTATGTCTGTAATCATATTTTATATATTTGATATTAATGAAATGAAGTGTCATTTCCATTGCATCTTTATATTTATCGTTATATTTTTATTTTGTTGCATTCCTACATAAATCTGGATCATCAGTATCAGAGTGGTCTGCTCTTTATCTATTTTTCTTTGCACGTCCCCAACAAGGTCAAGGTATAAGGAGTTAAGGCTCGATTGGGTTGAACCCTTGCAAGATCAACCTTGCAAACCCCGACAACCTCCCATGGCAGAAGAAAATAAAGACGAGGGAGTAGGATATCCTATCAAAATATTGCTAGAGGAGGCCCTCGAGAAACAAAGGAATGCGATGATGGATAAATTTTCCCAGATCCTTCAAGGGCTACCCACCAGTGGGGCATCTGCATCTAGCAACCACTCTAGAGGCGCCACTCCTTTCAAGGTACAAGTCAACTTAGACATTCCTGTATTTGAAGGCTAGATAGATATCGATATCATAGATAAATGGTTTTTAATATTCCTAATTAGCGACAGCTAATTATAATATTCGATTTTGTTTATTTTTTCGTCTATGGTTTGTAAATAAATAAAAAGTGAGTGAAAAAGGTCTAACTCACTTAAGTGAAATAATACATCCACCTAGTAGCACAACGTTGTGACTTAAGTGGAAGTCAAGGGGGGGCCAAACACCACATAGAGGAGGGAGGGCTTACGTACACTCTAGAAGTTTCTTCCAGCTTCTGCGCAGATAAGGATGAGTATGTGGAGGAGAGAGAGGCTATGTTGGGTTTTGGAGGGAAACCAACGTTATAAAAGATGGAGGAGCTTCCTCATTTGATTCATTCTTGAGTTGATGATTTTTGAGTGAGACATTTGTCTTCTTGAGCACGCTGGCTATTTAGCCTATCTACAGCACTGTTTGGTGCATTGAGTGTCTCCGGTCGGAGATCTCACCATTGGCCCCGGGGGACTTTGAGTGCCTGCTCGAGCAAGGTTGGTTTTTCAAAATTTTGTGAGTCATTTTATTGTTTGGGTTTGTTGCGGAGCTAGAGCTTATAGAGACTGCACAGTCACTGCGAGAGAGGATGCATTCCATTGTGGACGAGCTTCGGATTGGGGTTTCTGCAGGTAGTTTAGTCGGGATTTTGAGCAGAGGGTCAGCCTTTACCCATCAGAGATTCTTGGCGGAGTTTGAGGCAGTGTTTCAACTGTTTCTATCTAGCCACTGTGCAGTGCCTTGGAGGCCAGTGTAATTCACTAGGGAGGTAGTTTCTAGTGATTTCTAGGGTTGGCCATTCTCGGAATGGTTTTTGGATTTTGTCCGGGTTGTTGAGGAGAGGAGGTTTTCCGATTTTCATCTCATTCCGGCAAGGGGATTATTCCCTAGTTTTCAGTCCATTCCAGCAGTAGCAGCTACACAGCGGTTTTCTAGCAGCTAGGACACAGTTCATAGAGTAGCCATTTCCGGTATTCTCTAAGAGTGTTTTCTCACTTGCCTTGAGCAAGATTAGCCTATTTTACTTCATTACATTTCTCAGATTAATAAAATGGCTCAACATTTTCTCTCTATGTTTTCTATATGAGTTGCCGTAGTTGTCGTATTCTCTTTGTATGATATTATATGTCTGTTGCACTATTATTGTTTGAGCATTCTAGTTCTATACGACTTGGTGGGTTTATATTTCATTCTTAGACAAAGTCTGGAAAGGGCCAGGTAGCCTTTGGATCTCGTCCTCTTTTTAGAGGCGAAATATTCGGTAAATGCCCTCCCAGTCTATCTCTGGTTAGAGTTTTACATGTTTTAGAGATATCCCAGAAACGGGATATTACATGGTTGAATTTGCTGGAAGTGTATTTTTCAGTCCATTATTTCTCGGACCGAGAAAATATTTCTTTTGTGTTCCTCAAAGTCTCCCCCCATGTCAAAGACTGGTGGGAAATCTATTGTGAGAAATAGGACGGGAGGGAAACCTCTTTATTATCAGCTGCACCCACTTGGGATATTACCTCATGGAGAAATATGAGGACAAGTCCATCCAATGGACCATGTTGTGGCAGCAAATGGATCAAGATGTGCACGAGCTAACAAACTTGTTCCATACCCTATGCACAAATTTGGGTATTAAATATTTAGAGAAAGATTTGGTGCTCAAGTACCGTAGTTGTTTGCACAAATACATTCAAGAGGAAATGGAGTTCCTCGAGATTACCTCGCTTGGCATGGCATATCAATATGCCGCCGAGATTGAGCAGAAATTTAAGTAGAAGAAGCGAGACTTTGGATCTGCAAATCCGAAGCCAGGGAAAGATGCCCTCGAACCACAAAACAAGGGGTAAAGCCAAAGTGGGGCAACTAAAGAAAACACCACAAAGCCAAATAACAAAAAAGGGAAGTGGTGTGAAATTCATAACAACCCCACTCATAACACAAGTGACTGTCGGGCGTTGTTGGTGGTTGAGCTAAAGGCATTCGAATCAGATGCATGTTATAATTCTAAGTCAGAACCAAACAAGGGAAATGACAAAGGGAAGCAAATCATTGATGCGGAACCCAGTGCCACCGTTGCCACCACCAAGCTTTAGAGGGAGGAGCCCGAGGATCTAGAGGAGGGGGAGCACCTCTTCCATTCCCAGATGTGGTTGAAGGGCTCTCCACTGCAATTCCTTGTTAATATCGAAAGCCAAAATAACCTCATTTAAGCATAGATCGTGAAGCGGCTTGACTTACTGACCATAATACACCCGCAATCGTATACCATTGGGTGGCTTCACTAAGGAATAGATCTCCACATCTGCCAGAAATCCCACCTTCCATACAACATCAAGCCATTCACGGATGAGGTACTGTGTGATGTTGGTGCTCTTGACATGTCTAATGTCTTATTAGGCCAACCATAATTGTGGAAGCGACATGATGTGTATGAGTTTAGGCCTCGTTATATTATTATTACTTTGGGAAATAAGTTGTACACGATATCAGAGGTAGTACTGCCTTCTGCCATCTCTTTGAGTACTACAAATAAATGCAGTAATATTATTTTCCAAACCATGAAATTTGTTTTCATTACAATTCGCCCACAGGACAAGAAGAAAATTGTGGTTGCTGCCTCCAAATAGGGCTCCCCTATGTGGCAACAGAAAATGGACAAAGACATGGAGGAATATAAGGACATTTTCTCCTCACCGACATAGGTTCCTCTACACTGTCAGTTAAAGCACTCCATTGATCTAACCCCAGGTGCACCGTTGCATGATGTTTCCATTTCTCATGCAACCACACAGACATAATCCACACATGTACTATTTGAGGTTGATAAAGCAACCGCATTTATTGAATGAACCCAATAGGTCCACGAAATCTTGGATAAATCTAATGCCAAGTACAGGAAGTGACATGATCAACATCAGGTGCCATACAAGTTCCAGGTGGGCAACCAATTTTGGTTGCATTTGTAGAAAGAACGCTTAACCAGAGCTCATTGGAAGCTCATAACACTCCGATATGGGCCTTATATAATTATCAAGGCTGTGGGAGATGAAAAATTTAAGCTAAACATTCCCCCATTCCTTGGCTAACAACCAATGTTCAATGTGGATTGCCTTCGGCCATACTTTCCACCATTATTGGACACATCCGCCATTACAGATATCATGGAGGAACTCAACAAAATTGGGACCATTGCTTCCTATGGGGGGAGGAATGATGCAGGTGGATATTGGTGACCACTCGCCTATTCCACTTGGACCCCCACCATTGTTTCTTTTAGTTTTTCAGTTTCTGTAGTTGTAGCGCACTTTACTATTTTTAGCAATTTTTTTGGTCTTGAACTTCCGGAGCCGTTTTGAGGCCCTAAACGATATTTTTTGGGAAAATTGAGAGAAGCACATATGTTTAGCCAATGTTGCTCACTCAAAAGTTGCAGCCCTTGGAGAGATATTTCTAACAAGGTATTGTGTGTGTCAAACAAAGATCATATGCCAAAGTTATGTCCCCGAGAAATTGATGTACCAATTTACCGAAATGGGGCCCATAGTTTCAGTGCTTCATCTCCTACGGTTAAGTTTTTGGATGTTTAGGATTTTACATTGTTTCTAAACAATAAATAGGCCTTAGAGCCTCATTGTAACATAGTTCAGAGGACTGTAGCTGTCACATCTCTTCTTAGGAATAAGCTACCAGCGCCCTAGCTAGTTTATTTCCATTATGTTTGTAATCATATTTCAATTATTTGATATTAATGAAATGAAGTGTTATTTCTGCTACATCTTTTTATATATGGTTATATTCATATTCTATTGCGTTCATGCATAAATATGGATCAATATGTGAGACATGCATCTTAAGGCATGCCTAGGGATGTACCTTGTCAACCTAATTGACTAAGCACTATAACAATGTTTAGCTTGTTTATCATGTATAGTCGTTCCACTTTGTGCACTATTCAAACATTAATATGTGCCTCTTATAACAAAGGAAATTTTAGTTATATGCCACGATTGATATTATATGCGCAAAAATCATATAATTCCCAAACCATATTCCCTAAGACATTTATGTAACAATCCCTATGATAATTTTGTTATGTCTCTTTGAAATTGACAGGGTTGGACTTCTTAGCACAAAATAAAAACCTCAATATATAGTCCCAACAGATAATAAATGAAAAGTGCTTCACTTACATCATAGAAAGATAACTTAATTATCATGCTCGAGCACATGTTTTTAATGAGATGAGACTTTCCATAAAGAAATCTGTCATGTATGAGTGATATCAAAATACAATAGTGGTGTTTATTCATAATTAGACAAAAGGTGTGAGATGATCATTTTCCGTTCATTAGTTGAGCCATTCTTCCAAGTGAGTTTATCAATGAAACCAGTAGATCATATTTTATTTTTCACCAATATGTTGTCATAATCACAAGACATCATAGAACATATTAAGAACCATAATAGTCATAAAGTGATGGAAATTTAAACCAATTTCATAGCCACATAACTTTATTTCCAATGGGCACCGCACCTACTTAAAAGTCTCTTTATTTTATTGTATCAAAATTTCTGGAGGTTAGTTGAGTTGTAATGGTTTGCACAAATTTGTTTGTTGAGTCACTCATGAGTCAACATCACGGGAAAATTATTAATGGATAAACATGCAAATTATGAGAATATTTTACTCCAACTTGATGAAGTACAACTTTAGATTAAGGAACTTAATCATAAGGTCTCAATTCTTGCTAAACAAATTGTAGATTTGGAATTTGCAAAACCTAGGGACTGCAAAGGGTATGCAGTCGTTGATGTTGACACTCGACCCTCTATTCTCTACTTAGTGTCTAATGTGGATATATTTATAATATCTTTCCTATTGCTTTGTACGAGTAGAAATATGATGTTGATCCTCGTCACTCTACTTAATGTCCAACCTGGATAGGTTTATAGTATCTTTTTTTTTTCTAGAAGTAGTAGAACTATGCATATTAAATCTCAGTGTAGTAATAGATATCGAGATAGTTTTTTGCTTCACTCTATAGTATTTTCTGTATCAATTTGAGACTGGTGGTATTTTAGACACTTTGGACAAAAGATTTAGTATTCTAACCCTAGATTTACTAGTCTAGTTATATCAAATAGATTAAAATAGCTCTTGCCTATGTATAGTTTCTTTCCTAGTTAATACAATTTACAAACTAGGTTACAAAAATAAAAATTAATTAGAACCCTCATAATTCCATCTTCGTTCCAGATTAGTCAAGAGAGCTCAAATCCTCAAACATATAGATATTTAGTTACACTCTAGAAAAAAATTATTAATATAAAAATCTCGGTTCCTCTTAATGTTCTCTGGGTATACACCTTTGCTTAAGTTTTACACTTGAAAAAAGAATTGCATATAAAGAAATTTAATACCTTTTACTTTTTGAAAAATCCACAGTTAAAATAAATCTAGATTTAGAATATTAATAACCATGATAAAAGTCGATCATATTTATGTTGTAGATGATTGTTAAAATTTTAATTTCAACTTAATTTTATTAGATATTTAAAAAATATATTAAAAAATAATTAATTAATTTAAATTTTCTTTATATTAAAATATTTTATTATTAATTTTTTTTTTTTTATTACCACTTATTAAAATAATTAATATTATTATAAATAATTGAAAGTACATAAACATATTTTGTTTGAAAGAGGAATAATTAAAAATAAAGCTAATTTACTTAACAAACAAAATAGTCACTATACCTACGAATATATCATTTAAAATTTGTAATTATGTGAGACATGTGTCCAGTATAACTTAGCATAAATAAGCGAGGTTGCAAAGGTCATAAGTCAACAAATATGCCAAAGACAATTTGAGAATCTTTAAACCAAAAAGCTAAGTGGCAAAAACCCCACTCCAGGTTTTAATTCATATAATATTTCAAAAGAAATAAACCAACTTGTCACCAATTACCATTTTCACAACAGTAAATATAAAAATAAAATAAAAAAATCTTTACACATACTTTTATACTATACTTCCATACTTATCTTGACTTATTGATTTATTACTACTTATTTACTTACCTAAACTACTTACCTTAATTACTTACCTCTCGGACTTACTTACCTAAACTACTTACCTTAATTACTTACCTCTCGGACTTACTAACTCACATAGCTCTTATTATATGGTAAATGTAAGTTGCATTTTCTGGAAACTTATTTCGTGGTTAATGGTTAAGGTGTGGTTCAACACAAAAATATATGTTTGCACATTTATCGGTTCTCTTAATTTTCGCGGTTACATCAATCAGCTCACCGGCGTTATGATCTTCAATTTCTCGAGGTGGAGTACTTATTTTTAAATCTACCTAACTGACAACTTGATAGTAGTGACTTTACCTGGCATTTAATCTGCCAAATTCTCCGGCCGATTTTCCTGTACCCAAATTGAATTTGGATCTGAGCTTGGACAGGTGGTAATTTCTACTCCGTCGGATGATCTCTTAGATCTACGGCTGATTTGATCTATCACTTCAGTCGGTTGAATTCAACGCCAACCCTAACCGCCCAGATCATTTGCGCCGAGGTTGCTGGGGGTTGGGAAAGCTCTGCAACAACGAACCTGACCCTTGCCACTTTAGCTTCTCTCTTATGAGGGTTGCTAGTTACCAGTGCTGCGCCTGTAAATTTGTATAGGTATTATCCTTATATGTTTTTTTTTTCTAATCATATCTGCTAGATTTCCTCTGGTAAGATGCATTCACGTATAGAGTTTATGCTACTCCGTTCTGCAGATATGCACACCACAGAATAATTCCCTCCTCGCACCAAATGATGCCTTCCGGAACACTTCATCTCTCCTCTATCAGGTATATTCTTTCCATTTGTGCAATTTCTTGTTTTTCTTTGCATTAATGGCTCAACCCCAAATCTCTACTATGAGGCTTAATCCCTATTTTGTTTTTTTTTTATCTGTTGCAGATGTAAAGGTCCAACTTCCAAAGGGAATTCCTTAAGGTAGATCGGCATTAACCTTTCCTTCCTCTATCATTTACTTTTCTTTACTAAGGTTTTCGTTCCGGCATTAGCATCCTGAAAATTTTTCTAAGTCTAGTCGTGACATATATATATTGTTCTATACAGGTATACGACAGGTATTGATTTCTTAGTGAATTTTTTTGTTGCCATAGTTTGTTGGGTATTGATGAACTCTTCGTTTTTTTCCGTGAACCCTCTACGCAGGTACTTTTCGCGTTTCCAACCTTACACCATGGTTGTTATCATGTCTATTCGGATATCGATACTGCCTTCCACATGCATGCCATATTCTTAGATTAGAATAGGGTCTGAGCTAAAATGTGTTTAAGGGAAATTTTTCCACAATTCCTGCCTCAACTCGTCTTCTGAGGCCTAGTGGTTTTTACGCCTTACCATGTAATAATTTTCCTCTATTATTTTTCATTTAGCTTGTTTACAATGGAACTGTGAAAATATTTCTGAGATTTTTTTTTTTTTAAAGGGCTTGTATCATCACCACGGAAGGAAGTCCGAGACAGTTTTCCTCCTAACGCTGTTATGCGTATGAGATTTACCCCTTTTTCATATATTAAAGAAAAAACTACTTAGCACAGTTCCTTATCCAGTTTATTTATCGGAGTATAATTTGTAAAATTCTAATGTGAACATTCATGTAGTTACTACCTTCCTTTTTACTTCTCAGTAAATTTCTGTGATAGTTTGATTCAACTTCTGTTGTATGTTATAATCTATTTATTTATTTAATAAATCGACCGAACTGATGCTCTTCCCACATCCGTGTATAAATGAAATGTTACCATGAACGTTCTGTAATATTGAAACTTTGAATTCTGTATTTTAGGCCAGTTTCTCCTTACATTTTCTTTTTCTATACTGTGCTAGTAATTTCTGAACAATGTATGGTTGGGTTTATAATGTAGATAAAGTGGGTAGTGTTTTTACCTTGGTAATTCTGTTCTACATAATTAGAGTATTGTTCTGTTATTTATTGCTTTCTCTCTTATGGTAATTCTACCAAATTCAACTTCTGGAATTTGCCCTCTGTACTTCTAAACACAGGGTCTCATGAGAAGGTTTTCTTGTTTACTGATATTGGAATTTCTGGCGGTGGACTAAATGATAAAGTATAGTTCTTTTAAAAAATTAATTTAATTTTTTTTTTATGCAAAAGTTTCATCCTTACCAAGAAGAAGAAATACTAGCATTCTTTTTTGTTTATCTCTATTTCCTTCTGATTTTTCTTCTAGTTACAGAAGGAACTATGTCTGGACCATTTGTCCGTGTAATATCATAGGAAGTAGAGTACAAATTTCACAGAATTTTCATTAGAGGAATCTGTGATAACAATTCTCCGCAAGCTATTTCTGTCAATAGTACTTGTTTTGTTGACTATTTTATATATTTTATTTTTCTATAACCAAAAAAATAATTTGTCACGCACAAAATCTTATCCTATACCTGAGAATTAAACATATACAGAATTTCCATACTTTACTACTATTGATAAATCTCTCCTTGTGTTAATCAAATAACTCTTAATAAAAAGAATTAAGGTACTTATCTGTCTCCAATACTCGGACTGATATGATTTCCTCCCTACCACGAGTGGGGTTGTTATGTCCTCCAATTCTCCCCCGTGCTCCAAGTTCGAGCTTTACAGTTAACATAATTTCCTGAAAGAGAACTCGGGACAGTCCTGTCCAATCTCCAATTCCAGCAATCTCAGAAAGATTCTGAAGTATTCCACTGGTTAGCACCAGTTCCAGAATATCTATCCAAAATTTCTTTTGTTTCTCAGTCACCGAACAGAACCCCCAAACCTTACCAGGATTATGTTTTTATCCTCAAAGGTGGGTAACTGTTTGAACTGTTTTCTGTTCAACCAACTCTAAATCTTGAAATATTTATTTACCATCAGTATTTTACTTTATGGAACAATTTCCATAATAAATCTTTTTCATTAACCAAAATTAAATTTCTGTTCAAAATATCTTTTTAAAAAATAAAAAAATAAAATAATAGTAAATATTTAAATTTCCTAACAATATCTTAATCATAGTTTTAAATGATTAAACTAGTGGTTACAACTTCCCCCCTGGAAGTGAACACCGTCCCTAGTGTTCTCATTCTACTCCTGCAAAATTTCAGGATAGGCTTCCCGAACAAAACCTTCATCCTCCCAAGTAGCTTCCTCCGGGCCAAAGTGCTTCCATTGCACTTTAACCTGGGCGATAGCTCTTTTCCGGAGCATGATTTCCCTCCGATCGATTATACTTTGAGGTTCAACCAGAAATTCTCTGTCCATTTTGACCTGCATACAACAATCTGAAATCAGTTTTACTCATAATTCCTAACATCATTTAATCAATCTGAAATTCATATTCTACCACTGGATTATATCTTTTGAGTCGTGAATGTATTTTTTTAATAAATATTCTGCCACTGGATTATATTTTTTGAGTCGTGAATGTATTTTTTTAATAACGATACATGAAAGACGTTATGTACTCATATATGATCGAGCAAGGGTAATCGGTAAGACACAGGTCCTACTCGCTCCAATATTTGGAATGGACCGCAAAATCTGGGAGCCAACTTGGCGCATGAAGCCCACCTTAGAGTGCTCTTCTTTGGATTAATCCTTACATACACATGGTCCCCAACTTTGAATTCACGATATGATATTTTTTTATCTGCAAATAATTTTTTTCTATCCTAAGCTGCCTTCAAATTTTGTCGAATATTCTTTACCTCTGCCTCCATTTCCACTAACATGTTGGGACCAAGCATTAACTTGGTTTCTGGGCTACTCCAATTAACGGGAGTTATGCACTGTCGCCCATATAAAGCTTCAAACAGTCTCATCTTGAGTGATTCCTAATAGCCGTTATTATATGCAAACTCCACTAGGTGTAAATGCTCTTCCCACCTAGTTGGCTGTTGCATTACGTACATACGTAACATGTATTCCATAATTTGATTTACGGGCTCTGTTTGTCTGTCTGTCTATGGATGGTAAGTAGTGCTGAAATTAATTTGAGTCCCCAAACCTGTGAACAACATTTTCCAGAACGCTGATGTAAACTTTACATCTCGATCAGATATGACAATCTTTTGAATGCCATGTAATCGAAATATTTCTCACATAAATATGTCTACTATCTGCACTGTCTTATAAGTGGATTGCACCGGTATAAAGTGTGCTGATTTACTTAATTGATCCACCACGACCATTATAGAGTCATTGTGCTTCTTTGACCTTGGTAAACCTGTGATGAAGTCCAATGATATCACCTCCAACTTCCATTTAGGTACTGGTATAGATTGCATCAACCTGGCTAGGTGTTGGTGTTCCAGTTTTACTTGCTGACATTCTAAGCACTTGTTCAGATATTCTGCAATGTTTCTCCTCATACCTGGCCAGAAATAATTCTTCCGTATTGTTGTTAACATCTTCTGATAACCAGGATGGTCGGCGTAATTACTTCGATGATATTCATTCAGTATGAATTCCTTCAACTCCATTTGATTTGGACTAAAAATTTTCTTTCTGAAAATCAACAACCCATCCTTGTCAATTTCATAATCTGTTGATTTTCCTTGATCCTGGAACTCCTTTGCTTGTTGCCATATAAACTTATACTCAATATCCTTATCTTCTCCTGCTTTTATTTTCTCCAACAACCTGCATTCAACTTGATTATAATACACTTCATAAATACCATGTAATTTTCAGCTTAATGCATTAGCTACTCTATTCTCTTTACCTTTTACATGTTGTATGTCAATATAAAATTCGCTCAGAAAGGCATTCCATATTTTTTGAAGAGCATTGAGATCAGCTTGTTAAAAGTAGCTAGTTAAACTATTGTGATCAGTTTTGAGCACAAATCTTTTCCCAATAAAATAGTGCCTCCATACTCGGAGTGCATGCACTATTGCTGTCAACTTCAGATCATAAGCTGAATACCGCTGCTCATGCTCCTTTAGTTTCCTTGACTCATAGGCAATGACTCTACCTTATTGTGACAAAATTACTCCAGCTCCTTCTTTGCACGCATTTTTGCAGACTTCAAACTCTTTATGAGGATCAGTTACTCTCAATACCAGACCTGTAGATAATAATTGTTTATGTTTCTCAAAAGTGTCTTGACATTCCTTTGTCCATTTAAATATATTTCCTTTATTTTGCAATGAAGTGATTGGAAAAGTAATTTTTTAGAATCCCTCAATAAAACTCCGGTAATAACCAGCCAATCCCATGAAGGATCTGATGTCTGCTACGTTTTGTGAGATTTTCAATTCCATGATTGTTCTGATTTTTTCAGGGTCAACAGAAATACCCTCAGCTGAAATTACGTGACCAAGATATTGAATTTACTCCTTAAAGAAATCACATTTGTCGAACTTAGTGTACAACTGATGTTTCCTTAGCAATTCCAACACCTTCCTCAGGTGTTCCATGTGTTTTTCTGCATTCTTTGAATAGAATAAAATATCATCAATAAAAATCAGCACAAAACTATGTAGATAGGGGTGAAATACACTATGCATTAACCTCATAAAGGTTTTTGGTGCATTAGTTAATCCAAAAGGTAACAACACAAACTCGTAGTGTCTGTACCTGGTATGAAAAGCAGTTTTATGTATGTCTTCATCATTTATCTGGATTTGGTGGTATCCAGATCTTAGATCTATTTTTGAAAACATAGTCGCTCCCCTTACTTGGTCGAACATATCATTGATTCACAGTAAAGGATATCTATTTTTCACTATCAGCTTATTAAGTTGGTGGTAATCCATGCACATCCGCATAGTTACGTATTTCTTCTTCACAAACAGTACAGGTGCTCCCCAAGGAGATACACTTGGCCTGATATACCCCTTAATAATTCCTGTAACTGCATTTTTAGTTCAGTTAATTCAGGTATACTCATTTGGTAAGGTGTCCTTGAAATTGGTGATGCTCGAGGTACCAACTCAATGGTAAAATCTATCTCCCTTCTAGGTGGTAAGCTTGGTATCTCTTCTGGAAATGCATCCACAAATTCTTGGACTAGTGGTATATTTTCCAGCATATGAGCCTTCTCTTTAGAATTGGAAAAAACCACCTGAATGGCGTACATCTGGCATCCTTTTCTTATGCACTTACCCATTTGAGATGCTATAATTGGACACAACTGTAAGGGTTTCTTTATTCCTTGAATTTCTTGGTAGTTACCATCCTGCGTTCTATAATAGATAATCTTCTCTATGTAGTCTACCAATGTCCAGTGCTTCTCTAACCATCCCATGCGAAGTAACACGTCATAAGACCCTAAAGGTAGTATATTTAGATCCACAGTTAACTGATGTTCATTAATTTTTAGTGCACAATTTGGTATTTTGGCACTAAATTTTCTCTTAGCTCCTGTAGCTAGTTGTACTAACGATGGTTTTCTAAATTTAAGACTTTGCAATTTACAAATTTCTATTATTTTGGGACTTACATAGCTTAAAATTGTGCCCGGGTCTACCAATATAGAAACAGTTTGAGTCAACAATTTACCTTCCAGTTCAATCATTGTCGGCTGGTAGTCCACTTGTCGGTCTTCCAATGCTGCACTAATTCGAGGTATGTTTCTGGAAACATCACCCACTGTTGAAGCCTCCTGCAAATTGGTAACTGCCTCACTCCTACCTCGCTGTGGACAATTTATGTAATAATGTGCCTCACCACACCCCCAACATTGTAAAGTTGGATTCTGATTCTGGGCTTGTTCTGGTTTGCTAGAAGCTTCTGTGGGTTTATCTTCTGCAGGCCACTTTGTTCTTTGATGATTCCTTCCAAATTGTTTGCTAAGTGAGCTTCTGGAGGTACCCTTAAAATTGCTGGTTCTATTTCTTCTGAAACTAGAACTGCCCTTATGGTCTTTCTTGCCTACCAATTATTTCCTTGTTCACATTTTGCATTGGCTTGCTGGTAGCACAATCTAGCTTTTTTGATTGCCTCATCCATGGTCTTTGGATTCAAAAACTCAATATGTTCTTTCATATGAGTTGGAAAACTGCTAAGAAATCTCTGTACTTTAGACTTTTCATCCCTTAGGTAGGGAACGTAACGTAGTAGAGAAGTAAACTTAGTGATATATTCATCCATAGTCATTTGTCCCAGTTTCAAATCATGAAACTCCCTAGAATTTTCATCATAAAAATGTTATGTTAAGTATTTATCCTTGAAATACTGTTGGAATGCATCCCAGGTTACATCCTGGTCATCAATGCTATGGACGTTTTTCACTTCCTCCCACCATAAGGTGGATTTCTCCCTTAACTGATAGATAGCCAACCTTGCTTTAAGATTACTGCTGTATTCATATACTTGAAAATACTTATTCATGTTTATTAGCCATGCCTCAACCACTTCCTCCTCCATTCCATCAAACGTAGGAGGTTTTATTTTCCGGAATTCACCTTGTAGTTCCACCTTCTGTCTTTTCTCCTCTTTCCGATCTGATACGTTATCTGACTCAGCTTCGTTATAGTTCTTATTTCTATTATTGCGTTGAGATTGAATTCCTTCCATTCTGTCAGTATCATGATCTCTGGTTTTCTGTTCATTTCTTTCCTGAAATTCTTTCTCAGCACTGGGCTTCTCATTTCTCTGATTTTGTTTGTCGAAAAGGCTTTTAATATTATTTCCTATTCATGCAACAAATGTGAATTATCATCATGCACCCTTTCGATTTCTTCTTGTAACTTCTGCACAATGTTTAAGAGGATATTGGTTTGGTGTTGATAGTCCTCTAACATTCTACTGGTTTTCTGGTGCTGCTCCACCCCCAGCTGTACCCACAATTCTGGGTCCACCTATGGTTGAGGATGGATTTCCCTGGCATTCAGAGGTGGCTGTTGTGCTGGCATTCTCGTCATGATTTTCACGTTCTCACTCTCTCTGTGCATTAGTAGTACATAATTTAAAATGTTATTTGACCCATAGGGTCCCAGCGTACAAACGTCACTCTCATACCGCTTGTAACAATCACTAATTACCATTTACACAACAGTAAATATAAAAAGTAAAAATAAATCGTTACACAGATTTTTATACTATACTTCCATACTTATCTTGACTTATTGATTTATTACTACTTATTTACTTACCTAAACTACTTACCTTCTGGACTTACTAACTCACGTAGCTCTTATTATATGGTAAAGGTAAGTCGCATTTTCTGGAAACTTATTTTGTGGTTAATGGTTAAGTTCTGGTTCAACACAATAATATATGTTTGCACACTTATTGATTCTCTTAAGTTTCGCGGTTAAATCAACCAGCTCACCGGTGTTATGATATTCAATTTCTCGAGGTGGAGTAATTACTCCTAAATCTGCCTAACTGACAACTTAACAGTAGTGAATTTACTTGGCATTTAATCTGCCAAATTCTCCGACAGATTTTCCTGTACCCAAATTTAATTTGGATCTGAATTTGGATAGGTGGTAATTTCTACTCCGTCTGATGATCTCTTAGATCTATGGCTGATTTGATCTATCAATTCAGTTGGTTGAATTCACCGCCAACCCTAACTGCCCAGATCATTCACACCGAGGTTGTTGGGGGTTGGGAAAGCTCTGCAACAACGAACTCGACCCTTGCCATTTTAGCTTCTCTTATGAGGGTTGCTAGTTACTAGTACTACACCTGTAAATTTCTAAAGGTATTATCGTTATATGTTTTTTTTTTCTAATTGTATCTGCTAGATTTCCTCCAATAGGATGCATTCACATATAGAGTTTATGCTACTCTGTTCTGCAGATATGCACACCATAGAAGAATTCTCTCGTCGTACCAAACAATGCCTTCCGGAACACTTCATCTCTCCTCTATCAAGTATATTCTTGCCATTTGTGCAATTTCTTGTTTTTATTTGCGTTAATGGCTCAACCCCAAATCTCTGCCATGAGGTTTAATACATATTTTGTTTTTGTTTATCTGTTTGCAGATGTACAGGTCCAACTTCCAAAGGGAATTCCTTAAGGTATATCGGCATTAACCTTTCTTTCCTCTATCATTTACTTTTCTTTACTAAGGTTTTCTTTCCGGCATTAGCATTCTCAAAAGTTTTCTAAGTCTAGCCGTGACATATATATATTGTTCTATGCAGGTATACGACATGTATTGATTTCTCAGTCAATTTGTTTGCTGCCATAGTTTGTTGGGTATCGATGAACTCTTCGTTGTTTTCCGTGAACCCTCTGCGCAAGTATTGTTCGCGCTTCCAACCTTACACCATGGTTGTTATCACGCCTATTCAGATATCGATACTACCTTCCACATGCATGCCATATTCTTATATTAGAATAGGGTTTGAGCTTAAATGTTTTTAAGGGAAAATTTTCCACAATTCCTGCCTCAACTCGCCTTCTGAGGTTTAGGGGTTTTTACGCCTTACCATGTAATATTTTCCCTTTATTATTTTTCATTTAGGTTGTTTACAATGGAACTGTGAAAATCTTTCTGAGATTTATTATATATTTTTAAAGGGCTTGTATCATCGCTATGGAAGGAAGTCTGAGACAGTTTTCCTCCTAACCATGTTATGCGTATGAGATTTACCCCTTTGTCATATATTAAAGAAAAAAATACTTAGCACAGTTCCTTATCCAGTTTATTTATCGGAGTAAAATTTGTAAAATTGTTATGTAAACATTGGTGTAGTCACTACCTTCCTTTTTACTTCTCAGTAAATTTCGGTGACAGTTTGATTCGACTTCTGTTGCATGTTATATTCTATTTATTTATTTAAGAAATCTACCGAACTCATGCTCTTCTCACATCCGTGTATAAATGAAATGTTACCATGAACGTATGAGACTTCGAACTCTGTATTTTATGCCAGTTTCTTCTTACATTTTTTTTTCTATAATATGCTAGTAATTTCTTATCAATGTATGGTTGGGTTTATAATGTAGATAAAGTGGGTAGTGTTTTTACCTTGGTAATTCTGTTCTACATAATTAGAGTATTGTTCTGTTATTTATTGCTTTCTCTCTTATGGTAATTCTGCCAAATTCAACTTCTGGAATTTTCCCTCTATACATTTAAACACAAGGTCTCATGAAAAGGTTTTCTTGTTTACTGATATTGGAATTTCTGGTGGTGGAATAAATGATAAACTATAGTTCCTTTATAAAATTTATTTATTTATTTTTTATGCGAAAGTTTCATCTTTACGGAGAAGAAGAAATACTAGCATTATTTCTTGTTTATCTCTATTTCCTTCTGATTTTTCTTCTGGTTACATAAGGAACTATGTTCGCACCATTTGTCCATGTAATATCATAGGAATCACATAAGGAACTATGTTCGGACCATTTGTCCATGTAATATCATAGGAATCAGAGTACACATTTCACAGAATCTTCATTAGAGGAATCTGTGATAACAATTCTCCGCAAGTTATTTATGTCAATAGTACTTGTTTTGTTGACTGTTCTATATGTTTTATTTTTCTAAAACCAAAAAAATAATTTCCCATGCACAAAATCTTGTCCTATACCAGAGAATTAAACGTATACATAATTTCCATACTTTACTACCTCTACTGATAAATCTCTCTTTGTATTAATCAAATAACGTTTAATAAAAAGAATTAAGGTACTTATCTATCTCCAATACTCAGACTGATATGATTTCCTCCCTACTACCAGTGGGGCTATTACATCCTCCAACTCTCCCCTGTGCTCAAGTTCGAGCTTTACCGTTGACAGAATTTTCTAGAAGAGAACTCGGGACAATCCAGTCCAATCTCCAATTCCAGCAATCTCAGAAAACTTAAGTATTCTATTGGTTAGCACCAGTTCCAGAATATCTATCCAGAATTTCTTATGTTTCTCAATCACCGAATAGAACCCCCAAACCTTACCAAGATTATGTTTTTATTTTCAAATGTGAGTCACTGTTTGAACTGTTTTATGTTCAACCAACTCTCAATCTTGAAATATTTATTTACCATTAGTCTTTTACTTTATGGAACAATTTCCATTATAAATCTTTTTCATTAACCAAAATTAAATTTCTATTCAAAATATTTTTATTTTTTAAAATAAAAACAAAATAATAATAAATATTTAAATTTCCTAACAATATTTTAACAACTATGATTAAACCAATAATTATACAACCAGTACGTTTTGAAATTTAGAAAGAACATTTTTAAAATTTTTAATTATTTTATATACTCATTTGAAAGCAGATAAACAAACCTTTGCCTGAGACTGGGTAATTAGATTTTTCAATTTACCAATCATACATGAAAGTAGATCACAAATCAAATGCCTTATCAACCATGCAGAAAACAAGATTGCTGTGCAGCAGATTTTCAGTTTCAATGTAACTTCGCCTTCCGATCTGTCTGTAACATATTTTTATTTCAATTTATTTTTTCCCTATTCAATCACAATACATCCTCCATATAATAAATAAAACTAGTATTTTGGTTTAAAACTTTGCGTGGAATTCAAATTTAATTTTTCCCTGTTCAATCACCATACATCTTCCATATAATAAATAAAACCAGTATTTTTGGTTTAAAACATTGCGTGGAAATGTTAGAGATGTACAAATCAATTATTTGATCTCACTTTGTGAAATTTTTATTTTAAATTTCAATATATTAAAATATTAAATCTATTTATATAGGTTTAAAAATGTATTTTTGATTAAAAAATAACATCTTATAAAATTTTATATTACTATTAAATTTTTTTAGAATATTCAAAATATAGATAACACAATTTACTTTTATAAAAATTATATTATTTATAAAATTCTTTAGAATATTCAAAACATAGATCACTTCTATATATAGAGATGTAATATTAACATTGTAGTTGTTTCAAGTTAGTATTATGCACAATCTCTACATTTACCAATTAAAATCTCAAACAATTTTAAAAGGGGTTGAGTGACGTTCTATTATTAGCCACTAGACATGAATACTCAATTTTTTTCACAATCTTTGGAGTTGGGATGATGCAAGCATTGAACTTGAATGATTCCTAGAAACCCACATACAATAAGTAAAAGCTGAGATCATTCTAAGAAAGAAAAAGAAAAATAACAAGAAAGATTATGTTTTTAAAACGTTGTATTTTCTGTTTTCTTCACATCTGGTGTTTTTTGTAATTTTACTACTAAAATTCCAATACTTGAATCACTAGAAATCCAAAATGAAGCCCAGCATAAAAAAAAACTTCTTAAAAAATTAGATTCAATGCTTCCAAGAAAAATGAACAGAAAAATAATCATATTATTATTCAATCATCAATGTTCATAACTGTCAAAACTAAAACTTTGTGATTAGATTATCTCTAAAACCTTCCCCAAACATCCCTGAAAAAACCCTTAAATCTGCCAAATACATCCCTGAAATTTGTCCAGAACATCCTTAAAATCTGTGTGGAACTTCTTGGCTACTGCTAGCAAGTCCCCAAATTTGTCCAAACCATCCTTAAAATCTGTCTGGAACGTCTTGGGTACGGCTAGCAAGTCCCCAGTGAAATTCCAACAGTGTGGGGACGTTTCTAAGGGTCCAAAAATCCCGGGAACTCAGGGTACGTGAGCATTTTTGCGGTACGGGTCCCGTGCAACATAGCCCTTATCCTAATCAAGAAGAGAGACTGTGTATGCTTTGTAACTTTTGAATCTGCATCAATCAAGGAATGATTTTATGGTTTTTGAGCATATCAATCCATTCAAGACAAGAGCTCTCTGTGTTCCTAAACCCCAGAAATCCATACTCCTTGCTCTTCTTCATGCTGTTCACACCCTTCCTCAAATTCCTGTTCAATATTCTGTCAACAGATAACCACCATTGTTCCCCCAATTCTTCAAGCCTGCTTTCCACAAGCCCCTTCTCCTTCACAATCTCCTCCCACAAACCGCTCTTACTTTTCATCTCCTCTGCCAAGGAAAACCCACACCCCTCATAATCACCGGGCTCCACCTCCAGCTTCTGTGCAAGCACAGTCCACAGATTTTTCCATGTGAACACATCCCCGTTGCTCACATTAAATACCTTCTTCTTCCCATTCGGTTCAACGCACGACCATATCTGCTGCTCTGCAATGAGTTCCGCATCCGAAGCGTCCGTGAGCCCTTCCCACGTCATCGAATTCCCCGGGAATCTGAACCGCGTGCCCTCTTTCTTGCATATCGCAGCGTAAACTGCGAGAGAAGCGAGCAGATTCATGGACGAGTGGTTGGTCAAAGGAGAGAAGCCCAATAATATGACGGCAGGACGATGGATGGACCAGCTGATCTTAAATATATCACTCTCTCCTCCTAATTTTTCAAACAGTACGTCTTCCAACTTATGGTACCTGTAATTCGAGCCATTATTCAGCCTGGCAACCTCGTCAGAATCAGTAATCGCATCCATGGCGGATGTATCATCATGATAATGCTCTGTTTCCGTTTGCAGACATACGTGTTCCAGATTGGGGG
Source organism: Pinus albicaulis (assembly GCA_034641835.2). Taxonomy (NCBI): domain Eukaryota; kingdom Viridiplantae; phylum Streptophyta; class Pinopsida; order Pinales; family Pinaceae; genus Pinus; species Pinus albicaulis. The sequence goes on along the minus strand of CM076576.1, from coordinate 175,729,736 downwards.
CAATGGGAATAAGAGAATCCAAAACATTTGCAAGCATTTTACTGTTCAAATCCGCCTCTTCGATTTCTCGGCCGCCATTTGTGATCACCCAGAAGACGTGTGTAACATCGGTGAGGGCCGAGAATTTTGCCATCATCTGATCTCTATCCAGCAGGTCGCACTGTATGTACTGCATACATTTGTGATGGTGAGGACTAATGGGCCGGTGGGCTACTCCATATATCTTCCATGGAATATCATGTCTGGGCAGAATATCTGCCAGTCTGCTACCTACCATTCCGGTCACACCTACGATCAACCCAACATGAGCCTTCTTGTTCTTGTTATGACTACTTCCTCTGGAACTGCTGCCGCTGCCTTCGCCATTTGTGTACTGATCTTGCTCGCGTCTCTGCTTATAAACACAGCCATAATTAATTTGTCAATTTGCATTTATAAATAAATAACTATATGAATGAGAGAGGAATAAATGTAGTACAGAATCCAATATTGAGAAAAAAGGGTTCGATCCCTAACCAGTGGGGTTCCGAAGCTCCCCGTCCACCATGAATACCATGACCCCATTCTTACTAATTAAGACTAGTGCACTGATTGACTGTAAATAGATCAGATCAACGCTTGAAGTAGAGATATGGAGGTGATGCGTTTTTATAAGCGTGTTTGAAGAAAAAATTGGAGGCATTTGAATTGGTATCGACGTTTGGTTAGTTGTTCCGTGTAGGAATGTATTCCTTGTCATCCTAAACTTCAAAATAAAAGAGAAGTAGCTGCAGAGTCATAGTCATACAACGTAATCAAAGACGCAAACAGTACTATGACGTAATCAAAACAACAGAAACAATGTGGGAAGAAGCCGCATCGCGCATGGGTTGTTTGAAAGATAGACAACAAAGATAAGCAAATTCACTGATAATATCTTCTATAATATCTTCTTCCTTATAATAATATCTTCTATAATATCTTTTTTTTTGAAGTCCCTTTCACTGATAAGTTATTTACCCTTTCCTCACACTCAATCTTATTCACTAGATAAGCAATTTCGAAATATTGTACCATGTTTTCCATTCAACAAAGTCTGTGATTCGGAGGCTTCGAGGTAATGTGATTCGTATGAGGCACAAAAAGTCTACAACTTTCAAAAGAATATCTCCTTATCTCATGGAAGTGGAGCTCCTTGTTAATATCCTTGAAATTCATGCTATAATTCATGGACGTGGAGCTCCTTATCTTCTGCATTGCTTTGGCTCGTCCCGCTAGTGGGTAAATACGGTTTTTTTGACTTTATATATTTAATGGTAAGAGTTACATGAGAAATTATGCTTAGATTCTGGAATATTAAAAAAAATACATAAATATAATAATAATAAATTATTTCTCTACCTATCTGCAATTCAAATTCAAATTCAAATTCAAATCCAAATCCAAATCCAAATCCAAATCCATCCGATATATTAAAATGAAACTGTGAAAAAAAATTTGTTTTCTTAATTGTATTAAGACACTTATGCCATTATGGATAACTATGTAGAAATATTATTACTATAATATAAATATCTATATATATATAATCTTAATTGAAGAGTCACAGCTAACTGATATATATATATAATAATCTTAATTGAAGAGTCACAGCTAACTGATAGACATAGAAGATATTAATACCAAACTTAGCGGCGGGAATTTGAAAACGTCATCGAACATCCATCTAACTGTTTTGTTTAACGCTTAACGCCTTTTTTCTGTTCACAGATGAACATTGTTGTGTCACAATCACAAGTTTATCATGATTCAGAAAACTACTTTAACAACGTTTTTAAATTTTTTTTCTTATGGTTAATTGTTAATTATTTATATTTATTATTATAATAATAAATATATTATTATTTATATAATTATATTATTTTGTTATATATTTATTAATATTAATTAGTTTAAATTTATTTTAATTTTGAGTTATTAAATATTGAGAGATCAAATGTCTTTTTATTCTAAAAAAGATTTGTATCTCAAGAGATTTAAGAGATTCGGTAGATCCAAAGTTAAGATGGTTAAGATGGTTCTATGTTGATTTAATTTTCCCTTTTAAATTAGTTATATTTCACATTAATATTATGGGTTCTCAATACCATAGGTCATTTTTATTTTTATAATTATTTTGTTTTGGGGTAGTATTTTTTTTATAACATTTTTTCTTATTATTTTTAATCAAAATGGGGAGATATTTTTAAAAGTTTGAGTTTAAATTGTTTAATTTGCATAATTGGAGTGCCCCAAGGGTTTTTTAGGTGTGAACCATTTATGCATTCAAAAATGTATTTTAAAATAAAAAAATATTGAAATTGTATTTGCTTTTGTTTAATTTACATTGTATTTTTATATATTTAATGGTAAGAGTTACATGAGAAATTATGCTTAGATTCTGGAATATTAAAAAAAAATACATAAATATAATAATAATAAACTATTTCTCTACATATCTGCAATTCAAATTCAAATTCAAATCCAAATCCATCTGACATATTAAAATGAAACTGTGAAAAACAATAGCTTTACCATTATTGTTTTCCTAATTGTATTAAGACACTTATGCCATTATGGATAAATATGTAGAAATATTATTACTACTATAATATATATATATATATATATATATATATATATATATATATATAATCTTAATTGAAGAGTCACAGCTCACTGATAGACATAAAAGATATTAATACCAAACTTAGTGGTGAGAATTTGAAAACGTCACCGAACATCCATCTAACTGTTTTGTTTAACGCTTAACGCCTTTTTTCGATTCACAGATGAACATTGTTGTGTCACAATCACAAGTTTATCATGATTCAGAAAAGTACTTCAACAACGTTTTTTAATTTTTTTTCTTATGGTTAATTGTTAATTATTTAATTATTTATATTTATTATTATTTTTAATTATTTTAATAATAAATGCATTATTATTTATATAATTATATTATTTTGTTATATATTTATTAATATTAATTAGTTTAAATTTATTTTAATTTTGATTTATTAAATATTGAGAGATCAAATTTCTTTTCATTCTAAAAGAGATTTGTATCTCAAGAGATTTAAGAGATTTGGTAAATCCAGAGTTAAGATGGATCTACGTTGTTTTAATTTTCCCTTTTAAATTAGTTATATTTCACATTAACACTATGGGTTCTCAATACCATAGATCATTTTTATTTTTATAATTATTTTGTTTTGAGGTAGTATTTTTTTTATAACATTTTTTCTTATTATTTTAAATCAAAATGGAGAGATATTTTTAAAAGTTCGAGTTTAAATTGTTTAATTTGCATAATTGGAGTGCCCCAAGGGTTTTTCAAGTGCTGAATCCATTTATGCATTCAAAAATGTATTTTAAACATAAAAAAATATTGAAATTGTATTTGTTTCTGTTTAATTTACATTGTATTTTCATACCATGGGTGAATACCATGAAGTTTATTTTATTTTGATAGAGTAAAAATGTTTTCACTTACGGTTTTTTTTTATGACTAAGCAAGACATCCATGACAACATCTCTACCATATTAGATGATACCAACTTAGCTTCATCTTACTCCCAGTCTACCAACCTAGAGGGAACAAATCTCTTTATACTCTAAAATAGGTTTGCATATCAAGAGATTTGATCCCTGTTAGTGGATACTAGATCCAATGTTAAAATGGATCTAAGCTAGTTTATTTTCCCCCTTTAAATAGGTTATATTTCATATGAATAGTATGGGTAAAATCCATGGGTTAATACCATCGGCCATTTTTATTTTTGTTATTATTTTAATTTTATAGGATAGTGTCAAGGATACTATCACCTCCAAATTTAAAGATAGTCTATCAACTTAATTAATTAATTTAATTAAAAGAGTAGAAAGAGCACAACTACCTTTAAAATGAAGTTGAAATTTTAAAATAAGTAATAAACTAATCCCCATTAAACAATAATTTAAACACTTTCTATTAAATTGATTAAATTGATTTCCTCAAGTAACATTTTAATTTTCCTTTATCTTTTTATAAAAATAAAAAGATAGGGAAAAAACATAAATTATAATATCTACATTATATTTACATATATTTTTAAAAGATTATAAGGTATGGGGTAGTAAGGAGATGGAGGGTAAAGGAAACTAAGATATGATAAGGACGTGATCAGCCCCACCCCTCTGTTTTGACCAACTCGAAGAAAAATATAAGTATCCCTAAGATTAGAACTAATTCTTGCGAGTTTCAAAGTGAAACCTGGGGTGGTCCACTCCCAAGTCTATAGAACTAATTTTCATGAGCTTCAAAGTGAACTAATTTGCGATACTAAGAGGGTAGAGGATGAAAAACACTTTCTTTTAGATTGTGAGACCCTTACTCAGATTTTCTCTCATTTCCATAATATTTTCCACACTTCCTCTTCTTGAATTGGTAAGTGAGGCCAACTATAGTGATATTGGTGCTTTTTTTTCCCTTCTTTTTTAGCACAAAAATATGATTCTAAAGAATTACAGTTACATTATTCTTCTTCTTAGTGGAAGTTAGTCATCATCATCATCATCATTTTTATTTTTATTTTTTTATTTTTATTTACCTTACATTACATTAATTATTTTATTTAATTTTACTTTTGATTTAATTTAATTTATTTTTTATGTAATTTGACTAATACTCAAAATGTTAAACATTACATTATAACATCTCTACCATTCTAAACTGGGGAGAACCTCCAAACACAATTGGCTGGAGAGGGAAATAAATATATAATATCAATTTTTTTTTTTTAATTATATGTAAATATAATGTAGATATTATAATTAATATTTTTTCCTATATATATATTTTTTATGAAAAGAGAATTGAAAATTAAAAAAATTATTTGAGGAAATTAGGTTAATCAATTTAATGGAAGGTGTTTAAATTATTGGTTAATGTGGATTAATTTTTAATTTTTAATTTTCAACTTATTTTTAAAGGTAGTCATGCTCTAAATTGATGAAATATGTTGATAGGCATGTTTATTTTGAAATAGAGCTTCCCCAATTTTATTTTAATTATCAATAATTGTTATATGGATGGTAAGGATTTAACCTCCATAGAATAATATAGAATATTCTTAGTAATATACACAAATAAAAGGTTCATAGTTATCCCGAAAGTGAATCTATCAAGGTTCAAACCTTTTTTTAAGGTATTGCAGCTAAAGAAATTAAAGAGATTAGAGATTTGATTCCTCTGGGTGCTTGATAAATCCAATGTTAAGACGGCTAAAGAGATTTGATTTCTCTGAGTGCTTGATAAATCCAAAGTTAAGATGGATCTAAAGTGATGGACATAAAGTGATTTAAAATATCATTCTATTTTATTTATATTTTTATGTTTTGTAATATCCCTAGGGAAATGTGTAAATATTCTAGTTGCTTTTGTTTAGTCACTTGGGAGACTATGGACCATGTTAAAGAGTTGATATGAATAAGTTATGAACATGAATGTTTTCTAAGTTTTATTAATAAAAGGATTTTAAATAGCTAGCCATAAAATTATGGTTGGAAAAGGATGTTGAAAGAGATTTTCACATTCCAGACAGTTGAGAGACAATTATGGGCAAAGGTAGTTACCTTCCCAGCTTCCTGCACTAGAGATAATGATCTTAGCTAGGTAAAAGGAAGCCAAGAGGGGGAGAGGAAAAAATTGAGGCAACCTTTTGATGCCAACTTAGATGAAGGGGGGCCAAGTGAGGAAATAAAAATTGTTTTCCTTGATGCCATCAGAACAAGACGTTGTTGAGGGAAGAAAAATGCAACCACAAGGGAATTCTTGAGTTGGTTGGCTAGTGGAATTACAAACTATACCCTGTGTGCTCACTGAAAACCCTATAATGCACATGGCATGGTTTGATAATTTCTAGGTAGACTTGTTATGGTGTTTATCAAAGAAATTTATCTCGATGTGAAACTCACTTAGGGGAGTTCTAGTAGAGGATATTGGTTCTCATTGATTGGGTGGAGTATTGTTTCCCCCTTGTAATTTTCATGGCAGGCATAGCTAATTAAAAAAATAAGTATTATGTCGATTAATTCTCTTATTATATATGTTTGTTTATGTTTTTTCATCTATCATATCAGGTTAGATACCTAGGTTATTAGACAAATGATGTGTCTAAATACATGTGCGGGTAATTAGCCCTAGACTCCAAATAACAGGGTTGAAGAAAACAAGGTAGGGCATGGACCAAGCCCGCCCTGCTCTTCCACACTAAGTATATAATCATATAAATATACATATGGGGTCAAAGTGGATTTCATAATGTACAAGTTTATTCACTCTGTTCTGTGTAATTTTCTTTAAAGAAAGTATAGGTTTAAAAGGAAAAAGAACCAAATTATATTACACATTCTTGTATTGTGTAGAGTAACATTCAATAAGAAATGAACTCAATTATAAAAATGTTTCATAGGAAATTAATATAGTAAAAAATAGAACTACTCAGTCGATTACAAATTACACACAATAAGTCATTGTAAATTGTGGAATAAAACAAAGGTCCATTTCCTCGTAGTGGCACCAAAGAGTATCAAAATCGAGTCAATACTAAAATATTCTCTACATTATAGTACCTCAATAGTATTTCATTGATGAATTAACAAATAGAAAAAAATGGAACAATTCAAAATGTAAAAATTTCATAATCGAAATTTGAGGAAATAAATAGCACATCAGATAATTTCAATTTAAAATAAATAAAGCATGTCTATTTTAGCATTGTACATAGTCAAACCTATATAATTAATAGAAACCCTCAAAGTGAGGTTAAGAGAGTATATAATTATATATTCATCAAAAGAATTGTAAGGCCAACAAGCCACTTTTTTTTTTTAAATTCAAATATAGAATTTTCTTTTAAAAAACCTAAAAGTCTCCATAAAAATTCTAGCTCATAAAGAGATAATAGCTAGGCATGGTATCCCAGATGTCAACCTTGTAATCAAGAAAAGGGGAAAATTTTAGAAAAACCTCGAGTAAGTAGTTGAATTGAAAATTCAAAGCAACAAAACTAACTAAACATTCGTTTCAGTGAACATGAGTGAACCTATAAGGAAAAGTGTTAAGTTAGGAAATGGTTCAATTTTAAAGAACAAAAAAATTATTAACGAAAAAATTGGTAACCTTACTTGTTAACCTAGGCTTGGAACCTAGAGGTAACCTTAAAAAAAAAACCCTACATATCATAGCAGATAAATGTCATCAAGAGGAATTAAAACCCTAAGCTCAAGAAAAGAACCTAGGTTTTGTTTAAAAAAAAACACTAGCTAGATAAGGAACCTACCCATTTTGTAACTGGAGCTACCAAAAAAGTTGACGAGCACACCTATGAGATAGTTGGTCCTCATAAAACCCTAGAGAAACTCCAGCAGCTAACAAAACACCAAGGGAAATTAATAAATAAAAAACAAGTCCTGGATAATGAAAGCTAAGAATGGTTGCTTTAGTACAAATTTCTCTGTGAACTCAAAATTTCATTAATTTGAGAATTTAACTAATAAATTTCCACTATCAAGCAGTTCTTACCTCTTCATGAGCATGCCATTGTATTCCCATTAATATAACCGACTAAAGGAAGGGTAATGATTGGGAAATCATATGATAAACAAGACTCTATAGAAAAAGAAGTTGTAGAGATCATCACAAAGGAGATAAAGTTTGAATAAGGTCTCCAAAGTGCGGCGGGAAGGGGGTAGTCACCCCATAACCAACCATAAATTCTCCTAGTCGTCGATTGTAACTTGTTGAAGATAATGGATAATCTCCTATTTTAGTGAGTTGGTTCACGAGACCTTAGGATAGGAATTAGTTCTATTTCTTAGGGTATGATTCTAACTTCCCTAGATCTTGTGTGCTATATAATGCCTGAATTTTATGGAGAGTGTAGAGCGTTCTGCAGAAGCCATACTCTCTTGGTTCAGACTCTCTTTCATAGATCTGACCAGTGGGATTGTTTAATAATCCATTCAAACATCATTTTTATCTTGGTATCAGAGCATAATTGTGTGAGGAGGAGCCCTAGCACTACTTGACTACCTAGAGGAGCAATCTACGTTGCCTAATAATTACTTCGAGGAGGAGCCTTGCGTTGCCTGCCTACTTATTTGCGTACCATTATTTTTATTTGCTGCTTGAGGATTTTATGCACCGCAGCGGTGCTGAGGAATGCTGCCTACTTGAGCATTGCCTACCTATGGTGTTGGGCTTTTGTGTGGCAACGCTGCCATCTTAGTTTCACAGTTTGAATTTTCTCCAACAGATGAGGAGCCGTGCTGGCTGCTTAAGCTGAGAGGATCCTCTGCGTGGTGAGCCATCCTGACAAGAGATAGCGTGAGGAGGAGTCGTGCACTGAAACGGAATCCGAGGCCGGTGCTGGGCTATCTACGCTGCCATCGTTGCCTACTGCTCCTGTGGATTGAGCGCGACTGAAGCCCTCTCTGTGGTGTGGCTACTGGAATACGGTGACCAAATGGTGTGGCTTGTATAAGGATGTGTCCTTCATTACGGCTGATAGTAGTCTATCAAAGAGCCACTCTTGTATCCAATCCTCTCATATATTGCCTTGATTGCTCAACGCTGCCACTTGCTGGGCTGAGCTAGCCTAAAGAGGCTCAAGAGGAGTGCTCAACAGGAGTGCTCAACACTTCCATCCAACGGAGGCTAGAGCTGGGCTGCCATGGAGGTTGGAGTTAGGCTGCCTCCTACGTACACTAGCTTCTCTACGTTCAAAGATTAGGAAGGCCGTGAGATTAGGAACACTGCTTTCTGAGATCAAGAATGTTGTTTCCATCCTTGCAACACTTCCATCCAAGGTGTCTTCCCTTACATAAAGTTTTTGAATAGTGTTCCCTTATGAAAAAAATTTGTTTCTTTTTCAAGAGTTTTTTTTTAAAAGGAACTATGCTCTATTCTCAAAGGAAAGGATCTTTCAAAAAATTTTAAAAGGAAACATGCTCTCATACATGGCAAGCTCATATTATTTTTAAAAGAGCATATGATTTCATTTTTTAAGGGAATTCGTCAATATATTTTTTGATGGGTTGAGTTTTTTAAAGGTCCTTAAAAAGTGATTTTTGAAAAGTTTTTTTTTTAAAAGGGGATGATTGATGATCCGCTTAAGAAGAAAGTTTTTTTTAGTGACGAAGAGATTTGAGATAGATCTGAGGCAGTGTATTCTTTAATCATCAAGATGAATAATCAATTAATCGAATCATACTTGAATGAGAGTAACCGAATTGATGGCTCCAATTGCTCAAATTGGAAATTCAAGATGCAAACTGTGTTAGAAGCACATAATGCCTGGACGATTGCAAATGGGGATGAGCCGAAGCCAACAGCAGGAGAAGAATCGGTCCCAGATTGGGAGAAGCAAGAAGATAAAGCAAAGACAGTGTTGAAGATGTCAGTGAAAGACTGCATCATACCGCATATCAGAGAATGCAAATCAGAAAACGAAATCTGGACCGTATTGAAGGATTTGTATGAGATTAGGAATACAAATCGTCTCTTGTTCTTGAAGAGCAAGATTTTGTCCACAAAGATGGAGGAGAATGAAACAATTGCTTCTTTCATATCACAGATCAAAGACTTGAAGAAAAAATTGTTAAACATCAGTGAAATAGTTGTAGATGCAGATTTGGTCATGATTATCATGAATGGTATGCCTAATGATTACCAAATGTTCATCACTGGGATAAGTGCGAGAGAGAAAATCCCAAAGTTTGAAGAAATTACAGGAATATTAATGCAGGAAGAAGAAAGAAGATTGACTCTCAAACCCCAGAATGCAAATCTGGCGCTAATGGTGAAGAAGAAATTATTTAAAGGAAAAGGAAATCCATTATAGTAAAATGGAGGAAACCCACAGAAAAGACTGAATAAAACTCAAGGTATGCATCTGAATAAAAACAACTCTGTGATTAAATGTTTTTATTGTGGAAAAATCGGTCATATTGCCAAGGAGTGTAGGAAGAAGAAATTTCATGAAGAACAGCAAAAGCATAAAAGACATACAAGTCATTTTGCAAATGATGACCATGTTCAGGACTTCAGATTTTTCATGGCAGACTTAGGTGAGAATGTCGATGCAAACACCTGGTATGTCAATTCGGGAGCATCCACACATATGACGGGGAACAGATAATGGTTCGAAGATTTTAAAGAAACAACAATAGAGCACAAATATACCTTGGTGATGATAGATGTCATCAGAGCAAAGGGTGCGGGAAAAGTTATGTTAATTTACCTAATGGTAATGTTAGATATATTCATAACGTAATGTACATGCCCAGATTGACAAATAATATTATTTCTGTATCCATGATTACAGATCAGGATCTCAAGGTTGATTTTTTTAAGTCTTACTGTTATATTAAAGATCTGTTGGATGGCATGAAGACTATTTCTCCGGGAATTCGAATAGGAGGTCTGTACAAATTGGATGTGAAGATAGCACCAGGTTGAGCTTTAACAACATCGAGTTTTACTACAGAAGAGTTGTGGCACCAAAGACTTGGTCATATCAAATACAACGACTTGCTGTTACTTCAGAAAAAGGAAATGGTAAGAGATATTCCTATATTAAAACAAGTGCATACTGATTGTGATGCTTGTGCATTAGGAAAGATGCACAGAGAAGAATTCCCTATTCGAGTAGAAAGGAAAAAGAGAGACATACTTGAATTAGTGCACAAAGACCTTTGTGGACCCATGCAAACAAAGTCATTAGGAGGTGCACTGTATTTTTTACTGTTTGTTGATGACTGCATGAAGTTTTCCTGGGTATATTTCATGAGTAAGAAAATCCACACATTTGAATACTTTAAGCAGTTCAGGTATATGATTGAAAATAAAACATGGAAGCACATAAAAATTCTCCACTCCAATCAAGGGGGAGAATACAGGAAGGAGGAGCTTACCAAGTATTGTAAATACCATGGGATATTACAACAATTCATAGTACCCCATACTCCTCAGCAGAACGGAGTAGCGGAAAGAAAGAACAGAACATTGGTGGAGTGTGCTAGGAGCATGTTGAAAGGTAAGGATCTTTCGAATGGCTTTTGGGCTGAAGCATTGAATACTACTGTTTATTTGAAAAATAGGAGTCCTACAAGAAGTCTCGAGCTTAAAACTCCTTTTGAAGCATTATATGGTTTTAAACCTGTAGTAAAACATCTAAGAGTGTTTGGGTCTAAATAATTTTCCCACATTCCAAAGGAAGACAGAATAAAACTAGATTCTAAAGCCATCAGATGTACCTTTGTAGGGTATTGTTCACAATTTAAAGCTTATAGATTATTTAATTCCTCTACTCACAAGATTTTTGTTAGTAGAGATGTCATATTCCATGAGAAGGTTTGTGATGAATCTAATAAGCGGAATGAGGAATGGGATATTCTGTTTTTGGTGGAAGAAAGTGAAGAAACAGGTAAGAGCTAGGATCATAAGAAAGAGGCAAAAGCAGAGAATCCAGATACAAAATGGTAACCTTACTTGTTAACCTAGGCTTGGAACTTAAAGGTAACCTTAAACAAAACCCTACATATCATAGTGGATAAATGCCATCAAGAGGAATTAAAACCCTAAGCTCAAGAAAAGAACCTAACATCGAGCGCTCGAGTAAATGGTATAAGGAAGAGTTTAGGTGCTTAAGTCATCAACAATAATTTTAAATCCTTTGGAAGAGTGGTATATTGCATATGTGAATGGAGTGCCAAGCACATGGAGGAAGCTCAATAGAGCTAGGATAAGAGAAAGGTTGATAACCCAAGCTAGTGCAAGAAGATAAATTAGCCCTAGGAGGTTTATGAAGGGTTTTTATAACCTGGAAGAGTGTGTATTTAAGGTTTTAAACACACAATATTAAGATTTTTCCTTGGGTAAGGTAGGTCTAGGCATAGGCCTACTATCAGATCGTATGCCAAAGTTACGTTCCTGGGAAGTTGATGTACCAATTTACCCAATCGAGGGCCATAATTTTGGTGCTTCATATCCCAGGGTTAGGTTTTTGGATGTTTAGGGTTTTCCATTGTTTCTCAATGATAAATAGGCCTTTGAGCCTCATTGTAGCATAGTTTAGAGTCTTATAGCCACCACGTCTCTTCTTAGAGATAAGCTACCAGTGCCCTAGCTAGTTTATTTCCATTATGTCTGTAATCATATTTTAGATATTTGATATTAATGAAATGAAGTGTCATTTCCACTGCATATTTATATTTATGGTTATATTCGTATATTGTTGCATTCTTGCATAAATCTGGATCATTAGTATCAGAGTGGTCTGCTCTTTATCTATTTTTCTTTGCACGTCCCCAACAAGGTCAAGGTATAAGGAGTTAAGGCTCGATCGGGTTAAACCCTTGCAAGATCAACCTTGCAAACCCTAAAAACCTCCCATGGCAGAAGAAAAGAAAGACGAGGGAGAAGGAGATCCTATAAAACTATTGCTAGAGGAGGCCCTCGAGAAACAAAGGAATGCGATGATGGATAACTTTTCCTAGATCCTTCAAGGGCTTCCCACCGGTGGCGCATCTCCATGTAGTAGCCACTCTAGAGGCACCACTCCTTTCAAGGTACAAGTCAACTTAGACATTCCTGTATTTGAAGGCCAGATAGATACTGGCATCATAGATAGATGGTTGAATTTTCTAGAAGGGTATTTTTCAATCCATTATTTCTCGGACCAAGAAAATATTACTTTTGCGTTCCTCAAAGTCGCCCCGCATCTTAAATATTGGTGGGAAACCTATTGTGAGAAATAGGACGGGAGGGAAACCTCTTTGTTCTCGCCTGCACCCACTTGGGATATTACCTCGTGGGGAAATATGAGGACAAGTCCATCCAATGGACCATGTTGTGGCAGCAAAGGGATCAAGATGTGCACGAGCTGAAAAACTTGTTCCATACCCTACGCACAAATTTGGGTATTAAAGATTCAGAGAAAAATTTGGTGCTCAAGTACCACAGTTGTTTGCAAAAATACATTTAAGAGGAAATGGAGTTCCTCAAGATTACCTCGCTTGGCATGGCATATCGATATGCCGCCAAGATCGAGCAGAAATTTAAGTAGAAGAAGCGAGACTTTGGATCTGCAAATCCGAAGCCAGGGAAAGATGCCCCCGAACCGAAAAACAAGGGGTAAAGCCAAAGTGGGGCGACTCAAGAAAATACCACAAAGCCAAATAACAACAAAGGGAAGTGGTGTGAAATTCATAACAACCCCACTCATAACAAAAGTGAATGTCGGGCCAAACATTCATTGGTGGTTGAGTTGAAGGCATTCGAATCAGATGCATGTTATAATTCTGAGTCAGAACTGAAAAAGGGAAATGACAAAGGGAAGCAAATCGTTGATGCAAAACTCAATGCCACCGTTGCCACCACCAAGCTCTAGGGGGAGGAGCTCGAGGATCTAGAGGAGGGGGAGCACCTCTTCCATTCCGAGATGTGGTTGAAGGGCTCTCCATTGCAATTCCTTGTCAATAGCGAAAGCCAAAATAACCTCATTTAAGCATAGATCGTGAAACGGCTCGACCTACCAACCACAACACACCTGCAATCGTATACCATTGGGTGGCTTCACTAAGGAAGATATCTCTGTGTCCGCCAGCAGTCTCGCCTTCCATACAACGTCAAGCCATTCACGGATGAGGTGCTCTGTGATGTTGCTCCTCTTGACGTGTCTAATGTCTTATTATGCCAACCATAATTGTGGAAGCGACATGATGTGTATGAGTTTAGGCCCCGTTCTATTATTATTACTTTGGGAAATAAGTTGTACAAGATATTAGAGGTAGTACTGCCTTCTGCCATCTCTTTGAGTACTGCAAAGAAATGCAGTAATATTATTTCCCAAACCATGAAATTTGTTTTCATTACAATTCGCCCATAGGACAAGAAGACAATTGTGGTTGTTGCCTCCAAACAGGGCTCCCCTATGCGGCAACAACAAATGGACAAAGACGTGGAGGAATAGAAGGACATTTTATCCTCATCCACATAGGTTCCTCTACACTGTCATTTCAAGCACTCCATTGATCTAACCCTAGGTGCACCGTTGCCTGATGTTGCCATATCTCATGTGACCACACAGACATAATCCACACATGTACTATTTGAGGCTGATAAAGCAACCAAATTTATTGAACGAACCCAATAGGTCCACGACATCTTGGAGAAATCTAATGCCAAGTACAAGAAGTGACATGATCAACATCGGGTGCCATACAAGTTCCAGGTGGGAAACCAATTTTGTTTGCATTTGCAGAAAGAACGCTTAACCATAACTCATAGAAAGCTCATAACACTCCGATATGGGCCTTATATAATTATCAAGGTTGTGGGAGACAACGCATTTAAGCTCAACATTCCCCCATTCCTTGGCTAACAACAAATGTTCAATGTGGATTGCCTTTGGCCATACTTTCCACAATTATGGGACACATCTAACATTGCAGATATCATGGAGGAACTCAACACAATTGGGACCATTTCTTCCTGGGGGGAGTGGATATTGGTGGCCACTCGCCTATTCCACTTGGATCCCCACCATTGTTTCTTTCAGTTTTCCATTTTCTATAGTTGTAGCACAATATACTATTTTTAGCAATTTTTTTGGGTCCTGAATTTCCGGAGTCGTTTTGAGGCCCTAAACGACATTTTTTGGGAAAATTGAGAGCAACACATGTCTTTAGCCAATGTTGCTCACTTAAAAGTTGTAGTCCTCGGAGAGATATTTCTAACGAGGTATTGTGCGTGTCAAACAAAGATCATATGCCAAAGTTATGTCCCCAAGAAGTTGATGTACCAATTTACCAAAATGGGGCCCATAGTTTCAATGCTTCATCTCCTACGGTTAGGTTTTTGGATGTTCAGGATTTTACATTGTTTCTAAACAATAAATAGGCCTTAGAGCCTCATTGTAACATAGTTCAGAGGACTGTAGCTGCCACATCTCTTCTCAAAGATAAGCTACCAGTGCCCTAGCTAGTTTATTTCCATTATGTTTGTAATCATATTTCAATTATTTGATATTAATGAAATGAAGTGTTATTTCTACTGCATCTTTATATATATGGTTATATTCATATTCTGTTGTGTTCGTGCATAAATCCGGATCAATATGTGAGACATGCATCTTAAGGCATGCCTAGGGATGTACCTTGTCAACCCAATTGACTAAGCACTATAACAATGTTTAGCTTGTTTATCATGGATAATCGTTCCGCTTTGTGCACTATTCAAACATTAATATGTGCCTCTTATAACAAAGGAAATTTTAGTTATATGACACGATTGATATTATATGCGCAAAAAACATATAATGCCCAAACCATATTCCCTAAGACATTCATGTAACAATCCCTATGATAATTTTGTTATGTCTCTTTGAAATTGAGAGGGCTAGACTTCTTAGCACAAAATCAACAACCTCAATATACAGTCCCAAAAGATAAGAAAATTAAAAGTGCTTCACTTACATCATAGAAAGATAACCATATTATCATGCTCGAGCACATGTTTTTAATGAGATGAGACTTGCCATGAAGAAATCTGTCATGTATGAGTGATATCAAAATACAATAGTGGTGTTTATTCATAATCAAACAAAAGGTGTGAGATCATCATTTTCTGTTCATTAGTTGAGCCATTCTTGCAAGTGAGTTTACAATGAAACCAGTATATCATATTTTATTTTTCGCGAATATGTTGTCATAATCACAAGACATCATAGAACATATTAACAACCATAATAGTCATAAAGTGACGGAAATTTACACCAATCTCATAGCCACATAACTTTATTTCCAATGGGCACCCCACCTACTTAAAAGTTTCTTTAGTTTATTGTATCAAATTTTCTGGAGGTTAGTTGAGTTGTAATGGTTTGCACAAATTTTTGTGTGTTGAGTCATTCATGAGTTAACATCATGGGAAAAGTATTAATGGAGAAACATGCAACTTATGAGAATATTTTACCCCACAAAATCCCTGAAAAAACCCTTAAATCTGCCAAACACATCCCTGAAATTTGTCCAAAACATCCCTAAAATCTGTCTGGAACGTCTTGGGTACTGCTAGCAAGTCCCGAGTGAAATTCCAACAGTGTGGGGACGTTTGTAAGGGTCCAAAAATCCCCGGAACTCAGGGTACGTGAGTATTTTTGGGGTACGGGTCCCGTGCAACATAGCTTTTATCCTAATCAAGAAGAGAGACTGTGTATGCTTTGCAACTTTTGAATCTGCATCAATCAAGGAATGATTTTATGGTTCTTGAGCATATCAATCCATTCAATACAAGAGCTCTCTGTGTTCCTAAATCCCAGAAATCCATACTCCTTGCTCTTGGTCATGCTGCTCACACCCTTCATCAAATTCCTGTTCAATATTCTGTCAACAGATAACCACCATTGTTCCCCCAATTCTTCAAGCCTGCTCTCC
Organism: Pinus albicaulis; assembly: GCA_034641835.2. NCBI lineage: Eukaryota > Viridiplantae > Streptophyta > Pinopsida > Pinales > Pinaceae > Pinus > Pinus albicaulis. Next base: position 175,713,236 of record CM076576.1, on the reverse strand, counting down.
ACAAGCCCCTTCTCCTTCACAATCTCCTCCCACACACCGCTCTTACTTTTCATCTCCTCTGCCAAGGAAAACCCACACCCCTCATAATCACCGGGCTCCACCTCCAGCTTCTGTGCAAGCACAGTCCACAGATATTTCCATGTGAACACATCCCCGTTGCTCACATTAAATACCTTCTTCTTCCCATTCGGTTCAATGCACGCCCATATCTGCTGCTCTGCAATGAGTTCCGCATCCGAAGCGTCCGTGAGCCCTTCCCACGTGATCGGATTCCCCGGGAATCTGAACTGCGTGCCCTCCTTCTTGCCGATCGCAGCGTAAACTGCGAGAGAAGCGAGGAGATTCATGGAAGAGTAGTTGGTCAAAGGAGAGAAGCCCAATAATATGACGGCAGGACGATGGATGGACCAGCTGATCTTAAATATATCACTCTCTCCTCCTAATTTTTCAAACAGTACATCTTCCAACTTATGGTACCTGTAATTCGAGCCATTATTCAGCCTGGCAACCTCGTCAGAATCAGTAATCGCATCCATGGCGGATGTATCATCATGATAATGCTCTGTTTCCGTTTGCAGACATACGTGTTCCAGATTGGGGGAAATGGGAATAAGAGAATCCAAAACATTTGCAAGCATTTTACTGTTCAAATCCGCCTCTTCGATTTCTCGGCCGCCATTTGTGATCACCCAGAAGACGTGTGTAACATCGGTGAGGGCCGAGAATTTTGCCATCGTCTGATCTCTATCCAGTAGATCGCACTGTATGTACTGCATATCTTTGTGATGATGAGGGCTAATGGGCCGGCTGGCTACTCCATATACCTTCCATGGAATATCGTGTCTGGGCAGAATATCTGCCAGTCTGCTACCTACCATTCCGGTCACACCTACGATCAGCCCAACATGAGCCTTCTTGTTCTTGTTATGACTACTTCCTCTGGAACTGCTGCCGCTGCCTTCGCCATTTGTGTACTGATCTTGCTCGCGTCTCTGCTTATAAACACAGCCATAATTAATTTGTCAATTTGCATTTATAAATAAATAACTATATGAATGAAATAGGAATAAACCGAATATTTGGAAAGAGGGGTTCGATCCCTAACCAGTGGGGTTCCGAAGCTCCCCGTCCACCATGAATACCATGACCCCATTCTTACTAATTAAGACTAGTGCACAGAGTGATTGTAAATAAATCAGATCAACGCTTGAAGTAGAGATATGAAGGAGGTGATGCGTTTTTATAAGAGTGTTTGAAGAAAAAATTGTAGGCATTTGAATTGGTATCGACGTTTGGTTAGTTGTTCCGTGTAGGAATGTATTCCTTGTCATCCTAAACTTCAAAATAAAAGATAAATAGCTGCAGAGTCATAGTCATACAACGTAATGAAGGACGCAAACAGTACTATGACGTAATCAAAACACAAACAATGTGGGAAGAAGCTGCATAGCGCAGGGGTTGTTTGAAAGATAGACAACAAAGATGGGTATGATGAGATGGCATCTTTCGTCTTCCTTATAATAATATCTTCAATAATGATATTGAAACGTTTTCTTTTTTTTTAAAGTCCCTTTGACTGATAACTTATTTCCCCTTTCCTCACGGTCAGATAAGCCATTAAGGTACTAGATAAGCAATTTGGAAATATTGTACCATGTTTTCCATTCAACAAAGTCTGTGATTCGGAGGCTTCGAGGTAATGTGATTCGGATGAGGCACAAAAAGTGTACAACTTTCAAAAGAATATGTCCTTATCTCATGGAAGTGGAGCTCCTTGTTAATATCCATGAAATTCATGCTATAATTCATGGACGTGGAGCTCCTTATCTTCTGCATTGCTTTGGCTCGTCCCGCTAGTGGGTAAATACGGTTTTTTTGACTTTATATATTTAATGGTAAGAGTTACATGAGAAATTATGCTTAGATTCTGGAATATTAAAAAAAAATACATAAATATAATAATAATAAACTATTTCTCTACATATCTGCAATTCAAATTCAAATCCAAATCCAAATACTGTGAAAAACAATAGCTTTACCATTTTTATTTTCTTAATTGTATTAAGACACTTATGCCATTATAGATAAATATGTAGAAATATTATTACTACTATAATATAATATAATATAATATAATATAATATAATATATATATATATATATATATATAATCTTAATTGAAGAGTCACAGCTAACTGATAGACATAGAAGATATTAATAACAAACTTAGTGGTGGGAATTTGAAAACGTAACTGTTTTGTTTAACGCTTAACGCCTTTTGTCGGTTCACAGATGAACATTGTTGTGTCACAATCACAAGTTTATCATGATTCAGAAAAGTACTTTAACAACGTTTTTAATTTTTTTTTCTTATGGTTAATTGTTAATTATTTATATTTATTATTATTTTTAATTATTTTAATAATAAATATATTATTATTTATATAATTATATTATTTTGTTATATATTTATTAATATTAGTTTTGATTTATTAAATATTGAGAGATCAAATTTCTTTTCATTCTAAAAGAGATTTGTATCTCAAGAGATTTAAGAGATTTAGTAAATCCAGAGTTAAGATGGATCTATGTTGATTTAATTTTCCCTTTTAAATTAGTTATATTTCATATTAACACTATGGGTTCTCAATACCATAGATCATTTTTATTTTTATAATTATTTTGTTTTGAGGTAGTATTTTTTTTATAACATTTTTTCTTATTATTTTAAATCAAAATGGAGAGATATTTTTAAAAGTTTGAGTTTAAATTGTTTAATTTGCATAATTGGAGTGCCGCAAGGGTTTTTCAGGTGCTGAATCCATTTATGCATTCAAAAATGTATTTTAAACATAAAAAAATCTTGAAATTATATTTGTTTTTGTTTAATTTACATTGTATTTTCATACCATGGGTGAATACCATGAAGTTTATTTTATTTTGATAGAGTAAAAATGTTTTCACTTAGGTTTTTTTTTATGACTAAACAAGACATCCATGACAACATCTCTACCATATTAGATGATACCAACTTAGCTTCATCTTACTCCCGGTCTACCAACCTAGAGGGAACAAATCTCTTTATACTCTAAAATAGGTTTGCATATCAAGAGATTTGATCCCTGTTAGTGGATACTGGATCCAATGTTAAAATGGATCTAAGCTAGTTTATTTTCCCCCTTTAAATATGCTATATTTCATATGAATAGTATGGGTAAATACCATGGGTTAATACCATCGGCCATTTTTATTTTTATTATTATTTTAATTTTATAGGATAGTGTCAAGGATACTATCACCTCCAAATTTAAAGATAGTCTATCAACGTAATTAATTAATTTAATTAAAAGAGTAGAAAGAGCACAACTACCTTTAAAATAAAGTTGAAATTTTAAAATAAATAATAAACTAATCCCCATTAAACAATAATTTAAACACTTTCTATTAAATTGATTAAATTGATTTCCTCAAATAACATTTTAATTTTCCTTTATCTTTTTATAAAAATAAAAATATAGGGAAAAAATAGAAATTATAATATCTACATTATATTTACATATATTTTTAAAAGATTATAAGGTATGGGGTAGTAAAGAGCTGGAGGGTAAAGGAAACTAAGATATGATAAGGACGTGATCAACCCCACCCCTCTGTTTCGACCAACTCGAAGAAAAATTAAGTATCCCTAAGATTAGAACTATTTCTTGCGAGTTTCAAAGTGAAACCTGGGGTGGTCTACTCCCAAGTCTATAGAACTAATTTTCATGAGCTTCAAAGGTGGTCTACTCCCAAGTCTATAGAACTAATTTTCATGAGCTTCAAAGTGAACTAATTTGCGATACGAAGAGGGTAGAGGATGAAAAACACTTTCTTTTAGATTGTGAGACCCTTACTCACATTGTCTCTCATTTCCATAATATTTTCCACACTTCCTGTTCTTGAATTAGTAAGTGAGGCCAACTATAGTGATATTGGTGCTTTTTTTCCCTTCTTTTTTAGCACAAAATATGATTCTAAAGAATTACAGTTACATTATTCTTCTTCTTAGCGGAAGTTAATCATCATCATCATCATCATTTTTATTTTTTATTTTTATTTTTATTTACCTTACATTACATTAATTATTTTATTTAATTTTACTTTTGATTTAATTTAATTTATTTTTTATGTAATTTGACTAATACTCAAAATGTTAAACATTACATTATAACATCTCTACCATACTAAACTGGGGAGAACCTCCAAACACAATTGGCTGGAGAGGGAAATAGATATATAATATCAATTTTTTTTTTAAAATTATATGTAAATATAATGTAGATATTATAATTAATATTTTTTCATATATATATATATATATATATATATATATATATATATATATATATATATATATATTATGAAAAGAGAATTGAAAATTAAAAAAATTATTTGAGGAAATTAGGTTAATCAATTTAATGGAAGGTGTTTAAATTATCGGTTAATGTGGATTAATTTATTAATTTTTAATTTTCAACTTATTTTTAAAGGTAGTCATGCTCTAAATTGATGAAATATGTTGATAGGCATGTTTATTTAGAAATAGAGCTTCCCCAATTTTATTTTAATTATCAATAATTGTTATATGGATGGTAAGGATTTAACCTCCATAGAATAATATAGAATATTCTTAGTAATATACACAAATAAAAGGTTCAGAGTTATCCCAAAAGTGAATCTATCAAGGTTCAAACCTTTTTTTCCATAGAATAATATAGAATATTCTTAGTAATATACACAAATCAAAGGTTGAGATTTATCCCCAAAGTAAATCTATCAAGGTTCAAACCTTTTTTTAAGGTATTGCAGCTAAAGAGATTAAAGAGATTAGAGATTTGATTGCTCTGGGTGCTTGATAAATCCAAAGTTAAGATGGCTAAAGAGATTTGATTTCTCTGAGTGCTTGATAAATCCAATGTTAAGATGGATCTAAAGTGATGGACATAAAGTAATTTAAAATATTATTCTATTTTATTTATATTTTTATGTTTTGTAATATCCCTAGGGAAATGTGTAAATATTCTAGTTGCTTTTGTTTAGTCACTTGGGAGACTATGGACCATGTTAAAGAGTTGATATGAATAAGTTATGAACATGAATGTTTTCTAAGTTTTATTAATAAAAGGATTTTAAATAGCTAGCCATAAAATTATGATTGGAAAAGGATGTTGAAAGATATTTTCACATTCCAGACAGTTGAGAGACAATTATGGGCAAAGGTAGTTACCTTCCCAGCTTCCTGCACTAGAGATAATGATCTTAGCTAGGTAAAAGGAAGCCAAGAGGGGGAGAGGAAAAAATTGAGGCAACCTTTTGATGCCAACTTAGATGAAGGGGGGCCAAGTGAGGAAATAAAAATTGTTTTCCTTGATGCCATCAGAACAAGACGTTGTTGAGGGAAGAAAGATGCAACCACAAGGGAATTCTTGAGTTGGTTGGCTAGTGGAATCACAAACTGCACCCTGTGTGCTCACTGAAAACCCTATAATGCACATGGCATGGTTTGATAATTTCTAGGTAGACTTGTTATGGTGTTTATCAAAGAAATTTATCTCGATGTGAAACTCACTTAGGGGAGTTCTAGTAGAGGATATTGGTTCTCATTGATTGGGTGGAGTATTGTTTCCCCCTTGTAATTTTCATGGCAGACATAGCTAATTAAACAAATAAGTATTATGTCGATTAATTCTCTTATTATATATGTTTGTTTATGTTTTTTCATCTGTCATATCAGGTTAGATACCTAGGTTATTAGACAAATGATGTGTCTAAATACATGTGCGGGTAATTAGCCCTAGACTCCAAATAACAGGGTTGAAGAAAACAAGGTAGGGCATGGACCGAGCCCGCCCTGCTCTTCCACACTAAGTATATAATAATATAAATATACATATGGGGTCAAAGTGGATTTCATAATGTACAAGTTTATTCATTCTATTTTGTGTAATTTTCTTTAAAGCAAGTATAGGTTTAAAAGGAAAAAGAACCAAATTATATTACACATCCTTGTATTGTGTAGAGTAACATTCAATAAGAACTAAACTCAATTATAAAAATGTTGCATAGGAAATTAATATAGTAAAAAATAGAACTACTCAGTCGATTACAAATTACACACAATAAGTCATTGTAAATTGTGGAATAAAACAAAGGTCCATTTCCTCGTAGTGGCACCAAAGAGTATCGAAATTGAGTTAGTACTAAAATATTCTCTACATTATAGTACATCAATAGTATTTCATTGACGAATTAACAAATAGAAAAAAATGGAACAATTCAAAATGTAAAAATTTCATAATCGAAATTTGGGGAAATAAATAGCACATCAGATAATTTCAATTTAAAATAAATAAAGCATGTCTATTTTAGCATTGTACGTAGTCAAACCTATATAATTAATAGAAACCCTCAAAATGAGGTTAAGAGAGTATATAATTATATATTCATCAAAAGAATTGTAAGGCCAACAAGCCACTTTTTTTTTAAAATTCAAATATAGAATTTTCTTTTAAAAAACCTAAAAGTCTCCATAAAAATTCTAGCTCATAAAGAGCTAATAGCTAGGCATGGTATCCCAGAAGTCAACCTTGTAATCAAGAAAAGGGGAAAATTTTAGAAAAACCTCGAGTAAGTAGTTGAAATGAAAATTCAAAGCAACAAAACTAACTAAACATTCGTTTTAGTGAACATGAGTGAACCTATAGGAAAACCTGTAAGGAAAAGTGTTAAGTTAGGAAATGGTTCAATTTTAAAGAACAAAAAAATTATTAACGAAAAAATTTGTAACCTTACTTGTTAACCTAGGCTTGGAACCTATAGGTAACCTTAAAAAAAAACCCTACATATCATAGTGGATAAATGTCATCAAGAGGAATTAAAACGCTAAGCTCAAGAAAAGAACCTAGGTTTTGTATAAAAAAAAACACTAGCTAGATAAGGAACCTACCCATTTTGTAACTGGAGCTACCAAAGAAGTTGACGAGCACACCTATGAGATAGTTGGTCCTCATCAAACCCTAGAGAAACTCCAACAGCTAAAAAAACACCAAGGGAAATTAATAAATAAAAAACAAGTCCTGGATAATGAAAGCTAAGAATGGTCGCTTTAGTACAAATTTCTCTGTGAGCTCAAAATTTCATTAATTTGAGAATTTAACTAATAAATTTCCACTATCAAGCAGTTATTACCTCTTCATGAGCATGCCATTGTATTCCCATTAATATAACCGACTAAAGGAAGGGTAACGATTGGGAAATCATATGATAAACAATACTCTACAGAAAAAGAAGTTGTAGAGATCATCACAAAGGAGAGAAAGTTTGAATAAGGTCTCCAAAGTGCGGCGGGAAGGAGGTAGTCACCCCATAACCAACCATAAATTCTCCTAGTCGTCGATTGTAACTTGTTGAAGATAATGGAGAATCTCCTATTTTAGTGAGTTGGTTCACGAGACCTTAGGATAGGAATTAGTTTTATTTCTTAGGGTATGATTCTAACTTCCCTAGATCTTGTGTGCTATATAATGCCTGAATTTTATGGAGAATGTAGAGAGTTCTGCAGAAGCCATACTCTCTTGGTTCAGACTCTCTTTCATAGATCTGACCAGTGGGATTGTTTAATAATCCATTCAAACATCATTTTTATCTTGGTATCAGAGCATAGTTGTGTGAGGAGGAGCCTAGCACTGCCTGCCTACCTAGAGGAGCAATCTACGTTGCCTACTACTTACTTCGAGGAGGAGCCTTGCTTTTCCTGCCTACTTATCTGCGTACCATTGTTTTTATTTGCTCCTTGAAGATTTTATGCGCCGCAGTGGTGCTGAGGAACGCTGCCTACTTGAGCGCTGCCTATCGATGGTGTTGGGCTTTTGTGTGGCAACGCTGCCATCTTGGTTTCACAATTTGAATTTGCTCCAACAGAGGAGGAGCCGTGCTGGCTGCTTAAGCTGAGAGGATCCTCTGCGTGGTGAGCCATCCTGACAAGAGATAGCGTGAGGAGGAGTCGTGCACTGTAACGGAACCCGAGGCCGGTGCTGGGCTATCTACGCTGCCATCGTTGCCTACCGCTCCCGTGGACTGAGCGCGGCTAAAGCCCTCTCTGTGGTGTGGCTACTGGAATACGATGACCAAATGGTGTGGTTTGTATAAGGATGTGTCCTTCATTACGGCTTAGAGTACTATATCAAAGAGCCACTCTTGTATCAAATCCTCTCAGATATCGCCTTGATTGCTCAACGTTGCCACTTGCTGGGCTGAGCTAGCCTGAAGAGGCTCAAGAGGAGTTCTCAACAGGAGTGCTCAACGCTGCCATCCAACGGAGGCCAGAGCTGGGCTGCCATGGAGGTCAGAGCTAGGCTGCCTCCTACGTACACTAGCTTCTCTGCGTTCAAAGATCAGGAAGGCCGTGAGATTAGCAACGCTGCTTTCTAAGATCAAGAATGTTGTTTCCATCCTTGCAACACTTCCATCCAAGGTGTCTTCCCTTACGTAAAGTTTTTGAATAGTGTTCCCTTATGAAAAAAATTTGTTTCTTTTTCAAGAGTTTTTTTTTAAAAGGAACTATGCTCTATTCTCAAAGGAAAGGATCTTTCGAAATTTTTTAAAAGGAACCATGATCTCATACATGGCAAGCTCATATGATTTTTAAAAGAGCATATGATTTCATTTTTTAAGGGAATTCGTCAATATTTTTTTTGATGGGTTGAGTTTTTTAAAGGTCCTTAAAAAGTGCTTTTTGAAAAGTTTTTTTTTTAAAAGGGGATGATTGATGATCCGCTTAAGAAGAAACTTTTTTTTAGTGACGAAGAGATTTGAGATAGATCTGAGGTAGTGTATTCTTTAATCATCAAGATGAATAATCAATTAATCGAATCATGCTTGAATGAGAGTAACAAAATTGATGGCTCCTATTTCTCAAATTGGAAATTCAAGATGCAAACTGTGTTAGAAGCACATAATGCCTGGACGATTGCAAATGGCGATGAGCCGAAGCCAGCAGCAGGAGAAGAATCAATCCCAGATTGGGAGAAGCAAGAAGGTAAAGCAAAGACGGTGCTGAAGATGTCAGTGAAAGACTGCATCATACCGCATATCAGAGAATGCAAATCAACAAACGAAATCTGGACCGTATTGAAGGATTTGTATGAGATTAGGAATACAAATCATCTCTTGTTCTTGAAGAGCAATATTTTGTCCATAAAGATGGAGGAGGATGAAAAAATTTCTTCTTTCATATCACGGATCAAAGACTTGAAGAAAAAATTGTTAGACATCAGTGAAATAGTTGCAGATGTAGATTTGGTCATGATTACCATGAATGGTATGCCTGATGATTACCAAATTTTCATCACTGGGATAAGTGCGAGAGAGAAAATACCAAAGTTTGAAGAAACTACAGGAATATTAATGCAGGAATAATAAAGAAGATTGACTCTGAAACCCCAGAATGAAAATCTGGCGCTAATGGTGAAGAAGAAATTATTTAAAGGAAAAGGAAATCCATTATAGTAAAATGGAGGAAACCCATAGAAAAGACTGAATCAAACTCAAGGTATGCATCCAAATAAAAAAAACTCTGTGATTAAATGTTTTTATTGTGGAAAAATCGGTCATATTGCCAAGGAGTGCAGGAAGAAGAAATTTCATGAAGAACAGCAAAAGCATAAAAGACATACAAGTCATTTTGCAAATGATGACCATGTTCAGGACTTCAGATTTTTCATGGCAGACTTAGGTGAGAATGTCGATGCAAACACCTGGTATGTCAATTCGGGAGCATCCACACCTGGTATGTCAATTCGGGAGCATCCAGGACTTCAGATTATTTTTCTCCACAATATGGGGGTCTATATAACTTAAACTAGCACCAGGATCGACCAAAATAGATATGGGATGAGAATTCATCTTACCTTCTAGTTCTATCACAGTTGGATGGAAATTTTCTTGCTAATCTTCTAGTACATCATTGATTTTCGGTATATTTCACACCCCATCTCCTACAGTAGATGCCTCTTGCACATTAGCTGTAGTTTCATTCCTCCCACGATGTGGAAAATGTTTATAATAATGTCCCTCACCGCATCCCCAGCACTACAATGGTCATTTCTGTTGTTGTCCCTGATCTGGTCTACTAGATGCTTCTGTTGGTCTATCCTCAGCTATCCATTTGGTTCTTTGCAGATGTTTCCCGATTTTCTTACTTGTTGAATTCCTTACAATGGCCTTTTAATTTCTAGGTCTATTATTTCTGAAGTTGGAGGAGTTTTTTTGTCCTTTCTTGGGTGGCCAATTTTTTCCCACTTCTCCATTGGCTTTAGACTGTTGATAGCACATATGTGCCTTCCGTATTACCTCATCCATCATTTTTGGGCCTACAAACTCAATTCTTTCTTTCATATGAGCAGGTAGACTACTTAGAAATCGTTGTACATTTGCCTTCTCATCTTTTAAATATGGCAGATATCTTAACAAAGAAGTGAATTTGGTGGTGAATTCATCTATAGATAGTTGGCCTAACCCCAAATCATTAAATTCTCGAGCTTTTTCATCATAGAATCATTTTGTCAAGTACTTATCCTTAAAGTATCATTGAAATTCATCCCATGTTACATTCTCGTCTTCGATTCCATGTACGTTTTTCATTTCCTCCCACCATAACGTGGCCTTCTCTTGCAATTGGTAAATTTCCAAATGATATTTGAGTTTGTTGTCATACTCATATACTTTAAAATATTTATTCATGTTAATGATCCAAGCTTCTGCCACCTCTTCATCCTCTCCATCGAATGTAAGGGTTTAATCTTCTGAAATTCTCCTTGCAGTTCCACTCTCTGCTTCTTCAGTTCTTTCTAATAGGAAGCATTTTCAGACTCAGCCTCATTGTAAGTCCTACTCTTGTTGCTTCAATAGGTGCGACTTCCTTTAGGATTGCCAGGAATATGTTGCTGCTATTCGCCTTGTACATGGGTTTCCCTTTCTGGCTAGGCTGTGTTGTGGGATGATTTTGTTTATATGAAATACTCTTAAGTATATTTTCCTTCTCCCTCATCAGTATTTCTTTGTCACTTCGTGCCCGGACCATTTTCGTTTGAAGTTGTTGCACAATATCCAACAACCTATTGGTCTGTCTTTGTTGTTATTCCAACAATCTGCTGGTTTTTTGGGGCTGATCTATACTTAATTGCACCCACATCTCTGGATTAGATTCTTGATTAGACTAGGGGTGAATTCCCCCCTGTAGTTTCGGGTGTTTAAAGTGTTGAGCCCTTCTCATGGTTATTGATAAATTCCTTCCTTTAGATTCTTTTTATGTGCACATTCACACGCATTAATTGTTATGTAATCAACCCCTTATTGGTCCCAGGGTTGGAATGCTGCTCTGATACCACTTGTAATGTTCAACCATATAAAACTACTACACATTTTTTTTTAATAAGGATGGTAATTCTATATACCAAATATAATCATAATAGACCTTATAATATTATGCATATACTACTCTTGAAGCTTAGCCAAGAAACCAAGTATGATTATAGAATTAAAAGACAGGGAATAATTATATACATAACAATATGGTAATTATATCTATTGTAATCTTACCACAGTGGGTTAATATTTGTTATCGTATCAAATATCCCTTGATTTCAATTATTATAAAGTTGACAAGGATAAGTGTCTTGTTCTTGAGGTGGATTTAATAACCATAATATACATGATACATAGGGTGTGAGGGATCAATATATTTAATCGATCCATTCCACGGTGTAAAGATTTGGTTTGCATGGAATTTATCTAATGTTAGTCATTGGCTTAGAGTTTTTAATTGCAACATCTATGCTGGCATCTGGCTCCACCTCCAGCGTTGATCTATCCTCTGCTTCGATGGTGTTGATTGGTCTCGAAACTCATTAGGGTAATGGCCTACCCTTGGCCAAACCCTAACCGTCTCATTTTTGTGGCTCCGCCACGAGTGTTCAAGGGCTTTGAAACCTCGCCTCCATGTTTAGCAGAGATTAACACCCACTATGGGCTTATGTCAGGGTAATTCCAACACACAGTCATTCTACAATTTCATTTGTCTTTTTGAAGAGTTTCATACGCATAATCTCTTCGTCGCTTCTTAATGAACTCAATTTTTTTCCTCACATGACAGAGATTTAGACCGCCATGTGGCCATGGCTCTCCATTTTCGGTTTGAACTTCAGCATTGAGTTCATCAAGTCTCATTTCTTCTCAGCGACCTTGTAGGTAATACCCTCTGTCGACTAGCTTGGCAGCTAGGGTTGTTTTCCTTCGGTGTTTTCCATGATAATCCTGCTTTTCTCTTTAAAAAAAGTACTTGAATTTAGGCACATATTTTAACTCCATTTTAACTTAAAAATGTTCATTGTTTTCTACAGGTCTGAGGGTTCATCATTTCAGACAGATCCAAGGTAATAAAATCTCTATATCTTGCGTTATCTTTTGTTCATGGCTTTACCACGCCCTATTCTTATGTCTTTTTGACAGAGTAGTTCCTCTTATTTTATAGGTAACTTTTTCTACCCTGTCTATTCATCGGTGCTAGCATATTCCTCGGCAGTGGACTTGCTATGAGGTTACTCTGTTTACTATCTTTTTCAGGTGCATAAGTTATTTTCCACCGTTTTTATTTAATGATTCCCGGCACTGTATACTCCGGTTCTCAAGTTCAAACTAGCCAACCCAGCAAGGGTTTTCCTTCTTTTTTCACTTTCCTATGGAATTTGAGGGGCATCTCCCAATACCTTGACATGGTTTGGACTAATTTTACGTTATTTAGCCTCTTTAATCTGTACATGTATATTCTTTGGATTATGGGTGTGATACCCAAATGGCCTCTTTGGAATACTGTAATGGTTTGTCAATACTTATAGTAAAATAATTGGTTTGTGAAACCCTTAATTTTAATTGAAGTGATACAGCTGCGTTTATATGGCTTTCTGTCACCTATACTTATGGCCTGAAAACGAATTATCGATCTCAGTTAAAAAAGCATTTCTTTTAAGTATATTATCTATGTATTGTGGTTCTTGCATAATATATGAACTTCAGCTTCATCATCAGTCTATGATTTGAATGTACTATAGTACTCCATGTTCTCTTCATTTATATGTATATTTGTAGTATTTGAGGCGTGTAGCCGTAGATATGCATTCTGAGTTTCCTTAAAATCTTGCTCCTTAAATTTCTGTAGTGTTTAATATTTGTTTGACATATAGTTCATGATTGCTACTCTCTGTACATGCAAATATTCCATTTACATTTTCACTGGTTTTAGAGTCAATTTACTATTTTTAAAGAAAGAAAGAACAGTTCTCTACGAACCATTGTTTTATTGTTTTACTTACAGATCTAATAATGTAGCAGTCTACAATATTTACTCACTGCTTCCAACTTTATTTAGGTGAGTGTCTGGACCACTCTAAGGGTAATAACCCCTTAATCCATGTACTAGTTAGATTCCACCTACAAAACAGACTATCTTTTCCTTGGGTTTTATACCCTAAGTTTTAGACTATCAAAACTGCTAAATTTACAATTTTTCTTTCACCTAGAATTAAATATCATAAGAGTCAATAATATAATTACAGAAACCCTTTTCCTATAACCATTTCCTACAGGACTTTCTTGCTCTGTAAGTTCTTATGTAGAATAAATAGAAATAAGTTAACATTTCTATTCCTGTATCTACGCATACAATTTAAATTCAAGATTATTTTTTTTAAATCAGGTCTACTTATCTCACTTTTTGTGACTCTGATGACTTCTACCCAACCTTGAGTGAGGCGATAACATCCTCCACTCCCCCCATGCTCCGCACCAAGGTAGGTAATTCACAGCAGTTTGCAATCTGAGGAAGTAGACCTCAGGACTCCTGTCTAGTCTCTTCCCCCAAGTCAGATAATAGAATTGCACTGGTTCTCCACCAGCTTTGGAAGTTCTCTTTCTTCAGCTTCTAGTTGTTTTTCTTTTCCTGTAGAGAACCCCTTTTCTCCTCCAGGATTTTCTTTTTATTCCCTAGAGGAAAGGTAACCGCCACTAACTTCTTTACTCAACTACCTTGAAGTCTTGGAAACTTTTGCAATCACATTCATGGTACCATACCATAAGTGGAATATTACCTTCTTCTTTTTTAAAGTAAGAAACTTGATTCATAACTTTTAATTGTTAATCTGCTAATTAATAGAAAATACTTCAATGTCTAATTAATTTAATATAAAAAATGTCTTTTAACAAAGTAACGCTAAACATGGGTGTTACAATTTAAAATTATCTAACCATTTATATAATGCATTATTAACCAAATCAATAAAATCCATTAGCAAAAAAAGACCTTTCTTCTCAATCATTCTCGTGCCATGAATGTGAGCTGCTGATCCGCTTCGTGCTTCTAAAGCAAAGGAATCTTTATATTATAGATTCCATGGTTGAGATGGCTTTACTCCATATTATTTGGATATCCAAATATACAATCAAGATGAGATGCATTACTTAGATTAGATGTCAAACTTGAAATATATGACTATTCCAGGAGTGGGACTTGTCCAGGAACCTCAAAAAAGTTTATTCAATGACTCTTATCGATCACCAATTGAAACAGAAAATGATGCAGACGCAACCATTCTGCTCTAAAGAAAGTGAGCCAAAACAACCTTTCCACTCCGTAGGAAGTTACACACGACACAATCTTTCAGTTTTATTTTGTGGCAAAATTTGGTTGTTAGGAGATTGCAGATTTAAATTAATTTTCACACAGGAAATTGCTGACAAATCATTTGGTTTAGGAGTTTGCTTTAAAAATATATTAGTAATAAAAATTAAATTAAAAACCTAAAATGTTTAAATTAGTAGAGATATATAAAATAAATAATTTTTAAGTTAATATAGTTTTATTTTGTTTGTTAAGTTGTGTGATCCTTCAAGTTTGACTTGTGGTTTGAGGAGCCCAGACTTAGGAGTATCTAATTTTTCAAAGTTCCAAGGGGATCCCATAGGGCTTAGACCACACCAACCCTAAGCTAACTGGATTTTTTAGCATGTCTCATCCCCTTAGCATAGGGCACAACCAGGTTTGATCTTGGGTAGCCATGCTAATAAAGCCCATGTTCAACGAGTTGTGCTAGTTGACTTAAATTAACTTAGTTATATAAATTAAATTAATTAATAAAAAATAATAGTAATCAAACATTTATTTTATAATACATCTTATATTGTTCATATTAAAAAATCATAAAAAAAATAATTATATTATAAACTTGATATTATTCTTATTATTATTATTATTAATTATAAAAATAATTATTCTTAATTTGTAAATAGGCTTTGTTACAATAATGTGCACCAATAGTAAGTAAATTTAATGTAGTAATAATCCTAATAGCAAATTTGTCTGCCTGCTTATTCATAGTGGTAGAAGTGTTTCAATACAAGCAAATAAACAACAATGAGCAAGGCTATTTGTCCACGATTTCATTTTTAATATGTTTGACAAATAAAATTTGAATTGCAAATTTTGAAATATAAAGAAAGTATATTTTACTTAGGTTACAATATAAATAACATCGAGAAACATCAATTCTCAATCCAACTCAAATAAATATGTCAAAACCAAAAAAATCATATTGATGTACCTATAGGGACAAGCCAAAGCAATGCAAAATATGTGAAAATATGTGAAGTCATTCAACCAATTAAAGTTGAAATAAAATGAATCTTGGCAAGTACTAAGAAGAATCTCCATGTCTTTCCTGAGATTAAGAGATATTCTAAGAAGAAGCTCCATGTCTTTTCTGAGATTAGGAGATATTCTTCTCACAATGGCACATTTTTGTGCTTTGTCTAAATCAAATATTTCGATATCTAATTTGATAAGGGTTATAGTATGAAAGTTAAACAGTAAAAATGATTTCAAAAGACGTTAGAAAATGAATCCATTAATCACAGGAATGTATTATAAATTTACATCAATGTTAATTGAATCGTTTTATCATTCATGTATGTTCACATTACATGTGTGTCTAACATGATATTAGAGCACGCGTACTCTTTCCCTGCACTAATTTTGAGCTATTGGTTTTGTGGCCTTCCCTCAGCAATCTGCCCTACCCCATTCTTTCTCTACGTGAGAATCAATAACCAATTCTACCAAAAAAAAAACGGTTAGTCTAAGATTTGCACACTTACCTGGAAACCATTGTTTCTTCCCATCTAACCTTTGCTCTCAAATAATTATGAGCTATTTTTATGTGCCTTTTTATGGAGATTCATTTATCTAACTTTGGAAGACCTGGAATCTTTCAGCCCTGTCTGTAGGAAATCACCAAAATGGTTTTTTTGTAAGGCAGGATTCAGTAACGTTCCAACCAAGTCTGCATACCCACATTGTCCACCGATGAGGAGAGGAGAAAGACGTGTTTAATGTATCTTGTGCCGATGGCACCCATGGGATTGAGTTGGTTTGTCTCTCGAGTTTTATCAGTGGTTACATCATTATGTTGGACTATGCTTTGAGAAACAAGAGCATTTGTGGCTTGTAATATTTGAGACTCCCCTTTTTTTATTCAACCACCACCGCAAGGCTCAGAGGTTCTGTATTATGTTAACCGCAAGACTCATAGGTTTTGTATTATAACCATGATGTTCAATTTCAAAGGTTTTGTATTATGTTCTCTAAATATTCTTGCAGGTTGATTAGACCAATAATATATTTATTGACGTATCTAGCTATGAGCTCGAGTATCGGTTTTGGTTTTCTTGATAAGAATTTGTAACACACCGAGCTTCATATGATTATATAGAGTGAATATTTTTCACATTTTTTGATGTTAGTAATATTACAAAAGGTAAAAAAATATCAAGTGTCGCTATAAGATGGAGAATTATTACATCACTAGCAAAGGGCTGAACTCCATCCAATAGTCATGAGCTTCAAACTCTTATTTTTAGATGTTCTCTCTTGCTCTCCTAACCGTGGGCCTGTTCATTTTTTCTAGGTCCTGGGCATTTGTGTAGGCTAGCAAGTTTTGGATTTTCTTGAAAAATCACACAAATATCAACTAATGTCTTTTTTGGTCGGATTTGTTGTAATACAAAGTGTAAAATTAAGGAAGCATCTCAGATAATTGGTGTTGATATAAACCAGACAAATTAAAAATAAAATAAAAAAGTAGTGAATTCCCTTTTGAAATAGGTTAGGTCGAAGGCACGTATAGAAAACTCCATTGTTTGGAATATGGAGCTTTTATTTTCTTTTGTCATATTGTTCCAATTTAATCTAGAGTGAGCTACATTTGTGCAGTAGGTAAACACTCATGCGTTAAAAGAATTTACATTTTTTCCATATGCCTTGGTTATTATACGCCTGCATGTACATTTAATAGAGTTTCTCCTATATTGATTAAACTCTTCCAACATGCTAGTCCTTCATGTATGATGAGATGCGTTGATGTAAGTTCCTTGAAGCTCTATTTCGTAGAACACCTTTTATTTTATTTTGGGTTGCATTTAAAATTTAAATTGCTGGAAAATGGCAGATGGAGCATTGGTATTACTAAACAATTTAATAAACTATACTATTCACAATAAGAATAATGATTAAAAAAGTCTTTTTTTTTTGCAGCTTGAGTCACAGCTTTAGCAAGAGGAAATACAACAGTGGATTCATCATTTTGAACCTGTTTTTTATAGAACATTGAGACAGACTCCCTTCAGCAGCAAGAATATAAATTTGAGGTTGATTCACATTCAATGCCTAGTTCAAGCGCAGATTTGCATGCAGATGCAGAAGCTCAGTCTGAACTTTCCAAGCCCATCATCAGACCTTGAGAAGAACATGTCCATAACAAGCACATAACTAGTCTTGGATATGAAAAGGATGTGTCCTTTCATATTCCAAATTACTCAAATCCCATTCAGTTTCAGAGTGTTTTATTCATTCATAACAATTCACCTTCAAATGTTCCAGATTTGGTTCATCTTCCACAGTAGCAACAACAAAATGTGAAATGCCAACATTTTGACCAAGTTGACCATATTAAAGGTCACTATTTTGATCTTCATCCATATGAGCATTGTCATAAAACCACTCATTCTTCAAACAGATTCTTAAAAAACAAGCCTCCTGGAAGAACAAAGATTCATCTTGGATGGATCGTTTCTTGGCAATGGGCTTCAAAAACCAAGAAGATATTTCAGTGATATGTTAGAACTTGTTCTGTAGTATTGAATAATCTTATAGATGAGTTTTTTCCATCATCTCACCTTGTATTTAACAAGGCAGGAATTGTTTTTCATCTACAAGCTTCAAAGCTACATCAACTGAACCTGAGCCACAACCTGAACCTATTGTCTAAATCACAGTTGTAGCAAGAGACACTGAAGTTCAAGCGAGCCTGAGCCACAACGTACCATACCAGATTCAGAGTTGCATATAGAGACATTGGTTCCCTTGAACATGCCTTTGGTTGGTTGCCAACCTTAAAACCATCTATGCAGGGTTGAGACATTGCTTTTCAAGTTGAGGTTCTCCCTCTTCAAAGAATTGGGCACACTTCATCCAGTAGAAGACTTCAGCTTCTTGCCAGTTTTGGAAGACTACCAGGAATTGCATTAAGCATTCTAGAGTTGGTGGTCATCCTTAAACCATCGTATTTTGAGACCTCCCTTTGCAGGGTGAGGTTCTCCCTTTTTTATGCAGGTTGCAGACCTCCCTTTTCCAGATTGAAGGTCTCCCTCTTCAAAGAATTAATCGCACTTCCTCTAACAGAAGACTTCAGCTTCATGCCAGATTTGGAAGAGTTCTGAGAACTGCATTAAGCATTCCAATGTTGGTGTTCATCTTTAAACCACCTCCTTATACCAACATTTCAGAGAGCACATTCTTCCTAATGCTTCCATGCATTTTTTCATATTTTGTATTACAACTCTTTTCCTGGACTCATACATACGCCTTCGGATTAAGGGGGGAAATGTTCGACACCTAATCCGGTAAGGGTGATGGTGTGGTAGTTAAAGAGTCAAAAGAAATCCAAGATGTTGGGTATACGACCAAAGTCCCACATTGACTAGAAGTGGGGAGGATCATGGGTATATAAGGATGGACAAATATCTCCATTGGTATGAGGCCTTTTGGGGTAAAGCCCATAAGCAAAGCCATGAGGGCTTAGGCCCAAAGTGGACAATATCATACCATTGTGGAGATATGTGGTGTCCAGAATCCTGACAAGTGGTATCAGAGCCATGCCCCGAAGTTAGCGAAGTGGATGAATCCTCGAATGCCGAACGAAGGTGGTGGGCCCCGGTAATATCACGATGGGATCCATGGATGAGCTCGGTTAGACAGGCGGTATGCTCCGGATTCTTCATGGACGTGTCTTGGTCCCAACACGGTGAAGAGGAGTTGACCTGGGATAGAGCAAGCTCTCGAGGCAGGTGGTGCTCCATGTAAGGCGTGTGCTTCCAACGCATTGGAGCGGAGAATCCTGGTTGGTAGAGAGTGGACGGATGGATAATCGTTTGAGGAGAGGCTCGATGGTCCTTTGTTCGAGGGGAGGATTGTTGGGTATACGACCAAAGTCCCACATTGACTAGAAGTGGGGAGGATCATGGGTATATAAGGATGGACAAATATCTCCATTGGTATGAGGCCTTTTGGGGTAAAGCCCATAAGCAAAGCCATGAGGGCTTAGGCCCAAAGTGGACAATATCATACCATTGTGGAGATATGTGGTGTCCAGAATCACAACACAAGAGAGGTTGCAAGATGAATCCAATAGTCACAAGAATGTATTATAGATGTACATCAATTTTAAATGAATATGTAATTCATTGTTTTATCATTCATGTCTATCCACATTCCATGTGTTTCAAACAAATTCCAAATTATTTAATCAAACATGTGTTCTAGTTGTATGCAAAAGTTCAACCAATCTAAGTTTCTTAATTTTTTAAAATATAAATAGATATTAAATTACTACTATTATTTTTAATATAAGTTAATATTAAATAATTAACCATGTTGAATAGAAAATAGTATGATTGGTTCAATTGCTAAACGGTATTATTAAATGTGGTAGGTAATGCTCCGTAAAATAGTTTTTATAATAGTTTTGATCTTACACTTTGAATCTAAATTTTACACAAACCAACTCATCTAAAGTGAATAAGTGAATAACATTGTTTTGAGTAAATATAGACTATGAGTCAAAGTGGCTTTAGAAAAGAGAAAATGTTTGAATATCATCATAAAGGAGAAAGATGTCATCACGTAGCCATCGTTGTTGTGTATCGGGCAATCCCTCCGTTACGCAACTTCCTCCCATATTGATCGTCTTCTTGATTACGTTGTATGTCTATATTGTTTGTCTTCTTAATTACGTCGGATGACAAGGAACATAATCCTACGTGGAACAATGAACACAACGGCCACTCCAAATATCTAATTTCTATGATGCCTTAATTTTTCTATGATTATGACAAAACAGAAATTTATGTCCACCTGGAAATGGAAATTTTCAATGTTAAATCGAAATTAAATCGCGTTGTTTAATTAGTGGAGTTTTTAATTTCAATTTCACTAAATTGTTATATATTTATAGTTTAAAATATTTATGGTTCAAAACATTTTTTTAATTGTATTTATGGATTTAGTTTATTGAAAAATATTTATTTTAATTCTCAATACAAATTTGTAATTCTAATAAATTTCTACTACAATGTAAACAAATTAAAAAAAAAACAAAAGACAAAAGACAAAATGAAAGAAGGTTTGATTCAAATATTTTTGGGTTAGGTCTGATAGTTTTTGAGATGATTTACTAGAACCGTCATAAAAATGCCATTATATAACGGGAAGTATGGTTCTTAAACCAACATTTTATTTAAGAACCATATTTTTATTTATTTGTATAATCTAATATATTTTATAACTAATATTATTGAAAATTATTTTCTTATTGAGGGTAAAAACCATACTTTTATTTACGTGTATAATTTAATATATTTTATAATTAATATTATTGAAAATTATTTTCTTATTGAGAGTAATAAATATTAAGACAGTTTCGAAAAAAATTTATTTTTCTAATTTCAAATATATTTTTAAATAATAAATATATTTTGAATTTTAAAATATTTGAATTATATTATGAAATATTTTGAAAAGTGAAATTAAATAATTTACTTTGCTTTATTCTAAATATAAATTTACAGTTGAATTACACAGAAAACATTTTCATACAAAGTTTCCTAAAACAAAATACTGGATTTATTTCTTATAAGGAGAATGTGTGATGGTTGAATAAAGCAAAATTAAATTGAAATATAAATATTTTACATATAGGTATTAAGGCAAAGCTAAATTGAAACTAAAAATATATTACCTAGAAATATTGTTTTCTGTAGGTTGGATAAGGCATTTGTTTTGTGATCTGATTTCATGTAGGATAAGTAAATTGTAAAATCTCCTTTCCGAGTCTGATAAGGCTACGGTTTGTTTTTCTGATTTTAAATGAGTATATAATATAATTAATAAAATAAAATAAAGTCCTTTCTGATTTTACTTGTTTTGCTCATTAGGTCTTTTTTTTCTCTTTATTTTTTGACTAAGATTCTCAAGATTCTCAAATTGCCTATGTCGTATACGTTGACTAATGAGTTTTGCAACCTTGTTAAAGTCAAGTCATACTGGACACACAATTTTCATGATATACGTATGTATAGCACACTGTTAATTTCTTTTATTAACTAAAATAGCTTTATTTTTAATTATTTCATTTTATATATTCGTATGTATAATATACTACTTACTGTTTATTAAGAGAAATAACTTTATTTTTAATTATTTCATTTTTTAAACAAAATAATC
The DNA here is from genome assembly GCA_034641835.2 of Pinus albicaulis. Lineage (NCBI taxonomy): Eukaryota > Viridiplantae > Streptophyta > Pinopsida > Pinales > Pinaceae > Pinus > Pinus albicaulis. The sequence continues at coordinate 175,691,314 of CM076576.1, read as the reverse complement.
TTATTTTCAATTATTTACAATAATATTGATTAAAATAATTAATAAAAGTTATAAAATATATAAAATTATTTTTATTTTCTTAATATAAAGTAAATTTAAAATAAATCAATAAATATTTTAATATATAAATTTCAATATCCAATAATGCTAAGTTTATATCAAAATATTAACAATCATCAGCAACAACAACATCAATATGATCAACATTTATCATTGACTTTAATATTATAAACCTAAATATTCATGAAGAGTTAAGAGCGATTAAATTTCTTGATATGCAATTATATTTTTAAATGAAAAACTTAAGCAAAATTTTGTACCAAAAGAGCATCAAGAGACATGGAGTTTTTTAAATTACAAATATTTTTTTAGAGTGTCAAACTTGCCTGAATATTTGTATGTTTGAGGATTTGAACTCTCTTGACTAATCTAGAAATAATCATTTTTTAGAGTGTCAAACTTGATTGAATATTTGTATGTTTGGGGATTTGAACTCTCTTAACTAATATAGAATTAAGATGGAATTACATGGTTCTATTTAATTTTTATTTTTGTAAGCTAGTGTGTAAATTGTATTAACTAGGAAATAATCTATACATAGTCCAGAGTTATTTGAATCTAGTTGACATAACTAGACTAGCAACACAATAGTAAATATTTTGTCTAAAATGTCTAAGAAATATGGTGAGTCTCAAATTGATACAAAAAATACTATAGATGGAAGCAAAACATCTCGATATCTATTGCTATACTGAAAGTTATTATGCATACTTGTACTACTTATAGAAAACAAGACATATACTATAAACCTATCCATGTTGGACATTAAGCAGAGTGTGTCGACAACATACTTCTACTTGTAAAAATAAATATGGAGATATTGTAAACATGTTTACATTCGATATTAAGTAAAGGATAGAGGGTTCAGTGTCAACATCATCGAATACATACTCTTTGTGTTCCCTAGATTTTTCAAATTCTAAATCTACAAGTTGTTTAGCAAGAACTCAGACCTTATGAATAACTTCCTCAATCTAAAATTGCACTTTATCTAGTTGGAGTAAAATCTCATCATAAGCTACACAATACATTTCCCATGATGTTGACTCATGAATGGCTCACCCTACAAAAAACTGTGCAAGTCATTGCAACTTAAATCTCTTCTAGAAATTTTGATACAATAAAATAGATAAACTTTTAAGTAAGTCATGTCCACATTAGAAATAAATATATGTGGCTCTTAGATTGGCTTAAATGTTCACTACTTTATGAATATTCTGGTTTTTAATATGTGGTATGATATCTTGCGCTTATGACAACAAATTGGCAAAAAAATCAAATATGGTGTGTTGGTTTCAATTGTAACCTCGCCTAAGAATGACTCAACTAATGAATGGAAAATGATCATCTCACCCATTTTTTCTGAATATGAATACACACAAGTATTGTATTTTTATATAACTTATACATGACGAATTTCTTCATGGAAAGTCTCATCTCTTTAAAGAATATGTCCTGAAGCATGATAATTAAGTTATCTTTCTATAATGTAGGTGAAGCACTTTTCATTTTATTATGTTTTTGGATTATATATTAAGGTTGTTGAATTGGTGCTAAGCTTAACCCTTTATATTTCAAAGAGCCCATGATTCCACAATGTGATACATTCTCTTGTTCTATGGCCATCCACCTCTCTGCTACACAAAAACCCTAGTGTGATACCAATGTCGAGAGAAATGTTCCAACATCTCTCACTTATTCACTTCATTTGAGGTTATGGTTGTAAATGCAAGTGAAAATTTAAAATTAAAGTAGCTAGGTTGAAAATATGTTTTCTTTGCACTAATACTGATACCACAGTTGGTTCATCACCAAAAAAAAAATTATGCAACACCAGATACTACACTAGTCCATATTAATATTCTTATTTTCCCCTTCTTATTTTCAATTTATTGTTATTGAGATATTTCCTAAGAAAAACACTATATTCCTACTACCAAATTAGACATCATTGTTATACCCCCTTGGCTAATTAAGAGTGTTTCCTCAATTTTTTATAGTAAGTTGCTAAAACACCCCTTAATTCTCACAACCATGAATATGATTCCTCTCTCTATCAGCTCTAATTTTTTCTTTATTGGGTGCCTATCATATCACACCTTGAGGATTTTCTAGACTATCTTGAACAAAATTTAACTTCTTGGAATAACAATTTCTCTTGAAAGCTAGTTGAATGAGTAGTGTATCTGTTGTGGTTATATCTGTGTGACCCTCCTTCACTGTTTTTTTTTAGCTCCATTTCACCTCCGTGTGATTTGTTTCGACTTTGTTCCACTTATAATTTCCATGCATGCAAAATTTTTTATGGGTTCTCTGCATGGTAAATTTTCATGGGTGCTCTTTGTTAGAGATATTTTTGGGACAATTTGTAGTATAACAGCCACGAGGGCTTCACTAAGAGAAATATGATACCAGGTGCGTTCATATTGAGGGGAAAATGACATAATATATTGCACATATAATAGGGGTTAAAGTGTTTTTATATTGGCAGGTATAAAAAATGGATCTCAAAGTTAACAAAAAAATATAAATGGATATAAAAAATGTTAATGAAAAAATGGATACCTATAATATGTAGTGAAAGTAGGGGTTTTTTAATTGGGAAGGTGCATTGAGTTCGTATTGGTAGGGGGTTAAATCATGTGATTTTTAGAGGTATTTCCCAATATGTAGTCAAATTAAGGGTATTGTTTAGTATGCCACAAATGCACTTTATTTGTCATAGGTTCATTCACTGAAGCCCCCGTGATAAGAGCGCATACAAACCACCATTTTTTATCTATATTCAATTTTTTTGAAAGGAAGAACATGCTTTTCAAGCCCTATTAATCATTGCCACTGTATAGTGTCAAATATTACATAAACTACGTATATACTAAATAAATATCACTACACTAAGTCTATAATAAAACATGTTAGTTGAAAGCAAGCTTAGAAATATTTCAAAAGAGTAGCGTCCATGTAGATGACTGCAAACATAAAAAATTATTAAAATACATTAAAAAGGTATTGAAATAGTATTAATTGTTGAGATGTTGTACTCTTTGCACGTAATCTCGAACGATTAGGGTTTATTTAATTGATGGTTGGTTGTGAAAAATGACAAGAAATGAACCTCAACTCAACAAGTTTGTTGAGGAATAACTGACTAGGAACAACAAGTCAATCAGATGTTCAAACTCAGTTCAACGGGAAGACAAGTAGAAGATTGTCAATAAAATGTTCATGCGTATTTCAATGGGAAAACAAGTCAAAGGTTGAGTAGATAGGTTGATGGTTAATTTGGGAGTAAGGACAGGTAGAAGGTTGTCAATCAAATGTTCATACTTAGTTCAATGGGAAGACAAGTCAAAGGTTGAGTTGATATGTCGATGGTTAATTTGAGAGTAGTTACCTTAGTCAAAGTTGATGGTTATTTGAGCAACTAATGGAAGTTGATAATTGAATAGAGTAGTCCAAAGGATTACACTTGGGCATACACTCATTAACCACTTAAACAAGTGGTCCAATGGTAGCTGAAGAAAATCAACTACAGTTTGAACTAGTTGGAAAACTATTATGAATCATGCATTAGGGGAATCTTGAGTTCTAAAATAGGCCTCATAAATGATAAAATATTATGTAGTCATTTTGTGGGAGAGATATTTTTACAACTCCACTTTTGCACTGGAATCCATCTAACTATGTTAAGTTACATTAAAAAGTTATCTAGATATAAAAATAATTAAAAATTATTTTTAATGTCGTTAAAAAGAAAAAATATAATTATAAATAGAAGTGATATTTTTAAAAGAAATCATTACTTTTAACCAATTATAATTTTTTCTTTTATTTTTCAACAATTAAAAATATAAAGTAAAATACAAATTCTTAACTTCTTATTTACTTAATTAAAATCTAAACCATTTAATATTTTATATAGTCAAAATGATATAATAATAAATAAATAAACAAACTACTAAATAGAAATATAATATAAAAATATATCTAATTATATGTAATATATTTCAATATAATAATAAATTATATTATGAAAAAAACTAATTGGCAAATTATAATTAAAACAAACCAGTGACATGTTGCCGTCAAATATTATGTATTAATTTTATATTACAGAATAATTACATAAAACTAATATACTATAATTTTTTAATTGCAATAAAACAAATATTATATAATATAATATAATATAATAATTATTACATAATATTTTAATTAGACTAAATAATATTATAAAATATAAAAAAATAAAAATAAAAAGTGCTTTTCGAATGCAGTGATATATTATATTTTATTATTTGAATTTTTAATTAAAGTGATATTAGTACTTTATTGTTTATATATTTAAATTTAAACTAACTTTTAAATAAATATAATATAATATATAACATTTCAATTTCATTTCATTATAAAATATAAATATATAAAATAAGAACTTGTGTTTTAACGAAGTGGTATATTATATTTTATTATTTGAAATTTGAATTGAAATGATATGAATACTTACTTTTATTTTATTGGTTGTATATATTAAATATTTAAAATTGATTTATAAGTAGAGTTTTTATTAGGAGTATGCAACATACATCAATATACTATATATATATATATAATTTACATAGTTTTAAACTTCATCAAATCATATTTATAACTAAGTAAATATGTCTCCACTAATCTTCATACTAACTAGCTTTACTGAGATATAAAGGCATTTCTTAACTTATATATTTACTCCAAATACCACAAATAATTAATTCTTTACTACGATTCATGGCAAATGATTTGTCAGTAAATTAATTGTGGGTTTAAAGGAGATATATCCGTCCCCTTGGTTACTGCCAGTCGGTACTTGCATTTATCAATCTATTAATTGTTTTCAATTATCATAGTCCTTACGTTCTACCATATCACTGTATTGAGATCTTATAAATGATTTCTTTTGTTGGAAACTTCGCTCTTGCTGCCGGCATTTATCTTTGTGGCGGATAGTTGCACTGTCCCTTTACCATTGATATGCTTGCATTGGGATCCCACAGTTGTTTTGGTTAGGGTTCCAAAACCTAAGGTATCGACCTCACCCCATAACCATTTCGGGTCATTCGGCGCTTGTTCTCAGCACTCCACCAGAGAGCCTTGCGGTCTTTGTAACCTTTCCCTAGCAAGATACTACTCAACGTCGATGGGGTTTTCGTCTTCTAATCAACCAGTAAGTAAAACTGCAATTATTTTTTTTGTTGTGGGACTACTATCATTATTTACAGTAAGGAGGGTTTTATATGTTTTCTCGCAAATATAGATTTGGTTCTAAGGTTTTCCTAAATTTAACTCCTCTAATACATGTTCTCTTTGCTTCTAAGATTAGGTCATCATCTTAACATGGGCTACCATGGCGCATAGGAACCGTCCTCCGGATGGACTACCCTCAGCTTCTGAGTTGCCACCGACAGAACCCTTGGTAAAAACCCTCATCAGCAGTATCCATTGTTTTGAAATATGTATCTCGTACTTTCTAGTGCTATATGGTTATACTAACCATCATTCCTATTGATTTCCTCTGGTAGCTTGGACCTTCTGCCTTCGGAAATGATTCCCACAGGTAAGTTTTAAATTTTTTAAATGATTTTTCCCTTTTCATCATTTGGGTATTCACAAACTTGTTTATCTAACTACCTTTCGTTTATTCGTGCAGGTAATTTTTGGGTTAGACATTGCGACAAGGAAATTATCATTAAGCCTGCCTCGAAAAGTTTTCTAACCTACTTAAACCTGCTCCAACAGGTACCTTACGTTGTTTTTATGATTGGTCACAGGACCTTAAAGTTACAGTTGTTTCTTTCTCTCAACAAAATTAGTTTTTTGTCTTGTTTCGGCTACTGCAACTTTTGGAACTTCATTCCCGAATTGTTCCCAACCTGGAAATGTCGTAGTTGACTATTTATGATGGGGGTGTGTTTTATTTCCCTTTCTGAACTCACACTCATGCGTGCTTACAACTGGTCTCGACTTATGCCCTCAGAAATCCCACGGTTTAAATCGTGGTTTTATAACGAGTTTTCCTCGGTGGGTGAGGCGTTCTTGGTGTGAGACATAGTTTAAAATGGAACTTCTCTTGCTTCGAATTCTTATTTTGTAATTAAGAGTTAATCATTTCGCAACTATGGTTTCCATACTGTACCATATTGTTTTCTTGGTAGCAACATTGTTATGAAAGCTGGTTAACCCAGCGCGGATCAATATTTACTGTCTTACTTTTATCTTCTAGACTACTAGAGTTTGGTTAGCGCAAAATGTGACATTTCTAGACTTTCATGAAAATATATTATACAGTGGTTCTTGCTTATGTTCAGGTTAAAATTCCGTTCTGACATTGTTAATATAATATTTAGTATTTTCTTTATTTAGTTCTGTCACTGTTTAGCATTACTATTGCTATTCTTATGAATCAAGAAAGAGTTTTCTGTACTTATTTCATTAAAATTTGAGGGTTGCAGTGTACAAAAAAATTATTATTTCCTTCCATACATTGGTTTACTCTTCTTTCTTGTTCTATGTAGACATATATATTTTAAATTTAAAAGCAAGAATGTTTAATCATAGTACTTGATTTTTAATTGAATTATTCTGCATGGCTTTGTCTAAATTCTCGGTCTGATGCTCTTTACAGTTTTCTATTTTTCTTTCTTTAAAAAGTTCAGTATTTACATAGTCTTTTCTTGTTAAAATGTTATTTATAGATTTCTCCTTCTATGTCCATGTTTCTTTTTATTTATGTTGTTTTAGTAATTAAATGACCAAACCATTATGTCCGTATAATATCATAGATACAGAGAACAACCTACACTGAGCCTTCATCTTGAGGGCTCTATGTTAACAGTTTTTTGTCATACAGATATTAGTGTTAAGTTTAATTCTAACTGACAAACCTGATTTGTAAATAACATACATATTTTTTTTTTCCATAAATAAGTACTGTAACTTCTATAGAATCACAACATAGAAACTTCTAACTTATTTCATAAACCAAACTAATATTTCCAATGACAGATAAACTTATATGTCTTTCAGTTTCTAACTGATTTTGTCCTCCCTACCTCGAGAGAGGCAGGTACATCCTCGTATCTCCCCCATGCTCCAAGTCTGAGCTATGTGAGTTGATAGAGATTCTAGAAGAGACTTCAGGACATTTTGGTCCAGTATTCTATTCCAGGAAATTCTCAGGAATGTGAGTAATTCCACTGGTCACCACCAGCTCGGGAATTATTCTCTCCAAATTTCCTTCTCCAGTTACCGAACAGAACCCCTCTTCCTCACTGAGATATGCCTTTATCCTCAGAGGTTGGGGTAATTTTTTGAACTAATTTTGTTCAACTAACTCTCAGTTCTTGAAAATACTTTTACCATCAATCTATTATTCATTTATGGAAATCACTTCCATAACTAATTTTATTTAATCAAAAGTAATTTATGCTCATAATGTACTATTTCCAAATAAAATAAAAAATAATGTATTAGTGTCTTAACAAAAATAACATAATCATCCGTTAGCACTTAAGCCAACTGCTACAACTTCCCCTTGGAAGTGAATACCATCCTCGATGTTCTCATTCTGCTTCAGCAAATAGTTCTGGGTAAGCATCCCGAATAAAACCTTCATCCTCCCAGGTAGCTTCATCCGGGCCGAAGTGCTTCCATTGCACCTTAACCTGGGTGATGGCTCCTTTTAGGAGCATGATATCTCTCCGATCAATTATACACTGAGGCTCGACCAGAAACTCGCCGTTCGATTTTACTTGCAATCAACAATTTTTTAATTAGTTTCTCATAAAATTTATTATTTCTAATCAGGTTTTGTATTCATACCCTACTTGAATGCTTCATTAGTGGTTTACATGCTTTGGGTCGTGTATATATCATTTTAATAACGATACATGAAATACGTTGTGTACATAGATATAACTGAGCAGGGCCAATCGATAAGCCACGGGTCCTACCCTCTCTAATATTTGTAAAGGGTAACAAAACCTGGGAGCCAACTTGGCACAAGAGGCTCACCTTAAAGTGCTTTTCTTTAGTTTGATCCTTACGTACACATGGTCTCCCACCTTAGATTCACGATAAGTCCTTTTCTTATATGCATACACAATTTGTCTATCCTGAGCTACCTTCAAATTTTTCCTGATCTTCCTTACTTCTGACTCCATTTCATCTAGCATTTCTGGTCCAAGCATCAACTTGGTTTCTGCGCTACTCCAACTAATAAGAGTTTGAAATTTTCTTCCGTATAATGCTTCAAATGGACTCATCTTAAGGGATTCCTGATAACCATTATTGTATGGAAATTCTTCTAGGTGCAGATATTCTTCCCACCTAGTTGGCTACTACATTACATACATGCATAACATATCCTCTAGGATCTGATTCACTCGCTCAGTCTGTCCATCTGTTTGTGGATGATAAGTAGTGATGAAATTAATTTGGGTTCCCAATCCTGTAAATAGCATTTTCCAGAATGCTGAAGTAAACTTCGCATCTCTGTCAGAAATGCGAGCCGTTGGGAAACCATGCAATCTAAATATTTCTCGCATAAATATGTCTGCTATTTGCATTGTCTTATAAGTGGACTGTACTGGTATAAAATTCACTGCTTTTCTTAATCAATCTACCACTACCATTATGGAGTCATTATGATTTCTTGACTTTGGTAAACCAGTAATAAAGTCTATGGATATAACCTCCCACTTCCATTCAGCTACCGGTATAGGCTGCATCAACCCGTCTGGGTGTCAATGCTCCACCTTCACTTGCTGGCACTCCAAACACTTGTTTAGATATTCTGAAATGTCTCTTGACATACCTAGCCAAAAGTAATTCTTCCTAATTGCTGTTAGCATTTTTTGATACCGGGGATTTCCAGAGTAGTTACTTTGGTGATACTCATTTAGGATTAGTTCTTTCAATTCCATTCAATTTTGAACATAAATCCTCTCCTTGAGAGTTAGCAACTTATCCTTACTAATTCCGTAATCAACAGATTTTCCCTGTTTTCTAAACTCCACTGCTTGGTGCCACATAAATTGGTATCCAAGATCCTTCTCAGCTTCTATTTTTATTTCTTCCATAAATTTTCATTCAACCTGATTATAGAACATTTCATAAACACCATGCAACTTTCTACTTAACGCATCTGCTACTCTATTCTCCTTACCCTTGATGTGTTGCATATCAATGTCAAACTCTCTTAGGAAAGCATTCCATCGTGCTTGGCGAGAACTAATATCATCTTGCATAAAATAATTGGTTAGGCTGCTATGATCATTTTTTGGTACAAATCTCTTTCCAACCAGGTAGTGCCTCCATACCCAGAGTGCGTGCACTACTGCTCTCAGCTCCAAATCATAAGCTGAGTATCGATTTTCATGCTCTTTTAGTTTTCTTGATTCATAGGAAACTACCTTACCTTCTTGTGATAGAATCACCCCAACTCCTTCTTTACATGCATCTTTGCAGACTTCGAACTCTTTATTTGGATCAGCTTCTCTCAATACTGGAGTTGTAGTCAATAATAACTTTTCAAAACTATCTTGACATTCCTTCGTCCATTTAAATATTTTTCCCTTCCTTTATAAGGAAGTAATTGGGAAGGCAGTTTTTGAGAATCCTTCAATGAACCGCCGATAATAACCTACCAAACCCATAAAGGATCGGATGTCTACCACATTTTGGGGTACATTCCATTCCATAATCGTCCTAATTTTCTCCGGATCAACTGCGATTGCCTTAGCAGAAATAACGTGACCAAGGTATTGTATTTCTTCCTTGAAGAATTCACACTTGCTGAACTTAGTGTACAACTGATGCTTTCGTAACATCTCCAACACTATCCGTAAGTGCTCCTTATGCTCTTCTACATTCTTGGAATAAACTAAAATGTCATCAATAAATATCAACACAAAATTATCCAAAAATGGGTGGAATATACCATGCATTAGCCTCATAAAGGTTGCTGGTGCATTGGTCAATCCGACTGGTAACACTACAAACTCGTAGTTCCTGTATCTGGTATGAAAAGTAGTTTTATAAATGTCTTCATATTTTATCTGGATCTGATGATATCCCAACCTTAGATCTATCTTTGAGAATATGGTAGCTCCCTTCACTTGATAAAACATATCATCAATCCGCAGTACAGGGTATCTATTTTTTACAGTCAATTTATTGAGCTGTCGATAGTCCATGCACATTTGCATGGCTTCGTCTTTCTTATTTACAAATAGCACTAGTGCTCCCCAAGGGGATACACTTGGTCGGATATACCCTTTATCCAATAGTTCTTGTATCTGCATCTTCAGTTCTATCAATTCTAGTACGCTCATTCGGTATGGTGTCCTTGAGATCGGTGATGCTCCCAGTATCAAATCTATAGTAAAATCGATGTCCCTTCTTGGTAGCAAACCTGGTATTTCCTCTGGAAATACGTCCATAAAATCTTGCACTATCGGAATGTTTTCCATCATCAGACTCTTTTCTTTGGACTTAGTAAAAACCACTTGAATGGCATATAACTAGCATCCTTTCCTCATGGACTTACTCATTTGAGAGGCTATAATAGGTCGCAGTTGTATGGGTTTCTTTACTCCTTGAATCTCCTTACGAGTTTCATCCTGCATTTCGTAATATATAACTTTTTATTTACAATCCCCTAACATACAGTGCTTCTCCAACAAATCCATGCCAAGTAACACATCATAGGATCCCATGGGTAATATATTCAGGTCTATAGTTAGCTTCTGTTCACTAATTTCCAACAAATATTTTGAAATTTTGGCACAAACGTTTCTCTTTGCTCTCATGGCTAACTGTACCAACCATGGATTTCTGAATTTTTGACTTTGCAATTTACATATTTCTACTAATTTGGGACTTACGTAGCTTAAACTTGCACCTGGGTCTACCAAAAGAGAAACAGGTTGAGAGAGTATCTTACCTTCCAACTCTATCATCATTGGTTGGTAATTTTCCTAACGATCTTCCAAATCTGTGTTAATTCTGGGTACTACATCCCCCACTGTAGAAGCTTCTTGTAGATTGGTAATCGCCTCACTCCTTCCTCGTTGTGAACAATTCCTGTAGTAGTGAGTGTCACTACACCCCCAACACTATGGGGTGGTTTCTGATTTTGTGCTTGGTCTAGCTTGCTGGAGGCTGCCATGGGTTTATCCTCCGTAGGCCACCAGATTCTTTGATGGTTTCTGCCAAAATTTTTGCTAACTGAGCTCTTGACAACATTCTTGAAATTACTAGTTCTATTTTTCTTGAAGTTTGAACTGCCCTTATGTTCTTTCTTTGACTACCAGATTTTACCCAGCTCTCCTTTTGCTTTATATTGTTGATAGCACATTCTTGCCTTCTGGATTGCCTCGTCCATGGTTTTTGGATTCACAAACTCAATTCGTTCCTCCATATGAGTCGGAAAACTACTCAGGAACTGCTGAACCTTAGCCTTTTCGTCCCTTATATAAGGAACATAACGAAGTAAGGAAGCGAACTTGGTGATGTATTCATCCATCATCAATTGTCCCAGTTTTAAGTCATGAAACTCTCTATATTTCTTGTCATATAAGTGCTCAGTTAAGCACTTATCTTTAAAATATTGATAAAACAAATCCCAAGTCACGTCTTGATCATCAATACTACAGACATTCTTAACTTCCTCCCACCATAGTGTGGCCTTCTCCCTTAACTAATAGATGGCCAATCTAGCTTTAAGATTGCTGCTATATTCATAAACTTGAAAATACTTATTCATATTTATCAATCATGCTTCATCCACCTCTTCCTCAACTCCATCAAACGTGGGTGGTTTTATGTTTCGAAACTCACCTTGCAGCTCCACTTTCTGCTTCTTAACTTCTTGTTGATCCATCACATTACTTGACTCAGCTTGATTGTAGAATTTATTTTTATTACTCCACTGTGAATGACTTCTTTCCATTCTATTAGTGGTGCGGTCCCTTGCTTGTTGCTCGTTACCTTCCTACATGTCTTTATCAGGACTGGGTTGTTCCATTCCCTGATTATGCTTATTTGAGAGGCTCTTAAGTATCCTTTCTTGTTCTTTCATCAAGAACTCATTATCACTTCGAACTCGCACCATTTCTTCCTATATTTTCTGCATTGTACTTAACAGAATGCTAGTTTGGTGATGATGTTCCTCGAGCATTCTAGTTGTTTACTGGTGTTGATCCGCACTCAGCTGAATCCATATCTCAGGATTCATTTCTGGTTGGGGTTGGGGTTCCCTGGTGTTCTGGGGTGATTGTTTTGTTGACCCCCTTCTTATGACGTCTCTGGTTATGATTCTTTAACTGTGCATCATTTACACACAATTTACCATATTAGGTGACCCATAGGGTCCCAGCGTGCGAACGCTACTTTGATACCACTTGTAACATACATCAATATACTATATAAAACAAAATTACTTTACATAGTTTTAAATTTCATCAAATAATATTTATACCTAAGCCAATATGTCTCCACTAATATTCATACTAACTCGCTCTACTGAGATATAAAGACATTCCTTAACTTATATATTTACTCCAAATACCACAAATAATTAAGGCTTTACTATGATCCATGGCTAATCATTTGTCAGAAAATTAATTTTTGTCTTAAATGAGATATATCCATCCCCTCGGTTACTGACATTCGATACTTTCATTTATCAATCTATTAATTTTTTTCGATTATCATAGTCCTTATGTTCTACCTTATCATTGTATTGAGATCTTGTAAATGATTTGTTTTTGTTGGAAACTCCACCCTTGCTACTGGCATTTATCCTTGTGGCAGACAACTGGACTGTCCCTTTACCATTTATCTTCTTGCATTGGGATCCCACGACTTTTTTGGTTAGGGTTCCAAAACCTACGGTATCGACCTCATCCCATAAGCATTTCAGGTCATTCGACGCTTGTTCTCAGTGCTCCGCCAGAGAGCCTTGTGGTCATTGTAACCTTTCCCCAACAAGATAGTAGTCAACATCGATGGGGTTTTTGTCTTCAAATCAACCAGTAAGTAAACCTCCAACTATATTTTTTGTTGTGTGACTACTATCATTATTTACATTAAGGAGGGTTTTACATGTTTGCTCGCAAATATAGATTGGGTTCTAAGTTTTTCCTAAATGTAACTTGTCTAATACCCGTTCTCTTTGATTCTGAGGTTTGGTCATCATCTTAACATAGGCTGCCACGATGCATAAGAAATTTCCTCTGGATGGACTGCCCTCAGCTTTTGAGCTTCCGCCGACAGAACCCTCAGTAAAAACCCTCACCAATAGTATCTATTGTTTTGAAATATGTAACTCATACTTTCCAGTCCTATATGGTTATACTAACCATCATTCCTGTTGATTTCCTCTTGTAGCTTAGACCTTTTGCCTTCGGAAGTGATTCCCACAGGTAATTTTTCCATTTTTTAAACGATTTTTCCCTTTTCATCATTTGGGTATTCGCAAACTTGTTTATCTAACTAACTTCTGTTTATTTTTACAGGTAATTTATGGGTTTGACGTTGTGGTGGGGAAATTCTCGTTAAGCCTGGCTCGAAATTTTTTCTAACCTACTTAAACTTGCTCCAACAGGTACCTTACAATGTTTTTATGATTGGTCATGGGACCTTGAAGTTAGAGGTGTTTCTAGCTCTCAACAAAATTAATTTTCTGTCTTGTTTCAGCTACCGCAGCTTTTGGAACTTCATTCCCTAATTGTTCCCAACCTGGGCATGTCATAGTTGATTATGTATGATAAGGGTGTATGTTTTATTTCCCTTTCTGAACTCACGCTCATTTGTGCTTACAACTAGTCTCGGCTTATGAACTCAGAAAACTCACGGTTCAAACCGTGGTTTTATAATGAGTTTTCCTCATTGGGTGAGGTGTTGTCAATGTGAGACATAGTTTAAAATGGAACATCTCTTGCTCCGAATTCTTGTTTTGTAATTAAGATTTACTCATTTCGCAACTATGGTTTCCCTACTGTACCATATTTTTTTCTTTATAGCAACATTGTTATGAAAGCTGGTTACCCCAGCGCAGATCAATATTTACTTACTTTTATTTTCTAGACTACTAGAGTTTGGTTAGCGCAAAATGTGACATTTATAGATTTTCACGAAAATATATTATATAGTGGTTCTTTCTTATGTTTGAGTTAAAACTCCATTCTGGAATTGTTAATATAATATTTAGTATTTTCTTTATTTAGTTTTGTCACTGTTTAGCATTACTGTTGCTATTCCTATGAATCAAGAAAGAGTTTTCTGTACTTATTGGGTTGCAATGTACAACAAAATTATTATTTCCTTCCATACCCTGGTTTAGTATCCTTTCTTGTTCTATGTAGACAGATATATTTTAAATTTAAAATCAAGTAGCTTTAATCACAACACTTGATTTTTAGTTGAATTATTCTGCATGGCTCTGTCTAAATTCTCGGTATGATGCTCTTTATAGTTTTCTATTTTTCTTTCCTTCAAAATTTCAGTATTCACACAGTCTTTTCTTGTTAAACTGTTATCTACAGATTTCTCCTTCTCTTTCCATGTTTCTTTTATTTCTGTTGTTTCAGCAATAAAATTACCAGACCATTATGTCCGTGTAATATCATAGATACAGAGAACAACCTACAGGGAGCCTTCATCTTGAGGGCTCTGTTAACATTTTTCTGTCGTATAGATATTAATGTTAAGTTTAATTCTAACTAACAAACCTGATTTGTAAACAACATACATAAAATACTTATTTTTCCATAAATAATTACTATAACTTCTACAGAATCACAACATACAAACTACTAACTTCTTTCATAAACCAAACTAATATATCTAGTGACAGATAAACTTGTATGTCTTTTAGTTTCTGACTGATGTTGTCCTCCCTACCTCGAGAGAGGCAATTGCATCCTCATCTCTCCCCCATGTTCCAAGTCTGAGCTATGTGAGTTGACAAAGATTCTGGAAGAGAATTCGGGACATTCCGGGCTAGTCTTCTATTCCATGCAATTCTCAGGAATCTGAGTAATTCCACTAGTCACCACCGGCTCGGGAATTCTTCTCTCAAAATTTCCTTCTCCAGTTATCGATCATAACCCCTCTTCCTCACTGAGATATGCCTTTATCCTCAGAGTTGGGGTAACTGTTTAAACTAATTCTGTTCAACTAACTCTCAATTCTTGAAAAAACTTTTACCATGAGTCTATTATTCTTTTATGGAAATCACTTCCATAACTAATTTTATTTAATCAAAATTAATTTTTTCTCATAATTTACTATTTCCAAAGAAAATAACAAATAATGTCTTAGTGTCTTAAGAAACATAACATAATCATTAGTTAGCACTTAAGCTAGTTGTTACAGAGTATTTTTTTAAAATCACTACTATATTTAATTATTGGTTTTTAGCTACCACTTATAATGTGACAAATAGGTACATTTTATCTCAATCAATGCCAACTCTTATAAAATGTAATTAGTTCTGTAAAATTTATTTTAGTAGTACATTTTGATTTTGGTCCAAGTCAACGTTCATTACTAATTAGTTATTAAGGGTTTCCAGGGTAAAATATTTGTGCGTTTTGGAATCTTTGTGTTCTGCCACTTTTTTTTCCTTTATGTTCTCTCTTGGTATTTAAATGTTTATGTTATTTGAGCTTCTATTCTATTTATATGTGAACTCAACTATATATTTAGACTGGATTACATGTGTAAATAAGGTGTCTTAATACCAACATCTAGTATCATAACTCATTTTGGATTTAGAGGGATGTCTCTACTATCGAAGGTTAATAATTTTGAATATGGGATTACTCAAGAACATTATTCTTGATTATATTAGAGATAATATTATTCAAGTGGGAGTCATAATATAGAAATTAAATGAAATAAGGATTTCTAACCATACAAGAATTGAGATTGATAAATTTAATGGCTAGTATTTCGATATTTGGAAGATTAAAATTGAGGACCTCCTTAAAGACTGAGAAGAATGTACCATTGTGCATCTCATAGCACCCATGATTGATAATTAAATGGAGGATTGGGACAAACTCAAAAGAAAATTAATGAGTATCATTCACGGGGGCTTCACTCAATGAACCTCTCACATAGCACATGTGTTTGTGACATACTAAAAAATACCCTTAATTTGACTACATATTGGAAACTGCCTCTGAAATTCACTTTATATAATCCCCTACCAATACAAACTCAATACACCTTCCCAATTTAAAAAACCCCTACTTTCTCTAGATATTGTAGGTAATCATTTTTTCATTAACATTTTTTATTCCCCTTAATATTTTTTCATTAATTTTGAGCTCCATTTTTTATACACAACATATAAAAACCATTTCCCCCTATTATATGCTCAATATATTAGGTAATTTTTCCTCAATACATATCCCCAAATATGAATTCATGTGGTATGCTATTTCTTCCCCAATGAATCCCCTGTGGTACCATTCAACCTTGTTTTGAATTATTCAATGACGTTGAATGTCCCAAGGGAAGAAACTACCAAGAAACTATGGTATAAGTTGGGAAACTTATCCAAATAGAAATTGCACATGAATAATTGTTTCCTTCTATTGAGGCCTCAAAATTCCGCTGTCGAAACATGGGGGAAAACCACCTGGTCCAAACCTTAAAGCAACTCCTTTTCCGTTTGGTATAGTGGCTCCGACTGGTGATAATGGGACCAGTTTCCCAGTAAGGATGATTTTGAGGATGTGTGATTATATGGCATGCAAATGGAAATGAATTTAATCTATTGTATGCATCTATCTAAACTATTTATTCTACTATATACCCGGGATGTTTCTTCCTCTATGTGATCTGAAAAGATATCCTTCAACTACTAGTAATAAAGATCATTTAACAGTTGAAAGAGATGAAAATTATGTAAAATGATTCTTCTAAAAAAATAGTTTGACTAGAAGAATTGTGAAAAATATATCGCATTCATATGTGTGACTATAGATTCAATAAGAAACTACAGATAAATATTAGAGAAAAAGTGCATGTAACATTCATTTATAATAATGTTTTAAATATATAATTAAATAAAAGATGACTATCAATATATAGAGCAAGACTTAATACAAGTGAATAAAAGTACCATATGTACAAAGTCATACTCATGTAAACTGACAATAATTGATCTGTGCTTTCTCACTTTCAAGCAGTTTAAAGAGTATAGTAGTGCAACATCAGTTAAACATCTTTAATTGTCAAAATATAACATATTTGTTCCATTAATTCATCAAAGCATTCACAAAATTACAAAAGTGCATTCTTTGCAAATGTTTTTGACAAATTTATGGACCCTTCTCTAAATGCATGAGAGGGGTTTATAAACTAAACTAACTATGTTCTAATAATATATGATTACAAAAATATATATGAGGTTTCAAACAACCATCCTTGTAGAACTAACTTAAACTACAATCTAGGAAAATAAAATAACAATTTTGATTTATGAATTTGACCCTTTCTTCTGGAGTTGGTCATGAAGTTGAAAAATATCCATCATAGGCTTGAGCTGAGCCAGCTACGAAATCCTTGATCTAACCTGTCCCTTGAATACTACATTTGAATGTATGGGTTGCGATATTTTTGTTGAATCTGTTAAGGATTGCAGAATTTGATACTGATGATAAGGTTTGATGAGAAAATTCCAATAATTTTCTTGATCAAACTTATTTACCTTCTTAATTACTTCATCTTGTATGTCTTCTTTCTTCTTCCAATGTGTTTCTATTTGTTTTTATTTTGATAACACTTCAGACTGTTCTATTTGAGACGTTATGTTTTTACCAGTTTTTCACATACATATTCAATAATTTCATTTGATAAATTAGACGTTTTCATTACTGCTTTCTCTGCCTACTTGATTTGTGCTCCCCAATCCCTGAATAGAATCTCCTTATGAAACTTATCTTCCTGAGGTATATCTTCTTCTTTTCCTGAATCTGATACTTGCCACTGAATGTGTTCATTAATATTCTTTTCAAGTCTTTCAAATTCAAGTTTCTGAATAGCTATCTGTTGGATCAGTGTTTTATTCGAATCACAATAAGAGTCAATAATAGAATATTGATGAAAAAATACTTCTCGTTCTTTCTTTAACTTAGCATTTATATCCAGTGCTTCTTTAATAAACTGCTCTAATTGCAGTCGGCTCTGTATTCTGATCATTATTGTTTCCATTTGTGCTTGTTTCTCATTGATCTATGTTTGATGCTGCAATTTAAGGCTTTCGAAATCCTTTTGAAATTGGGCCATATTTTCTTTGATTTTCTCACTGGAGTTAGATTTTTCTTCATTTAACAGTCTCTCTAATTCTTGTACTCTAGCTTCCTTTTTCCTCAGAAACACTCTAACCTCAGTGGCTTTATCAACGGTGGCAATAGCATATGCCCCTGCATACTGCGATATTTTAGTTAGATGTTCTGTAGGGTCATCTAAGGAATCCCTCCATAATACATCAACTGATTCATCTGTAATATTTGAGACTGTTTCATCAGTTCTCCTTCTTTTGTTCCTCTTAACTATAGCCTTATAGCTAGGACTATAGAAAATGTCCAATGAAGGAATTTATTCAACTTGTAAAACTATCTTTTCTGTAGGGTAGGCCAGTATGATCTCTCGATCATGAGTTTTTGGAACTTGTTGTAGTTGATTAATAGTTTCCATTATCTTCTGGGAATTTTCAGGTGTCTGAAAACTAGATACTTGATCAGTATTGGGATTAGCCTTAGGAGTTTTTATTGATTCAGAAAACTCCTCCCATTGAGTACTAAAATTCTTGGTTTGTGATTTTTCAGACTGATCTAGAGTGTCATGACTATGTTGAACTTCTTGAGAAGTTATCTCTATTCCATTACTTTCTTTTCACTCATGCATCTCTATCTCTTGGATTACCTGATCAATTATTTTTTCTGTGCTATCCTTTCTGGATTCGGATTCATTTTTAGAATGATCTGAGTTGTGAGATTGATGATGTGATTGACCTGATTCATCCTCGGACATGTCTTTTGCTTCATTATCCAAGATGATACTTGGAGTAGGTCTGTTGACAACTTCAATAGTTAACAAACTGAGAGGAAATTTCTGCAATCTCTTATTTCTATATACTTTGAATGCTTCCAAATCATCTTGACTCAATTGTTTGGATGAAAAAATGGTTATATCTAAAAAAAATTCTATGCCTTGGAAGATATCATCAAATCCATCTGTCTCCTTTAAAAAAGGCTTCATTTTGAGCTCTGTAGTGTAATTTTTAATTACATCATTTGGATCATATAATATCTTTGGAATTTCTATCAATTTCAATATATTGATCTTGGAAACCTCCTTGTAGGTATGGCCAATATCATACAGTGCAAAAGTGCCACACTGTACAGGAAAATTAGGCCAAATGGTCTTCTTAGCATCTTTCAGCTATTTAGTGATACCATTAACAAGCTGCTAAGATATCTCTCGTGCAAGAAACTTATTAGGAACATAATAAGATAGGACGCGGGGAGAAGCATAACTCTTGAATACTCTGACATATGTGAAATTATCCTCTACAAACCACCTAGCCACAGAAATAATATCTGCGCTGGCCTCTTTAGAAACCCTAGGGGCCTTTTTATTAAATATCATTTGGTGTATAGGAAATATGTCTCCATAATTTTTTTTATAGAAATGAAGGTGGAAGTCTGAATCCCAGAGGTCTATGTGGTAAAATTTGGATTGGGGTAGGGTCTTGGGTAGTCCATTTGCATCCCATGGTAGGAAAACTAGAATTAAAATAGATGGCGTCCATGACATATGCAGACATATAAAATGGATGTGTCTCTCTGATGAAGCACTCCTTTTATTCCTATATTCAGTGATGTGTTTGGCTAAACTATCAGATTGGATGTTTTCCCAATTAAGAATTGATGAATTGATGATTGTGTCAATCAATGGAACCCATTCTATTGAAAACCTAGCGGTATTAGGTTTGGCAAACAATATACACAACATACCAGCAACATAACATTAAGGGGAAGGAATTTGGGCATTTGGGTATGTACCGAGTTTATCTCGCTTCAACTTTCCCTCGTCTTCCTTCCATTCTTTGATGACTTTGATGAGGTATGGATGCTCTACTCTAAAGCTTTGCAAAAAATATTTTTCATAATTTTGTTGCAGGGAGGGTAGATGATACATTGCTTTTAAGTCTTCTAGCCTAAAGTACCCTTTGTCTTCTCCCTTTGAATA
This sequence comes from Pinus albicaulis, assembly GCA_034641835.2. NCBI lineage: Eukaryota > Viridiplantae > Streptophyta > Pinopsida > Pinales > Pinaceae > Pinus > Pinus albicaulis. Next base: position 175,670,941 of record CM076576.1, on the reverse strand, counting down.
TTTGAATTTCCTGTCATATATGCTTATAAAGTGGTCAATTACCCACTTAACCATGTCTGTGTAAGGGAGAATTTTTAGTATTGCTGCTACCCTGTGGAAAATTGAACATGCAACATCAAAGTAGGTCGCATCTGAAGTAGATTTCGTGCCCGTTGTAGAGATTTTGGTTATTACTCTTGGATTTTCATCTTCAAACATTTTAGACATTGTTTCCCATGAGGAACTATTGCATTCCTTTTTGTAGGTAGTATCTAAGAATAAGGGAGACATCTCTGAGTCTTTAGTAGGCAGCGTTTGAGAAATATCTCTGCCCTTCTTGTTCATTTCAATCTTCCTTAATTTGTTAAATGGTTTCCTGATTTCAAGTAAACAGGGAGGGCATTTAAAATATAGAGAATAGAGAGTCAAATATGTTGTTTTTATCAAATATGTGCGAATAGATATGAATCCTTTAAAATATAAAAACAATCATCAATAATAATTTGCAATTCAAATCTCTTACACCTTCACACGAAATATATATTAATCAACTTAAATCCATTAGATCTCGAATTTTGTTTTGATATTATAGAAGCCATTTCCCCTGCTTGAGAAATTAAATGCCGTGAATTCGCATATTGCCATATATAACTTTTACCACTTATAATTTTTACCAATAAATGTTTTGAAATGTGATGTGCGCAAAACACACATCACAACGTTTATGCGATAATAGTTTTGTTTTATGGCTAAGTTATGTGAAATGCAAAATTCTCATTCAAAAAACCATGTAACCATGCTTAAAGGACTTTAAAGATTTATCTTTGATGCTTTTTTGGCTTGTCTGGTCCACGCAATCATACTTATATATAATTACTTTATGAGTTGATCGTTAAATAAGGTGCGATGTGATAAAGAGTTTATAATAATAATTGAAGTTTTTACAAGCTTTTTAAAACATATCTTCAATAAAGATTAGCGCTTCTCACAGCTCACATAATTTATAGTTTTGTGAGTCATTTTAAGTTATAATTTATGTGTTTTGTGATGTGCTCAAGAAATAAAGTGGAAATTTTTTTAAAAGAAAGCTTCTATTTTCCTAATTTTTTGTTTTTAAAACTAAAAATAAATTTCCCATTTATTTCTAAAGATAGCACAACACCTTCAAATAAACTCTACCTTCTTAGAATTAAACAGGATGCTTTGGTCATAGAACACTTGCTTGAATCCATACTATGAATAGTCAACTATTGAGTGTGGATATCTATGTGACAAAATAAGAAAAAATGTATGAGGATGATTTGGTCATTGAGCACTTACATTAATTCATACTATGAATACTCAACTATTGAGAGTGGATATCTATGTTACAAAAGAAGAAAGTGTATCAATCCATTGTGTTATTTTCCAGACTCATGGGATAGTCTAATTGTGGTTATTTGGAGGAGCATAAACACACTAACTCTTGTATATGTGGTTGATTTGTTTTTATTGGCAGAGATGAAGAAAAGGGACATTGAAAGTTTGACCAAATATGTGTTGTTAGTGAGAGTTTTATTCTTAGATAGAGGAAAATGAAATTTCTCTAAAGGGAGATCTAGGTCAAAAGGAATATTTAAGTCTCCAACTAAGTCAACAAGAAGATGTTGCAAATGTGGTAAAGCAAGGCATTATAAAAGATATTGTAAGTCAAACATTGTTGAAAAAAGCAAGGGATTAGATGAGTTTCAATTAAAGGGAGATCAAATGAGAGATGAAATGTGTATTTAGCTTCGAAAAGTACAAAGTCATATCATAAGACATGAATGATTGACTTGGGAGCATCATATCATATGACACCAACAAGGAGTAGTTTTGCGAGTATGGGAAATATGATGGAGGGGATGTCTAATTGGGGGATGACTCAAAAACCAGGATAGTTGGTCGAGGTGGTGTCTGATTGGTGTCAAAACATGGTTGAAGTAGAGAATTTTTTAGAGTACTACATATTCTGGGTTTTGCTAAAAACATGATATCTATTAATTGAATGGATGATGCAAGTGTGCACATTATATTTGAGAAGGATTATTGTAATATGGATCATGGAGAAATGGTATTGATGAGAGGTGCCTAGATTGGGACATTGTAAAAAAATTTGGGGCATAGAAACATGAGAGGATGCAATAATTTATTAATTCTTGAAAATAATGTGTTAGCCTCTTGCTTTTTCAATGAGACCATCTTGTGCCATCAAAGAGTGGGACACATTTGAGAGAAAGGACTTCAATATCTACAAATCAAATTTATGGTTGAAGGCTTACCTGGTAAATCTCTTGAAGTAAATTTCTCTAAACATTGTTGTTATAGGAAATTTTGTCACATCCAGCATTAGGCCTCCTGATGGGATGAATCAACATCCTATTCCCCCTTGTCAACATAATTTCATAAATCCCTAAGTGTACCTCCTTCATTTCCCATAATTTCTGTGTGAAACCACCTCATTTGAGCCAGTTTTTTTACCAATTATCTCTGGCCTTCCTCTTGACAATGTTTACCTACAATTTTCTCCATCGTTGCCAGTGTTGATCACCTACAGGTTGCTCCCATTTACACTTGCATTGGCTCTAAAAATTCGGGAAAAAGAGAGAGTTTATGGAAGATTCCAGAATCTGTTACAACCATTTACCTTGGATTAAACTTTCAGATCATATCTCATCCTTATTTGGAGTTTCCATCCATTATCCTTTGATCCCATCCTCCCATCAAAGGTGGATCTAAAACCTTAGATTGGTAATTGGAGAAGAAATCCCAACTTACCCCACTCATCTATATATCTACTGCCTTGCATAAGCAAGGGGTTGGCTTTTGGAGAGTGATTCTACCCTTATGTTGCTAAGGTGAGAGGTTAATATTCCATGCATTTAGGGTGGTTGGAGGTGCATATTATGGCAAAGAAAGGACAATTTATCAACTTGTTGGAGCTCTTCTACAATATCAACACCTATTTGTTGTTGTAATATCATTCCATTTATATTAATGCAAGGAGTTATTTGTTTTGATATATGTGATTTTTTTTATTTCACTTATTTCAATACCATGTTGATATATTGAATGTAGTACTTATATGATACTTCATAGATCATGTATTTTCTTGGCTTCTATTATCTGACTGTGTAGGTTCTAATTTGTGAAATCAAAGATGAAATTAGAGAATTCAAGTTGAAGAAGGGAAAAAAGCATGCAAAAAATTCCTCGTAGGATTCATTCCATCATCTATTTACTTTAAGGAAAGAATTGGCTTCCTTGTCTCTCTGTTGTTTTAGGTTGGCCATCGAACCTAGGGGAGATACTTTTTTCTGAAATCGTAAATCCCACAAAACAAATAGGTGAATATAATAAGGAATGATGTATTCCCTCGATGGGTTTCCCTATAATTTGTGTTTGATTACCTCTTTCATATACCTTTCTATTTAATTACTTCTTTCGTAGACCTTTGTTATTTTGGTCAGTCAAGAACAGACCTAGGAAGTGATTTAATTGAGCCCTTTTTGCAATGTTTGTGTTTGAATACCCTTTCCCAGGACCTACACTCCCCCAGTGCCTCACACATGTCATTTCACCTCACTCAGGCCCAATATATCCAATCGTTGCAGAGCACTGGTTCCTCCTTTGCACCAATGTTGACCCCTCGTTTTGCACAAAATTTTCCTCTGTTTCTAAGTGTCTGTTTAATCAAACTTATTTAATCTGACCTTCCCTGATTCTTGAGTGTCTTGTGGTCTTCCTTAAGCATCCATTTGGTTTTCATCGGAGTATTATTTCCTTTGGTAAGAATTGGTTTTGATTTTTCTTTGTTCTTATCATTTGGTCGCTTGCAAACTTATTTTGTTTGTTCATTGATAGCTTGGATGAATTGTTGTTCTAGTCCTCATTCTGAAAAGTGCATTTGAATCAGTGATTGAACATTTTCATCTTAGTTTTCTTCATCTTGAAAATTAAGTGTGGTGAAAAGACAAAAACTGCATTTGGAATTTAGTGTTTTGTGTGTGCATTAGTGTATGAACAATTATATTGAAAGGGAAATTTCATCTTGCATCTTGTTTGCTACATGTTATACCCTGCTTAATGATTTTTTCTTCCCTTCGACCTTGGCTAGATTTTCATTGAAAGAGAAAGATTTCAATTTCATCATGTTAGATTTCAGTTTTAGGGATATTGAGGTGACATCCATGGTGAGCCCTAACTTAATAAGAGATAAATAGTAAATGTTTTTGAATCAACCTAAGAATAATTTGTAACATTAACACAAACACATAGAGGTCTAGGATAGAGACATGTTCCAGTGTTATTTAACGTAGGCATCTCATTGATTTCCACGTGTTGTATTCTGGGGGTGATATCTTGTTCCAAGTATGTGAGTGTATAGGATCTTTCTCCATGTACCATTGGTTATATTAGACGAAGCTCCACGCACATAAAGTACAAGGGAATGCTCTCATCGAACGGTTACACATTAGACAACACTACTATGGTCTAAAATCCCATGTACCATCGATCATATTTTGGGATTCCCCTATAGGTTGTTATCCATCCATAGGTAACTGAGTCTGCCACCATGTATACCATGATACTCCAAACACAATATTCGTGTAGATTGGTTGTCATACGTTAAGTCCTTGGTTCACCAAGGTGTATATTGTGGTTCATGGTTTCTTATTAATCCTTTATTCATAGGTTACCATCATTTTTATTTATTTATTGTTGTGTTAATAAAATTTATTTTCCAACATGGAAGAACAAAATCCCCCACCCTATCGTTTGCGTAGAATGGAAAATAAGCCTCCAATTCCACCATTAGCTACTGTTGGCTGTCGTTAGAAGTACAAGAAGATGAAAAATACTAAATCTATAATAATGGGAATAACTTATGGCCATCATTTTGATATTGATATGCGAGAATCATATGTCCCTTTGAGTTGCAAGCCTGAGATCACATCTACTCTTGACGGTGACACTGACATAATCAAAATAAAATTCCTTGAAACTTTGTTGCCTAAGGTTGTTGAACCTGACTTTCCAGAGTCAGACAATTTGATTCCTAAAGTTGTTGATCTTGAGGAGCCTTAGCCATCTATACCAATCACTTCAATACCTTCCTCTTCTCTTGCTTTGTCTCGGTCAAAACCTATATATAATGGAACTAATGGTGAACCTCTTCCAGCTGGACTTGTGAGTTTTGAAGAGATACCAAAATAAAATCCTCATCCTTCTAATTTTGTTAATTGGGAAGGACTTCATTTTGTCAAACCAACTCTCTTCCTCTTCAAAATCCTACAAAAACTCCTTTGCCTAATTCTTTGGACTCGCCCACCCATTTCTTGAAGCAATATTTGTCAGTGTTATTAACCATGACTAGAATCGATCAAACTTCTCAACCTGGGTCTGCCACCATGGTCGAGACATCAAATGTTTTCTCGAAATCTATGTTTGTAACATCACCATAAACACATATGTATGGTGGTTCGCCTATCCTACCAGGCTATCATTCTTTATCTGCTCCCTTTTCTGGTGTGACTTCTAGTCCTTGGACCTCCCTTATGTCATCCAATATAAGGATATCGTATGGTACTTATCTTATGAGTTCCGCACAGTCTTCTCCTCCTCCTCCTCCACTTGAACCTATGGTTGAGCAACAAGCTGACCCTTATATCAGTGGGAAAGGTTACCTTCAACAACCCAACTCTCCTTATGTTGGGTATCCTCTATCTAGGTCAAAATTTCCTCCATTATCCACTCCTCCTTTGGCAGGGGGGAATCTTGTTGTTGGTATACCTCAAATTGGTAACCAACCTCATTATGGTCCTCCTTATCCTGGAATCACTGCTAGTGTTTTGAAACCTACTTTACTCATTAAAACTGCATATTGGGACCAATTTTCAAATCCTCAACCTGTACTATCTTCTGAAATTGATATCCATGCAACAGCACCCCAACAAGCTCAAATACATGTGAGAAAACCTTTACAGGATGTTGTTGCATCGAAATCTATTCAACGGTATCTATAACTTCTCAATTAACATTTACCCAGCCAGTACAAGTTACCTCACACTCTTAACCGCTTGGGAAGGGTACTCCCCAAGTCTCAATAGGAAAAATTGTTCATATTATGGTGAAATCCCAACCGAACCCACACTAACATTGGACAATGCAAACTCCCATCGGGAAAAAATATGGTCCATATGATCGAGTGCCTTTTCAAGGCCAAAAATATTGACCCAACCATTCCAACATCATTATCGTCACCCTGGTGCTGGGTATTAAGGCCACTTGTATACTGGTTATCCAAATCCACCTTATCCTGGTATCCATGTTCCTTATTACCAGAATCTCCCCTATTCGAGAATGCAAGTGCCTGGAAGTAAACCTATTCCTTCATATCAAGGTCATCCTCCTCTAAAGTTTAACCGGTAGTTGTCTTGTGTCCACTCTCGAATTTCCATATTTAACTAAGCTCACTAATGACCCCATCGCTCATTCGCCATGGTCATGACCGATTATTCCCACTAAATTTCCTTCAGATATCCCAAAATTCAATGGGAGTCCAAGAGAATACCCATTGACGCATGTCATGAATTATCATCTATGTTGTTCTTCAAAATCTCCTAATGATGATTCCATTCAACTTTGTTTTTTCCAATGATCACTTATAGGTTCGAAAAATAAATTGTATATTAAGTTACCTAGAGCTTCGTTTCATGATTTCAGAACTTTAACCACCACCTTCCTCACACATTTCCAGTTACCCATAAAATATGAAACTCGAACAAAACTATTGACCAATTTAAAACAATCAGATTCCACTCACATCTTAGATCACATTCATGAGTGGAGGAATCCCTGCTGATTGGTCAAGACTTATGTTCCTGGTCAATTTTTAACGTAATGGTTTATCAAATCTCTGTTGGCACCTATAATAGAATATTTAGTTAAAGGTGGAGTCATGACTAAAGAGAAAGTTATTTCTCGTGCACAATATTTGGACCTTCTTGGCACCCTCTATGATAAGATATCAAACGCTCTGAGACCTTCAAATATTTTTCCTCCTCCACCTGGTAAATAATCTCTTGTTGTTCATGACGTGATTAGTTTTTATAGTTCATAGTAGGTGAGAAAACCATCTGGTGTTGCTCTTACCGCATCTACTCAAAACCCTCAATCCCATCTTGCTGAAGCTTCTACTTTGGAGATAAATGTATTTTCATATGATAAGGTAAAGTCTCCATTGCAACCTAGAAGCAATAAGAAAGGTAAAGGTAAAAAGAAGAAATATTCTTCACCTCAGGATAAACAAACAAACTTGTCTTTTGATGAGAAACAAAAGCCTCATTACCCATGACTAATTTGCAATGAGGATCACTGCACACGTGATTGTCTGCATCACGCTGTAGTGAACCAGTTTCTTAAATATTATACTTCTCCTGCCATGCTGACTGACTGACCCATTTTCCAATCAGGAGACACATATGGTTTCAGAGAACCCTTATTCCTCTAACATTGTTTTGATGGTTTCATCTCAAAGCTGAGATATGATGTTATGGTGGCCACTCGGAATAAGGGCTATGGTAATGTGAATCCACTAAATGGACAGGTTAGTGATCAAAATTCTAGTTCAAAAACACCTTCATATTATTATAGTCCACCTTTGATTCCTATGGAATCGAATATCAAACCACCAAAGGGAATTATTCATAAGTATATCTCCAACCCTCGTTCAAGAGATGCCCAAAATTATAACGTAGTTGAAGACTTGGCTTATCCTCCATCAACTATGTCAACTCTTGAGGTGTTTCAAAACTTCCCTACCCAAGAGAAGGCCTTTTTGTCAGCTATAGGATGTGTGGATCCACCAGATTCCAACCTAGTGGTTTTCTCTCATGAAAACTATACCTCTCGGCTTCCAGCTTAATTAAATTATATAATCCAGTTCATTGTTCATGGTAAGAAAATTATATTGGGAAAAATACTGAGTGGGGGGGTTGAATAAGTATTTACAAGAATCACAATCTTTTACTGATTTATATACACAATTCTACTTATTCCAAATAGCGTGTGTACATGACTATGTTAAATGAAACTTGTGTATACCAAAATAAATTAATGTTCAGATAAATATTCAGAAACATTAGTTAGCCCAGTTCATCAGTTATACAACAACCATTTAATAAGTAAACATGTGCAGTAATAAAAGAATAAATCATCACACAAGGGCATAACACATGAACACCAATATTTAACATGGAAACCCAAGTCGGGAGAAAACCAATGTTGTTGCTGTCTTTTTTTTTCAATATTTATTATATGGAAAACTACTTATAATGTTGTACTAATGTAGACTTATTTCAGTACGTAGGAACTCACCTGTAGAAGGCTACAACATTCTCTCATTCTCCAGCTGCTATTGGAAGGGAGCTCCAACCCCCTGATCTCATTTATCATCCATTAATGTAAGGGAGCTACAATCCCTTGAACTAATCACCAGCTTCTACTTGCATGAAGCCTCGAATTCCACACTAAAGCCTTCAATCCTCATGTTAGCCCCTTATAAATTCCTTGACAAGCAAGAAAGGGGCTAATTTGATTTATAAGCCTGCAAGGAATGCATTTCCCTTGAAAATACATCATCCTTGCAGCCTTTTCAGGTTCACTGCCTTGTGACTGTTCAGCTCTACTGTTCTGAGTCAATAAGCCTTGCTGATAAAGAATTATGCTCCAAAAGGCTTTATTTCTGCCCTTTATACCCTTGCAAATTGCTTTGTTTTCACCCCTTTGTTCCTTTTGTCAAAGTCCCCTTTGTTCCCCCTCATTCCCCTATCGTTGCCCTTGGCTGGCCTTAAATGATTTAAAAACGAGCCAAAAATCATATTTTCTGCATATTCTGGGCCTAGCCCCTTTTCGGCCTAGCCCCTGCACCTTCCCCCGCAGCCCCAACGTTGTGACCAAGCGCTGGCATGAAGGGCGCTAATCTCCAACGAATATCAGGAGCGCTCTTGGCCGTCGATCTTGTAAATCAGACGGCGATCATTAATTCCACAGTGCCCGTGTTTCTCCGTCCAAACCCCCCGACCGCGAAATCACCGTCCATTCACCCGCAAACCCGACAGTTCAGAGTGTACCTGCCCCTGTGGTCCCCGTCGCGCGCTATCCACAAAATAGCCCTGTTTTCATCGCACCGCTAATGGGGGTCGGGCGGTATTCTCCCATTGCCCAGTGATTCCACTCATCTTGCGATGCGTGGCTTCTGTACGATTCCAAAACCGCTTGCCCATCACACATTATCTTTCGGTACAGGACGCGCAACGATATGCATATCAGCTGTCAGACCTGCCCTTTCCCATCCAATAGTCATCACTCAACGAAGCTGCACGAGGTTTAATCCATGGTTGCCATACTCCTAGTCCACCATTCATCGTCCTCCGCCGCATGTTCAATCGTCGATCTCCTCTGAGATCTGATGGTTTAGATTTGTTTCCCCGCTGTTGACTTTCTGTCGTCGCCCAGTCCCGCCACGTCACCTCCACGTGTGTCTACCATACGTTCACCCATCGCATTGCATAAATTCATTCAAAAGTTCAATGTTTATAAGGTTTTCACGTATAAATCGCTCTGCATTCTACCAACCTTTTGCCATATCTATTCTCTACCATTCCACAGCATTTTCCACCAGTTCTTCACAATTCCACTATCACCCTCACAGACATCCACGTCATCTGACCCCATGCATTGTTTTCTTAACAGTTTCGTGTGTTGCAGGGTTGCAGGTACACGGGAAACTGCCATAGCTTATTATCTCTGTCATAGTGACATAAACACAGGAAAAGACCACTTCCAAAGGACGAGATAATAAAGGATAGCTCGGGAAGGTGGATGACAGGACTTGCATTAAAGAGCAGAGTTCAAACTCTGCAAATCTTTCCGGAACCATTAACACACAGATTTCACAGTCAGAGATATAAATGGAGCAACAAAAGAGCTTAAGGCATGCAAATGAAGACATAAAAGCCTTAGGTTCAAATATTTAGAGGCAGAGTAGCGGATTGAAGACCCAGGGACCACGCAGAAGGTACAGCATGCAGCAATCAATGCATATCAGGGGTTTCTACAGCAGCAGAATGTTTTTCCTCCATAAAGGACAAAGCGCCCATGCAGTGTTCAATCTATGCCGTGTTCTGGAGATTTTTTCTACCCTGAAACAACCCCGGTACTATCAGAGCATTTATTTCATCAATATGGCAGACTTCTTAATCATTCATTTATCTTTTGTTTATTCACCAATAGCACCACAGAGTCATGCAGATCAAAGTACATCAAGAAACGTACCTGGAATTGATGGAAGCCTAAAGAAGACCACCCATCCACCCAAAAAGTGACAGGAATTGAATGCTCAGAATTTAAACAGAATGGGTTTCGGCCCTCTTTCTTTTCAAAAGTTTTAATGCTTCATTTAGTTTCTCACCTACCTTCTCTGCTCCACTGGAGCTATAAATTCATGAAGAAACTCATTGTAAAGGGTTGTTGATCAGTTATCATAGAATTGCAAGCAGTTTCTTGTGAGACACAGTCTCTGTGTAAAGTGTAAGATAGGTTGAGGAAGATGATTTCAGACTGAGTATTCAGCTGTTGGCATGTTGAACTTGATTGGTATTGCTATTTGATATGACAAGCACATTTCTTTGGATCCTGATCTGAAGCAGTGGTGATCTCTTCCTATCTTTGTATTTACATCCATTTCATTTCATTTCTACTGGCTTGCATGAGAATATTGGCATAGGATTTACCCTTGTTAGGTACCCTATGTTTCTACTCTCCTTGCCATTAATGTTTCTCTTCTGAATGTATTATCTAAGAAATGATTTTAGTTGGTTTAATTTGTGTAGTGGATGTTATTACCTACTCTCCGATGTATGAATTAAATGAATTCAGGTCTTAGATGTTTCTTGTTATGGATTTAGTTGGAAGATTTGGGAACATTGGGGATTAGAGTTAGCCCTGTCCACTAGGATCCTTGTGCGACCAACTAGTCTTTAGCGTTGTGCTCTGAATCTGTGTTATCTCCACATCTCCTACCTTTCCATATCACACTATCATCTTTAATATCCTATGTTTTAGATGACTAGCCCAATCGAAAGCCTGCCTATTGATTAGCAAGAAAATCCTTTCCTGACTCCATTGCCCAATGGTTTTGAACATTTCCTGGAATACTTCACCTCTGCCCTTTCCCTCTTTGCTCAGCTTTGCCTTACATTGAACCCTTCTTTCCTGAAAACCAGCAACCAAATCAAACAAATCAAACAAACAAACCCCGAGCCTTATAACTAGCCTAACATCTTAAACCTTGAACTTCAAAGTCATATACCTTTGATATATCATAGAGATATCCCTCTCTAGACCCAGGAGGGATAGATCCTGAGGTCTAAAAGTGGTTTGATGTTGTCTCATCTTTTGGTATTTCCAACCTTGCCAAAACATGGGAACCCCAACATAATGGCGATTCCGCTGGGGAATTCTAAGTTTTCCTCACCTTACTATATCATAAGCCTTAGAAAACCTACAATCTCTGGTTAGGTTGGTCAAACACTCATATTCACACATCAAACTCTATACCATTTGTTGTGTTTTTCCCATACTCTCGGACAGAGTCTCGAAAGGGCCAGGTAACCTCCGGATCTCACACTCTTTCAGAGGTGACATATCTGGTAAATGCCCTCCCAGTCAATCTTTGGTTAGAGTTTGTTGTGTTTCCGAGGTATCCTTGAAAGGGGACATCTCATAAGCATTGTGGTGGACAATGTACCCTCCAAAGCATCCTAAACCTTCCATTTGGCGACTCCATATCCCCTAAACGTTTCAAAGACTCCACTGGTGATCAGTATGCCTGCTGATTATCTTGGGTTCACATTAGACTCCACTGGGAGACCGGTCTCCATTACAACATCAATCACAGTAGAAGTAACAAGTAGGGCTAAGCTTCTTGGTTAAAAACAATGCTCTGGCTTACATAACCATTCATACAAGAGCTTACCCTAACCCAGACGCACCTGAAATAGTTGATAATCCTGAGAACATCCTCAAGGGAGCTCCTACACCTAAAAGACCAACTATTTCCAGCCACATCCATAGAGCTAACTCTATACCAGAAGATCTTACAGCTCTGTCACACTTTCACCTTGACCTAAACCTACCTAATAGATTACCTAGAACTAGGCAATTCAGTATTTTAGACCAGCAAGACCCTGAGCTTCCTGGTTCACCACCCCAAAGTGGTAGACATCTTTGGAATAGACATACCCCTCCTTCTACACCTCCTGATATACATTTTATACAAAACATGGGGCTCAGTCACCCTAGATCTGCTCATTAGTCCTCTGCTGGTCATAATATCCTTGTCATCCACATACCAGTTGTCCAAGTCAACCCTTTACCTCATCAAAACATCATCATGGCAGCCTGGTATGCACCTCTGGTTTTACCTCAACCTCTAGTACCCTTACCAAATGATTATCAGTCAAAGATCCCACACTTCACTGCAAAAGAGTCCATCACAGCCCAGCAACATGTAGATAAGATGGAAGATTCTTTTGACTACATGGAAATAGATGACGATACATTCAAAATGAGAATCTTTTCCTAGAGCTTAGGGGGTGATGTGAAAAAATGGTTTAAAGGCCTACCTCCGGGTAGCATAAACGACCTCCCAACTCTATATCAGACCTTCATAAATAAATGGGAAGCTAAAGCTAACCCTCACCAACTCTTAGCAGAATACACGAGCCTTAAAAGAAACGTAGGAGAGAGTGTCCATGATTACACAACAAGATTTAACAGCATTTACAATGCTCTTCCTCCACATATGAAACCTCCACAAGGTATGGCTCTAGCGAAGTATCCCGAAGGGTTTGATGCTGACATGGCCTATGAGCTTAGGGATAAAGAGTACAACACATTGGAGGACATGAAGAAAGGAGCAGTGAACATAGAGGCCAACCTGATTGAGAAAAGAGCAAGATTAAGAGCTGAGAAAAGGGTAACATATAGAGATGAAAATGTAGCTTCCACATCTGATCCCAATTATGATAGATTATCTAAAAACGTGGAAATACTACAACAAATGATGGAAAATATGGTTGTCATAGTTAGAAATAAGAACAAAAATCAAAACGAAAACCAGAACCAGAACTTTAGAAGAAACGATGCCACTCCCAACAGACAAAGAGAGTCAGATCAACAAGTTATTCCCCCATTCCAAGAGAACTTCCTTGATGAATATGAGGAAATCATAGAAGAGTCTGAGGGGAGTGCAATAAACATGTTTGAAACAGAGGATTCAATCCATAACTGTTACTCGGAAGAAGATCAACCCTCACCCTCTTGCTGGGATGAGGAATGGTTGGAAACTGAAGATTACAGGTTAGGGTTTGAAAATGCCATGATGCAGGTCAGAGAACAGTATGAACTTAGAAGAAAAAAGAGCCAAGAAATCGCCAAACAAAAAGCTTCTGAGGTCACCATCAAGAAAATACCTGAGAAAACTTCTAAAGCAACTGCCGAAAGCAACAAATCAGCAGCAGAGAGTTCTGGCAAGAACAAAGAAAAAGACAAACAAAACAGTGATAAACAAGGTAAGCCAACTAGCAACACTAGCACTGTAGTTAGTGCTCCTGATAAAACTGTCCTCAACACTGTACATAACGAAATTCAACCCATTGGGTCTACCACCAAGGTGGTGACTAACAAAACAGAGTTGAACGTTCCAAAGAGTCAGTCCACTTTCAATTTGGAGAGTGAGGTTGCGAAAATTAAAATATCTGTCCCACTCTCTGAGCTGGCCACTCAGGATGTATATAAGGGCCAAATTTTGAAAGCATTAAATTTAGGTGAGAACAGTGACACTCTAAATCTGAGTGATGATCAACCTGCCCTTCTGTTTGGTCCAAAGATAGAAGGGAAATTTCAGGAAGGGGTAGTGCCCCATTTTTATATCAGTCTTAATGTTCATGACAAGATTCAACATAATGCAATGCATGATTCTGGAGCATCACATAACCTAATGACTAAGGTATTAATGGAAATATTAGGCCTGGACATAACCCGTCCCTACAAAGACCTATATTAATTCAACTCTAGCAAGGTAAAGTGTCTTGGCTTGATCAAAGATCTATGTGTGAGCCTTACTCAGATTCCTGCAAAATGTATGGTCATGGATGTTGTGGTGGCAGATGTGCCTCCCAAGTATGAAATGTTATTGTCAAGTTCATGGGGAGCCAAGCTGTGAGGAACAATGCAGATGGATGGGGCTTATGCCACAATCCCAATCTTTGGCCAACTTAGAAGACTGTACAGGGAGGCACAAATGAAATTCCTGGTTAGTAGCCCTGAAAAGCCTGAAAAATCTCCTTTATACTCTGTACATACAAACCTTGAGTCCTTGATCCTTTGTAATGAAGAATCCTTAGAAGGGTCTACGTCCCAAAACAGAGATACAAACGAAGAAACAGAGGCCATGGATTTTAACATAATGGCTACCCTAGACTCAGAGGGGAAAGATGTAGATAACTCAGAACAGTGCACTGAAACAAAAGCTCCAAATGAACCAAAAACAAAATGCAATCAGCCCACTGGTCACCTCTCTGATTCCCTCACCCATTTCAAAAAACAAAATGATGCACAGCCTAATGTAGCCCCGGTAATGCAACATAATGACCAACCTAATGGCAAACTCAGCTGTAGGGAAGAAAAAGATGATAAAATGGAAAATGAAACCTTATGGGAGATTAATTTCGATGGGTCATGCACCAAGAGAACTAATGGGGCAGGAGTGTGGATACATAACACAGAGAGTGATTACACAGAGAGCCATGCCTACAACCTGCACTTCAAATGTACAAACAATGTTGCAGAATACGAGGCCCTTATCCTAGGCTTGAACCTGTTAAGAAATTTAGGAGCCCATAGGATAACTGTGCATGGGGACTCTGAGCTAATTTTTAAACAGGTGAATGGTGAATACACAGTGAAACATCCTAGATTGAGAGCTTACAGGAATGACACTATGGATTTATTGAAAAGGTTTGTTGAATATGAATTAGTGTTTGTTCTTAGGAGTCAAAACGTCATTGCAAACGGATTAGCTTGCCTAGCTATTTCATACCCTAAGACTCCAATCGATCAATGAATTATCATACAGACCAAATTCAGACCTGCAGTGCTGGACAATGAAAAATATTGACAGTTTTTTGAAGGTGATAAACAGATTAAGGATTTCCTAATAAGCAGGAATGAGTTTGAATTTTCTGATTCAGACTCTAAATCTGAGAACAGCTACCTAAGTGAATAGTCCTTTGACAAAGAAACACCCTGTAACATAGAAATAAACACTCTAACTGAAGAAACTGGAAGTCCAACCGGAAAGTGTGAAAACGCAGAAATTGAGGAGATGGAGGTACTGTAGGCCAAAGATAAGAATATACCCAGAGGCCTGGCACCCTTAGAGGACCTTTTTGACTTTGATGATGTAGCAAAAGAGCCCACTATAAAACATGCAGACTCCGACATGGAAGAATGCAACATAGGCACTGAAGATGAGCCCAAAGTGATTAAACTGGCTAGGTCTTTACCTGCGGACATGAAGGAAAAATACATTGACCTTTTCAAGGAATTCATTGATGTGTTCGCCTGGAGTTATGAATACTTAAAGGCCTATGACACAAACATCATTCAGCACAAAATACCCTTGAAAGAAAATCAGAAGCCCTTCAGAAAAAAACTTCGTAGAATCAATCCAAAACAATTGCCTGCAGTCGAAAAGGAGATTAAGAAGATGAATGAGGCAAGCATAATATTTCCTATGAGGTTCTCTAATTGGGTATAAAACTTAGTGGTTGTGAGAAAGAAAAAAGGTGAGATCAGATTATGTATCGATTTTAGGAATCTTAATAAAGCCTCACTCAAAGACAACTACCCTTTGCCTAAAATGGAACATATTCTTCAAAGGGTAGTAGGCTCTAAAAGGATCTCCCTGCTAGATGGTTTTTCAGGTTGCAACCAAGTCTTAGTAATCCCAGAAGATCAACTCAAGACAGCCTTTACCACTCCATGGGGCACCTTTATGTATGCGAAGATGCCCTTTGGACTGATGAACGTTGGTGCAACCTTCCAAAGAGCAATGGATATAGATTTTTCAGATGAGATAGGAAACTTTATTGTTATCTATTTGGATGACATAACAGTCTACTCCAAGATTGAAGAAGAACACCTGAAACATCCGAGAAAGGTGTTTGAAAAATGTAGAAGGTTTGGTCTATCATTGAATCCTAAAAAGACTATATTTGGGCTGCAAGAAGGAAGGCTTCTTGGCCACATTATATCTGAAAAGGGAATTAGGATAGACCCACAATGAGTTGATGGAATACTACAAATCACACACTCGAGAAACATCAAATAATTACAGTCCTTCATTGGGAAAATCAACTTCCTTAGGAGATTTATCCCAAACCTGGTTGAACACCTTAGGAATATGACTAACATGTTGAAGAAAGGTGTGGGAGTTAAATGGACTGTTGGAGCTAAACAATCTTTTGAATCAGTGAAACTTGCACTCACCCAAGCTCCTGTTCTAATCAGCACAGATTTCTCTAAATATTTCCTGATCTTTTCATTTGCCTCTGAGCATACAGTGGCTGCAGTCTTGCTGCAGAAAAACACAGAGGGGATGGAACAACCAATTGCCTTTTTCAGCAAAGCACTAAGGGACGCACCCTTGAAATACAACATAATGGAAAAACAGGCCTATGCTCTGATTAAGGCCTTGAAAGAATTTAGGGTGTACATACTGCATTCCCACACCATAGCCTATGTGCCCAACATCATAGTCAATTATATATTGTCCCAAGACCCATATGGGAAGAGGGGCAAATGGATTGCTGTGATTTTAGAATATGACCTTGAGATAAAACCCACCAAACTGATTAAAGGTCAGGGCCTAGCTCAATTAGTGGCTAAATAAAACTTACAAGCCCTAGACATTAACATGGTAAATACCTTGGATGAGCAACAAGAATTTCCTGATCCCACTGTTGAGGAAAAGTTTCAGAGCTCTCCTTGGTATTCTGACATTCTGTATGTTCTTACACACCTCAATGCCCCTCCGAAACTATCAAAGACCAAGGCCAGATTCTTAAAGCTAAAAGCTAGGAGCTGTTGCATATTGAATAACTTCTTATACTGGAAGAACCCAAATGGCCTATTGCTTAGATGTTTGCTTGAAAACGAGGCAGAGAGGATTAAACAAGAATTCCATGCTGCAGAATGTGGAGGCCACATGAGTTGGAAAGCCACTGCAAACAAAATACTTAGAGCTGGCTACTATTGCCCCACACTCTTCAATGATATCCATAAGATGATAATTTCTTTCCACAAATGCCAGATTTTTGAAGGCAAAAGAAAACTCATTCCCTTACCTCTACAATCCATCACTGTTGAAGGTCCCTTTCTGCAATGGGGCCTAGATTTCATAGGGGAGATTCACCTTACTTCTTCTGCACAATAAAAATCGATCCTAACAGCCACAGACTACTTCACTAAGTGGATAAAGGCCATACCTACTAGGAATGCCATAGATTCAGTCATCATTAGTTTCCTAGAAGGTCATATCCTCTCTCAGTTTGGTTGCCCAAGGAAGATAATCACCGATAATGCTGCTTCTTTTGGATCCAAGAAAATGGTTGAGTTTTGTCACAGGTATCAAATAGCACTCGGTCATTCAACTGCCTATTACCCTCAGTGTAATGGATTAGCTGAATCATAAAACAAGAGCCTGGTGATCATCATAAAGAAGTTGTTGGAAGAAAAAAAAAAGTCATGGCATAACAAGTTAGTACATGCTTTGTGGGCTAACAGGCTTACAACCAAAAAACCTATTGGCATGTCACCTTATCAGTTGGTATATAGAACAGAAGCAGTGTTTCCTACCAGCCTTGGGGTACCAGTGATCAAGCTGGTCTAGGAGATTCAAACAGAAGAAGATAGTATGGTGAGAAGGATAAACCAAACAATTCATCTTCAGCAAGCAAGAGAAGAGGTCTACAACAGAGCAGTCTAAGTTTAGGAAAACATAAAGAGGTTGTTTGATAAAAGAGCCAAAGTTGTTGATTTCAAAATTGGGGATAAAGTTCTGAAGTGGGACTCAAGAAGAGAGGATAAAGGAAAGCACAACAAGCTTGACAGTCTGTGGCAAGGTCTGTTACATAGAAATTTGTCACTGTCCCTACAATTCCCCATCCCACACAATTGGAGGGCTCATTCCGTGACCTGTGAGCAGTGACATGACTTGAAACCACTTTCATGACATCCCTCTGAACATGAGCTTTCATTTCCCTGAAGACAACTCCTTGTAAAAAACCCTAAAAACACCCCTTTTTGCATTGGCGCGGGAAGCTAGTTCAGTACCCGCGCCAATGGGGGAAATCCTTCAAATAGGGCACGCCAATTGGTGCTCTGTCTCAGAGTCGCACTCGTGCCAGCCATTTTAAGGAGTGTTTTTAAAAAATAAATGGCAGAAGTTTCGTCCTAACCAATTCATAAACTGGTATCTAATTTGAGTTGGGAGGTTTGGCTCTGGATATCCATGTAGAGGAAGTGGTTTTCCACCTCTCATGGAAGCTTCCTTGAGGATAGGGCCAATCCCATGATTATAGGGATCCCAACTCCCCTTCCTCCATCTATAAAATCTTGCTCATCTCCTTTGCAAGCTAGTCTCCAAGTTCCCAAGAGCCATCAGAGCCTTATGCTGCAAGAGCCTTGATTCATTCCCTTAAGGCCAAATCCAAGCAAGGAGATTATTGTCGAGACATCCAAAGAGAGAGGTTTGTCCCATCCTCGACAGGATTTTTCGAGACGTGTTCCGCTGGCAACCCTCTGAAGGAGAATTTAGTGTCAGAGCTATGGTTTTATTCTTCCTTGATTGATTAATGATAAGCAACTATTGGTTATGGTTCCACTCTTGTTGTTGACTATGATGATGAGTTATGTCTTCTCTGACTAACATATAGTTGCATATACTGGATTTTACACTTGCGTTTGTTGTGTTTCTTTTGTGTGCAGGTGTCCGGTCACGGAGATTGTGGGGATCGTGATCTGCCAGAGCTAAGGAACGGGAGTGCTACTTTCTCTACAAGCGACAGCGTTGGATTCCAGGTAAGCCTTCATCGCTAGTTGGTTTATTTGCAATTAGGAACTTGCATTATAGCGTGTGACGATTGTTGCTAGACCGGGTATGGACTAGTAGGGATCGCCTCTATCCACAGAGGGGATTTACCTCTACAACAATTTTGCGACTCCGCTGGGGATCATCTAGCTTGTTGTTGTTTGTTTTATAAGCTATAGACAGAGCCTGAAGTTAGCCAGATAGCCTTTGAAATGCTCTTGCTCTGCAATTGCGAAGTAGATCAAAGATGCTTTAGTCAATCTCCGATTTATTTTGTAAACTGAACACTTGGAGTATTGTCTTGTCTTTTCGGTTGTTTCTCAATTCTGCTTGCTTGATCGGCTCTTTTGGCTGGCTCTTTTTGTGATTTTGGCTTTTGGTTAGCTTGATCATCACTGGTCTGCTTGTTGGATTGTTTTTTTAATTTTTCCATAGTAAACTCGACTGGTGCGCTTTACAGCTTGACAGTCGTGCCCATTGACGTAGGTTTCTTGTGTATTACCCACACCAATTCCTTTCTGGCGCTAGTTTCAGCCTCACAGTCGCGCCAATCCTGTGAGGTACTAGGGTTTGATCTGTTCCGAGCTTCTTGAGCTTGATCAGTGTGTTTGGTCTTGTTTTCTCGACTGCTTGAGTGTTCTGGAGCCTTGTTTGACTGACTGTGACCTCCATCCTTTGGTTGTTTTCCCATTTCCATCGATTTTGCATTCTCGCCCTAGGGCATCTAAGTGCTATTTTGTGTCGAGCCTCCCTTGGGAGTTTTTGGTTTTTATTGGTTCAGTCAAACTTTTGATTGCTCCTCTGCATTCGTTTGGCGGTTGTTTATCATTTTATTGTGTCATTTGAGTGTTTTTTCTCTTCTTCATTTGAATTTCTCTTTGTCTCACTTTGGGCCTAGATTACATGGTCCATTTGAGTCTTTGGGATTCTTTTGGTTTTGAGGGACTGTTTTGTCAATTTGAGGTTTGATTGCATGTTTTTCATTGAGTGAATTTTCTTATCTTTGCTCTTTTACTATCGCATCTCAAATTTCTCTTCATTAGGTTTCATTTTTTTTAGTGCATGTTGCTCTTAAACATTGAAAATACAAAAAAAAATCTCTTTTTCTTTCGATTAGTTAGTGCAAATTAAAATATTTTCGGTGTTATTAGTGATTAGTGACTTTGAGAGAAAATTTTTTGGTTTCCATTAGCTACATTAGAGACCATATTGGTTGTTTTTTGATCATTTTGTTTGTGTGAAAAAGCTCTCAACTCTCTCATAATTAGCTTTCATCGAATGAAATGATATATTGTGGCATATAGTGTGCATTTAGGAGATTTTGAGACATCACACTCGCTAGAGCCTGAAAACTGAAACATAATTGAAGATGAACGTTAAAATTCATTCAATTTACACTAAGGCAGCATTGAAACATTAACGAAATATTTAGAGGTCTAGGCTAGAGACGTGTTCCAACGTCTTTAAACCTAGTAGCTGTCGTTCGCCTCTTGGCTTTAGAGAGTGCTATTATGGACTTGTGCTCCCCGTACCGTTGCGTATATAAAGGGAGACCCCACTAGGTTTCTATTCTTTATCCATAGGAAGCCGAGTCTGCCGCCCTATACCCGTGATACACCGGACACAACATTTGTTGAGATTTCCTGCACGTACGTTAAGTCCTTGGTTGATTTCTCTTTCATTTTGAAACCAAGGTGTATATTGCAGTTCACGGTTATTTTGTACACCCTTTGCCTAGTATTCCTGAGCAGTCATTTTGATCTTATCTGACTCCTTAAATTTGAAAAGATCACCAAGCACTTGTCCTTTCATGCTTGCTTCAAAACTGAAAGAGATAGAGTCATCTTTCATCCGTTTCTCAACTCTCAAAACATGAAACGGTGAAATCTCTAAGTTTCAATGTGGTAAAATAAATCACCCGTGATCACATGCCCTTTTAGAGTTTTCTTGTTGTCCGTTTGATTGTGTACCTTGGTTTTTAGCTCGTGTGTGGTTTTGAGTTGTTGATGGCAACTTTTGGGAGATTCACCAGCAAGGAATCCTAGATGGGAATCCTGGTCATTTTCCTCCTTTTGGGAATGTTGGTGCTCCTTATATGTACTTCGGTGTCCTTCTTTGGGTTAGCTGGTGGGTTTCCTATTTGGTTATTTTCCTTCCTTCCTTCTCTGTAGTTGAATGTCTCATTCTTGCTGTTGATGAGTTCATACCACGAACAACATCATGTTGATTCCAAGGTGGACCTCTCCCCTTCTTCGCTGTTTTTCGTCCTCCTCTCTTCTGCTTTGCTGGTGGTAAGTTAAGTAACCAGGTGGCTAAGAAGAAGAAGAAGAAGACAAAGAAGAAGAAGTCTGATAAGGGAGAGGCTAGCTCTGCAGCTATTGTGCCTAAGATGTCCCCTCTTGATAAACCTTCCAACCCTCCACGGAAAGTAAAGTTCCCTTGCATGTTGTGCACGGGAGACCATCTTCTTCGAGACTACCCTGGCATTCCCAAGGTGCTCGAAGTATGGTCCAACGGTCACCCGTCGTTTCCTTTGGCTTCCGAGAGTTAGGTTGGGGGCACGTCTTTAGCTGGTGTTGGTAAGGCTCCAAAGAAGCAGGGTAAGATCACCAATCCCTATAAGTTGTGTGAAGGGCACCATGCCATTCACCTTTGTCCGTATATGGATGAAGCCAAAAGAGTCTTGGACAACAAAACCATTTCTATACCATGCCTCCCGGCTGGCTATAAACAACTTTCTCTGAGTCCTCCACCAACTGGTCCTACGATTGGTCAAGAGTCATCCTTGGTCGATCTCGCTCCCTCGGAAATTCAAATTCAGGAATCCATTCCTGACCAACCATTGGTCGTGGTATCGGTTGAGCTGGCCCCTTCGAAGGTGCACCAGCTCTTTTCCGTTGAGAGTGGATCTCACACCCCTCATATTCTTCTAGTTTCTTCAGATTCCTTGGATTTGGAGAAATATTCTCTCATACCTATATCTCAAGAAGCTGCTCCTCTGCCTCCCGTGATGGAGGTCCTGGAGGATACCCCTCCCACCTTCGAGATGGAGGTCGTGGAGGTTGATCCTTCTTTCGTAACACCAGTGGAAGACCATCTCAGTTCAATGGTAGCCCCTCCGAGTAGTTTGGTCGCTTCCTTTGATTGGAGTCGATTTGCAGGATATCGCCTTCCGTCTTATGTGCCTTTCGAGATCACAGTACAGGCTTTTGGTCTAGTTGTACCCAGTGCCATTATAGATGAAGGCGTGTCTGTTAATGTTCTATCCTCAACTACTTGGCAAGCTTTTGGCTCGCTGCCACTTGTGCCTGTTACACAGAATCTGCTGGCATTTAACAGAAGAATGAGTCAACCGCTATGGATCCTTCCAAGGTTACCTATTACTTTGGGAGGTAAAACTGTCCATATGGACGTGATGGTTGTTCCAGGCCCTTTGGATTTCAATCTGCTCTTGGGGTGTGATTGCACCTATGCCATGGGAGCGCTTGTCTCCTCCCTTTTTCGTGTGGTCTGTTTTCCACATGAAGGTCGGATCGTGACCATTGATCAGCTTTCGTTCTTTGGTCCTGATGTGGAAACTGGCCTGCCATCATCCCTTCCTGGTTTTTATCCACCCGTTGTATCTGCCCCACCGCAGGTCAACTATGTGGCTACCTACCTCGTGCTTGTACTCAATGATAGTGTCGTTGTGCATCAGGTGCTGGGAGCATTGGGTCCTGACTTCCAGGATGTTTTCCTTCCATCGAGAGTGGAACTCTTGGAAGCGATGACTTCTTGTTCATTATGATGAGGTCGGTCGGAGCATGGTTCTTTTCCTGTGTCAAGCTCCTTAAAAAATGAAACCAGGTCGTCAGAGCAGAGTTCATTTTCTTGTGTCAAGCTCCTTAAAAAATGAAACAAGGTTGTCGAAGCAGAGTTCCTTGTCTTATGTCAAGCTCCTTAAAAAATGAAACAAGGTCATCGGAGCACAGTTCATTTTCTTGTGTCAAGCTCCTTAAATAATGAAACAAGGTTGTCAGAGCAGAGTTCCTTGTCTTGTGCCAACCTCCTTAAACCATGAAACAAGGTGTCCTGAGGATAGTTCTTTTAATGTGTCAACCTTGTTAAAATAATGAAACATGTTCTTGTTCAATTCGAGTCTTTGATCAGAACTCGTAAAATCCTAGTCGAGTCTTTCTCTTGATCTCATAGTTTGAACCTTCACTCCATTTGCCTTTCATATGGACTGAAGCTTGGGGGGCATGTACCTCGAATTGAGTCACCATGCTGGGGGCATGCTTACCTTTTCAAGCATAGTTTATCTTTGTTTCAAGCTTGTGTAAAAATGAAACCAACCTCAAGCAGAGTTTCCTGATTTCAAGCTTGTGTAAAAATGAAACCATGCCCATTTTACCTCTTGTGATTGTCATCTCATCAGCCTGTTTTTGCCAGATGAGCCTTGGTTTTCTCACTCCATCATCACTATCTACTTGGCCGATAATATGCCTTCACTTGGTTGTTTTACCTGTTCCTGAGGAACCGTTGCGATGAGTGGTCTTGTTAGCCAGCCTCTTGACCTTTACTTGTTTTGAGTAGTTCCACCATTACCGGAACCAGTTGCTACCCTTTATACCACTCGTTCCTCAAGGAGGAGTCATATTTCAGCTCTTTTATGACTCTCTAAAAATTGAAAAGATTGTCGAGTCCCTTGTCGTTTCAATCTTGTTAAAGTGGACACGAAGCGACATCTACCCAGTATACGTTTACCCCTTTTTCGGGCCAGGATGGATTACTTATGAAAAAGGAATACCCTAGCCTATTGCGACTAGGAGGTTTTCTCAGACATAGTTTTTTACCTTTTCGGATCTGAGGAACTATTTACGAAAAGGGACCGTTGGAGTTTACTTTTCTGCTGTCTTTTCAAACTCTCTAAACATGAAAAGATGTCGAGTTCTTCCTTTTTCAAACTCGTTAAACCCTGATGACATTGGATTCAGTCGTAACGACGGTATTCAAGTTTCTCCTTCCTAGGGCTCGTTAAATGTACTAGGATGGATTCGTCCGAAGGACAGACTTATATGACAAGCATATGGTATCCTCTTCAAGCTTGTGTAAAAATAAAGAGCTACTCACCAGGATGGTGGGGAAAATGGAACCAACATCATTGTCCTGTTGACAGTATGTCACTCTTGAACATGGAACTTGTCTACATTCGTGTCGGGTTGGGGATATCTCATCTCATTTTTCACTTGCCTCCGTGGGTTTGGGTGATCCATTTTGACCTCTCATCTGCTCTTTGCCTCGTCATCATGACCTCTAATCTTTTGATGTCAAATACGCAAGCCTCCTTTATCCTAGCATTACATGTTCAAGAGAAGTTGGCCTCTGCGAATATCAACCTTTCCTCTGATTCTCATACGATCCTGATTCACAACAAAAACATCATGTTCCTCTGTCTCGTGTCGATGATGTGGGAAACATTATGGCCCACCTTCGATCAAGGTCACTTCCTGTCGACTTCAGCTCATTATCCAGGAAGGTGATCTAGAGACTCCTTTATGGTACCTTGGAGCCTACATACCTCAATGGCAGGTTTGTCGCATTCAGCCGTGAAGGTTTTCATCATTGGCCTTGATGAGTGATTCTATGGGTGTTGATACCCGACTCATTGATTCACATGTCGTAGATTGTACCTGTAGTACCTTGAGGGCCATCATCATTATTGGTGGTACCTCTCGCGTCTGTTAACAGCTTTCATCATTGGCTGGTAATCAGACGATGTTCTTGCATGTTCGACTTCAGCTCACATATTCGCATGCTTGAACTTGTACTTTGTTCGGGTCGAGATGGAGCCTAAGAACACAACCTAGATTATGTACATTTATAATCCGGTTTCGATTTTGTGGATTATCATGATTAGTTACATGACTCACTAGATTGGATGAAAAGTTGCGACCATACGAGTCTGTTGTCGATCCTCCTTTGGATGGGCGTGCCCATACCTTGGATGCGGATTATAGTATGCTACTATTACCATCTGGATGGCTACGCCCATGCCACACATTCATTGTAGAAATTTGCTGAATAATGAATATTTATCCACCGAGATTATCCTGGTCACACACTAATTCGAATTCATGCATAACACATAACCTCTTCTACAATTGATCATCAATATGCGGAAATAGAAACAGTCGCATGCGCACATAAACACAATATGTATGGGGAAAGCTTATAGCTGAAAACCCCCAGCTATTTTTTATATTATAATAGAAGAGAACATGTAACAATACACAACACAATACTCCTCACAAGTACTCAGTACTATCTCCAAAAGTTACACACAAACTAGCTCAGTTTTGAACAAGTCACGGGTTCAAAACTCATCCACTGTTTTGCCTGCCTCTACTGCGCAATCCAAGTTGGTGTAATGAGAGATCCAAGTTTGAATCTCCTTGGCTTGATCTGCGCAATCCTCATTGGAAATCTCCTCCAATTCTTGTGCAAATCTCATGCACAACTAATGTCACAACTAATAGCAATCTCACCCTTTCATCTACCTCTTCCACTGGTCTTCACTGAACTGTCCATGCACTGCAGTCAACTGATGTGTTCTTTAGTTGAATAATGAGTTAATATTTAGTGAATTAAATAATATTTAATTCACCCCACTCATCTCTAGTGTATTATCCAGTTAAACTAAACACAACTAGTTCAACTAAATTAACTTGAACACAACTCCACCAACTGTCTCATCAACTCCACCAAACTCCGCCACTTGAGTTCTAACTGAAGTCAACCATGCATGAGCTCACCAAACCCATAGGAATAGCGTAATTCCTTCTGTCAGATGCATGGGCCACATCCGTAGCTCCAACTAAAGTGCTGCAAGAGGATAAACTGAAGTTTATAGTCCAAATATTATTAAGGGTTAATAATATTTGACTTACCTATTTTTAGACAGGCAGTCTAAAAATAGACTTCGACCTGTATGTCTAAAAATAGTTGTCCATATATTTTTACCAACTTTACCAATCATCCAAGAATAGCATAGTGCAACTCCTAGACCATGCTCCATATGTCTAAAAATAGACATAGTCTAAAAATAGACCTTGCGCCAAAAATAGCCTGCGGGTCCACTTAGTGAAGGCGAAGTCATTTCACTAAGCTCCATCATCTTGTTGCATTTTCAACATATATCATGTATTTGAGATATTAGTTGTACTTCTCTATGCAGGTTTTTCGATGGCGGTGTTTTTAGTTGGACACGTTCTCGTAAAGCATTTCACCCCTCTCTCTCTTTCGGGCCTCATGCTTTAGGGGGCATCTGTTACACAACAATTTGTCACCGTCCCTGAAATTCCCCATCCCGCACAATTGGAGGGCTCATTCCGTGACCTGTGAGCAGTGACATGACTTGAAACCACTTTCATGACATCCCTTTGAACATGAGCTTTCATTGTCCTGAAGACAACTCCTTGTGAAAAACCCTAAAAACACCCCTTTTTTCATTGGCGCGGGAAGCAAATTTAGTACCCACGCCAATGGGGGAAATCCTTCAAATAGGGCGCGCCAATTGGTGCTCTGTCTCACAGTCGCACTTGCGCCAGCCATTTTAAGGAGTGTTTTTAAAAAATAAATGGCGGAAGTTTCGTCCTAACCAATTCATAAACTGGTATCTAATTGGGGTTGGGTGGTTTGGCTCTAGATCTTCATGTAGAGGAAGTATTTTTCCACCTCTCATGGAAGCTTCCTTGAGGATAGGACCAATCCCATGATTATAGGGATCCCAACTTCCCTTCCTCCATCTATAAAATCTTTCTCATCTCCTTTGCAAGCTAGTCTCCAAGTTCCCAAGAGCCGTCAGAGCCTTATGCTGCAAGAGCCTTGATTCATTCCCTTAAGGCCAAATCCAAGCAAGGATATTATTGTCGAGACATCCGAAGAGAGAGGTTTGTCCCATCCCTGACAGGATTTTTCGAGACGTGCTCCACTGGCGACCCTGTGAAGGAGAATTCAACGTCAGAGCTATGGTTGTATTCTTCCTTGATTGATTAGTGATAAGTGACTATTGGTTATGATTCCACTCTTGTTGTTGATTATGATGATGAGTTATGTCTTCTCTGACTGACATATAGTTGCATATACTGGATTTCACGCTTGGTTTTGTTGTGTTTCTTGCGTGTGCAGGTGTCCGGTCACGAAGATTGTGAGGATCGTGATCTGCCAGAGCTAAGGAATGGGAGTGCTAATTTCTCTACAAGTGACAGCGTTGGATTCCAGGTAAGCTTTCATCGCTAGTTGGTTTATTTGCAATTAGGAACCTGCACTATAGCCTGTGACGATTGTTGCTAGACCCGGTCTGGGCTAGTAGGGATCGCTTCTGTCCGCAGAGGGGATTTACCTCTACAACAAGGTCCATACATCATCTAGGCCATCGTGGGTCCAAATGCCTTCTTCCTACAAGAATTATATGGTACATAGCTGTTTGGGTGTCCTGTCAATGGCAGGATGCTCAAACACTATTTCTGCTAATTTACAATTTCCATTTTCCATTTCCATTGTACATACCATTGCAGTTTTTGTTTTCAAGAAAAGAGAAAATGTTTCAAAAAACAGAGGAAAAAGAGAGGTTCAGACATGCTTAAAACATGAACCTCTGATGTGCAAAGGATTGGCTCTAATAAGCTCAAAACCTGAGCTAAATAAAGCAAATCAGCTAGTCCTAACATGCTCAAAATCTGGACCAGCAAAGAAGAAAGAAGAAATCAGCTCTAACATGCCCAAAAACTAGAGCTGAGATGAAGAAAGGAAGTGACTCTAACATGCTCAAAAATTGAGTCACAAAGAGGAGAAGGATACTTCAAGTTTCAGATTTCAAGCCTTCACATTTTTGTTTTCAATGTTCTACAATTTTCTGTCCATGTGCAACTGCCTTTATGCCTTGGACTCATAGCAAGTCAGACAGTCTAATCCTGGCTTGGCTGTTTTTAAATTTCTATCTTAGAATGCAGAGAAGAAATCTGCTGGATAGTTTAATCCCAGCAGATATTAGATTAGGTAGAGAAACAAATGAGACCAACAGTCTAATCTGGTCTCATGGAGTAATAAGGGTAGATTTAGAATAGGTTTATTTTCTGTTATAAAAATAAATGATGTAAAGGGTCTGCTAGCTCAAATGCACTCTAGAAGAAGAAAAAATGCTAGGTTTGTAGGAAGGGTAGGTAGTTTGTTGGGAAAGCGTTTCTGCTAATGTAATGTCTTCATATTGTGGCAGCTAATCTAAAGGAAGAAAGAGATGTGCCAAGCAACAGGCACCTGGCCTACACCAAAGATATATTCTTTGAATTCTTGACTCCTTCAAGAAGAAGCCATCCCCATGTGGAGCTACTATTAGCCCCTTATAAATTCCTTGACAAGAAAGCAAGGGGCTGATTTGATTTATAAGCCTGCAAGGAATGCATTTCCCTTGAAAGCACATCATCCTTGCAGCCTTTTCAGGTTCACTGCCTTGTGACTGTTCCCCTCTGCTGTTCTGAGTCAATAAGCCTTGCTGATAAAGAATTATGCTCCGAAAGGCTTTATTTCTTCCCTTTATACCCTTGCAAATTTCTTCGTTTTCACCCCTTTGTTCCTTTTGTCAAAGTCCCCTTTGTTCCCCCTCATTCCCCTATCGTTGCCCTTGGCTGGCCTTAAAATGCTTTAAAAACGAGCCAAAAATCATATTTTCTGCATATTTTGAGCCTAGCCTCTTTTCGGCCTAGCCCCCGCACCTTCCCCCGCAGCCCCGGTGCTGTGACCAAGCGCTGGCTTGAAGGGCACTAATCTCCAATGAATATCGGGAGCGCTCCTGGCCGTCGATCTTGTAAATCGGACGACGATCGTTAATTCCACAGTGCCCGTGTTTCTCCGTCCAAACCCCCCGACTGCGCAATCACCGTCCATTCACCCGCAGATCCGATGGTCCGGAGTGTACCTGCCCCTGTGGACCCCACCACGCTCTATCCACAAAACATCCCGGTTTTCATCACACCGCTAATGGGGGTCGGGCGGTATTCTCCCATTGCCTAGTGATTCCACTCAGCTTGCGATGCATGGCTCCTGTACGATTCCAAAACCGCTTTCCCATCGCAAATTATCTTTCAGTACAGGACGCGCAGCGATATGCATATTAGCCGTCAGACCTGCCCTTGCCCATCCAACAGTCATCACTCAACAAAGCTGCGTGGGGTTTAATCCATGGTCATTGTACTCTGGCCCACCATTCATCGTCCTCCGCCACATGTTCAATCGTCGATCTCCTATGAGATCTGACGGTCCCGATTTGTTTCCCCACTGTTGACTTTCTGTCGTCGCCCGGTCCCGCCACGTCACCTCCACGTGTGTCTGTCATACGTCTGCCCATTCCATTGCATAAATTCATTCAAAAGGTCGATGTTTATAAGGTTTGCATGTATAAATCGCTCCGCATTCTGCCAACCTTTCGCCATCTCTGTTCTCTACCATTCCACAACATTTTCCCCCAGTTCTTCATAGTTCCACTGTCACCCTCGTAGACATCCACATCATCTGAACCCATGCATTGTTTTCTTAATAGTTTCATGTGTTTCAGGGTTGCAGGTAGACGGGAAACCGCCATAGCTTATTATCTCTGTCACAGTGAAATAAATGCAGGAAAAGACCACTTCCAAAGGCCGAGATAATAAAGGATAGCCCGGGAAGGTGGCTGACAAGACTTGCATTAAAGAGTAGAGTTCAAACTCTGCAAATATTTCCGGCACCATTAACACACAGATTTCACAGTCAGAGATATAAATGGAGCGACATAAGAGCTTAAGGCACGCAAGTGAAGACATACAAGCCTTAGGTTCAAAGATTTAGAGGCAGAGTACTAGATTGAAGACCCAGGGACCACATAGAAGGTACAACACGCAGTAATCAATGCATATCAGGGGTTTCTACAGCATCAGAATGTTTTTCCTCCATAAAGGAAAAAGCACCCATGCAGTGTTCAATCTATGTCGTGTTCTGGAGAGTTTTTCTACCCTGAAACAACCCCGGTACTATCAGAGAATTTATTTCATCAGTATGGTAGACTTCTTAATCATTCATTTATCTTTTTTTTATTCACCAATAGCACCACAGAGTCATGCAGATCAAAGTACATCAAGAAAGATACCTGGAATTGATGGAAGCCTGAAGAAGACCACCCATCCACCCAAAGAGTGACAGGAATTGAATGCTCAGACTTTAAACAGAATGGGTTTCGGCTCTCTTTCTTTTTAGAAGTTTTAATACTGCATTTAGTTTCTCACCTACCTTCTCTACTCCACTGGAGCTATAAATTCATGAAGAAACTCATTGTAAAGGGTTATTGATCAGTTATCATAGAACTGCAAGCAGTTTCTTGTGAGACACAGTCTCTGTGTAAAGTGTAAGATAGGTTGAGGAAGATGATTTCAGACTAAGTATTCAGTTGTTGGCATGTTGAACTTGATTGGTATTGCTATTTAATATGACAAGCACATTTCTTTGGATCCTGATCTGAAGCAGTGGTGATGTTTTCCTATCTTTGTATTTACATCCATTTCATTTCATTTCTACTGGCTTCCATCAGAATATTGGCATAGGATTTACCCTTGTTAGGTACCCTATGTTTCTGCTCTCCTTTCCATTAATGTTTCTCTTCTGAATGTATTATCTAAGAAATTATTTCAGTTGGTTTAACTAGTGTAGTGGATGTTATTTCCTGCTCTCTGATGTATGAATTAAATGAATTCAGCTCTTAGATGTTTCTTGTTATGGATTTAGTTGGAAGATTTGGGAACACTGGGGATTAGAGTTAGCCCTATCCACTAGGATCCTTGTGCGACCAGCTAGTCTTTAGCGTTGTGCTCTGAATCCGTGTTATCTCCACCTCTCCTACCTTTCCATATCAAACTATCATCTTTAAGATCTTATGTTTTAGATGACTAGCCCAATCGAAATCCTGCCTATTGATTAGCAAGCAAATCCTTTCCCGACTCAATTTCCCAATGGTTTTGAACATTTCCTGGAATACTTCACCTCTGCCCTTTCCCTCTTTGCTCAGCTTTGCCTTACATTGAACCCTTCTTTCCTGATAACCAGCAACCAAATCAAACAAACCAAACAAACAAACCCCGAGCCTTATAACTAGCTTAACATCTTAAACCTTGAACTTCAAAGTCATATACCTTTGATATATCATAGAGAGATCCCTCGCTAGACCCAGGAGGGCTAGATCTTGAGGTCTGAAAGTGGTTTGATGTTGTCTAATCTTTTGGTATTTCCAACCTTGCCAAAACATGGGAACCCCAACACCTCAGACCCACTGTAGACAACGTTTTATAAATTTTCAAACTACATCCAACATCGTCAACACAAAATAATTTGGAGATCAACATCAATAGCCATAAACCAATATTTAAACAGAACGGTGAGATCGTTGTAACCAGATCAGAGTAATAAACCTAGACTTCTCAATTGAGATGAATAATAAACTTCAACCTTGATCATTCATAAAACCAAATGTATATGCTACTTTACTTCTTGCAACCTATGTATATACGTGCTTTCCTGTGGACGAACCGATGTATAGATATTTATACACTGAATTTATGAATATGATTAGACTTAGAACAGATCAGAGACATCCAGGCATACTTTGTCAGATTTACAAAACCCTTATTCAGTCAGCAACATCCATCATATTCAATCACCCAGTCCCTGATCATATTTATACATAGTCAACTAGCAGCATATACAGTATTCAAGAAATCCAGATCTACATGAAGACTTCATTGAAAAACAACATAAATATAGCAGAAATGATTAGAAATTTTCTTCAACAAACTCCCGAGAAACCCTAAATTCCATACATGATTTTGCTTAAACGAACCTGTGTTTATACACGCTTTCACCAAGACGAACCTGTGTATAGATCTGTAAATATTCAGGACTGCATAAAATTTCAGATCAACAGACATACTCAGATCATACCCTTTACTTCAACAAACATGTGCCAGGTCACAAATCTAGACATATCACAAACAGATCAAGCAGATACATAGTCATTTAAGGTCTATAGATCTTGATCCATCATTGTATTCATAGATGCATAATTATTTCATATATATCAATAAACTATAACCCATTCCATGCAGATATACTTCAGAGTGAAGTATTCAATCAATACCCATACCCTTGCACAATTTTTCACTATGCTCTTCTTCTCCTTATATAGTTTGAGCATTAGCGAATACCATGAGCCAAAACCACACAAGTGTCGATGGTATTCTTGGACACAATAAAATATATGACACAACGTTCAATATTGTGAAATAAAACCATGGTAAGGACCCCTGGTATCATAAACTAAGTGTGTAAGTACATACGTGACTTTTCTTCTTCGTACACACATATATATGTGTATTTTCTTCACCAAAACTGCGTATACACTAATTCTGTATGTATACACGGGTTGCCTTCATCAAACATGTGAGTATACATGGGATGCCTTCATCAAACTTGTGTATACATCTTGAAAATTTATCTTTATTATTCCATTGTCCCTGACTGGAATTCCTTTCTCTGTCACATTTGAACTGACCTATAGACACATCAATTTTACATATTCGATATATCAAAAGGAAACTCATCTAGTAGGTTGCCATCAAGGACAACATATTACATCATAATGCTAAAAATATCCCCATTTGGACTTGATAGAAACCATGTTGGTGTTTGATCACCACAACTTGTAGATACCTGATAGACACATCAATCATAAGCCTTATTCAAACACCAAGTTAGTCTCCCCCCTTGACATCAAGGGCAAAGGGCAGACCAATTCCTAAACAATGTTTATCTTTCTTTGAAGAAATAAGAACTCTATAGATTTGATCAACACTATACTAACCATGCTCCCCCTGAGCACATGTTGAATCTTCAGACAGATTTTTAATGAATTACATGATTCTATAACTCCCCTGAGTATGACCTTTCCTATCACCAAGGACTCATACTTACATCAATAATCCAACCATGTGGAATTACATATTTGGCTCAAATACCCAACCAAGTGGGCTTACAAATTTGAAAAAGTCCATACATGACTGAATATGGAAATATTTACATCATAGGTCTTAACATGACCCTTACATCAAATTATATATATGACATTTTATAACCAAGACAAAAGGATTCTCAAGAGAGAGATCATAATTGAGCAACCAACATAATGCCAACAATTCATTATTATCATCAAGGCTAATGCTCCCCCTAAACCTGTGCATTTTCAACAACCAATGCATAAAAGAATATTCATCACGCAGATAAATGTAAAAGAAAGGAAATGTAGGTTGAAAAAAAATATCAGAACTGCGAACTGTTCCCATCAACATATGAGCAACAATGCCAAAAAAAAAATATGACAAAGACTGTTCTGAAGGCTGACCCATATATTTTTGAAAACAAGATCCGTACATGACTGTATAAAGAGAAACTCTCGTATATACATGATTAGGCTTCATGCAACCTGCATACCAAA
The DNA here is from genome assembly GCA_034641835.2 of Pinus albicaulis. Lineage (NCBI taxonomy): Eukaryota > Viridiplantae > Streptophyta > Pinopsida > Pinales > Pinaceae > Pinus > Pinus albicaulis. Next base: position 175,637,177 of record CM076576.1, on the reverse strand, counting down.
TGTAGGTTTCAACCCTATACATAGATTATCTGCAAACAAATCTTAAAAAAAAAAAAAAACAATAGCGAGAGAATAAAACATAAAACAAATATACACAGATCTTTTCCCCTGCATCCCAAATCTAGACTACTAGCTTGATTTTTCATTATATTCCTTTTAGTGTTACAACACATATATACATGCCAAAGCATTCATAAACCCCAATCCATTAACCCTAGATTAGAATATAATCATAGTTCCCTTGACCGGATCTACAAAATACCAGGGGCTGAAAACCATCATGCCCCAAAACCATGTGCAAATCTATGCACAAAACCTTGGGTGCGCCCACCGAAAAATTGGATCCAAAATATTTTCCTGAGGTGCTGCCCCAGAGCCCGATCAAGGGGGGCTTCCAAAAAATTTCATCCACATACAAGACCAAATAAATAACACGGTCACCACTTAATTTAAAATATATATACAGTGATCCTCTTTTCTTCTGGTGAAGCCAATTCCCCGTATATAGGTATCAAATTTCTGATAGCACATCCTTGGTGACTGTTTTAACCCATATAGATACTTTTTTAACCTGCATACCAGTTCCTTCTTAACCTTCACCATAAATCCTCAGGTTGCTTCATGTAGATCTCCTCTTCCAGCTCCCCATGAAGAAATGTTTTCTTCACATCCATCTGTTCTACCTCAAAATCAAAGGCAACAACAATAGATAAAAGTAATCTAATAGAAGTAACATTGGCAACAGGAGAAAAAATATCACCAAAATCAATTCCCGACACCTGGGAATAACCTTTTGTTAGCAATAGAGCTTTTTATTTCTCTACCTTGCCTTCTACATTCATATTCTTCTTAAACACCCATTTTCTCCTGATGGGCTTCCTTCCATTCGGAAACTCCACCAGATCCCATGCCTCATTTTTGTGCAAGGATGCCATTTCATCAACCATGGCCTCCTTCCAAAGTTTTCCATCCTCTGAATATATTGCCTCCCTAAAATTTTTTGGATCTTCATCAGTTATAGTTAAAGAACAATTTGAACAGAAAGAAGATGGACTATACCTTTCTGGTTGCCTTCTTTCTCGAATTGATCTTCTCATAGCTGGAGTTTGTGGCTCTTCCTCTTATAAATCTTCTTCTGTTGTAGAGTATGATTCATCCTCATTTAGCTCAAACTCTATCTTCTCAGGTTCCTTTGGTAGGACTTCATGTTTAACAACATATTTCACCTCTCTAAACACCACATCTCGGTTGTACAGAACCTTTGTTGTTTATGGGTTCCAAATCTTGTAACCTTTTAAACCATTCTTATACCCAATAAATAGTCATGTTTCAGATTTATTATCCAACTTGGTCCTTTTCTCCTTTGGAACATGTACATATGCATCACATCCAAATACCCTCAGATGTAAAATAGAGGGTTTCTTACTAGTCCATACATCCGAGTGGAGTCTTATCCTCCAATGCTAATGAAGGTGATATGTTAACCAGGTAACATGCAGTCTCCACTACTTCTGCCCAAAATTGTTGTCCTAACTCAGTACCACTGAGAATGCTTCTTGCCTTTTACATCAGCGTTCTGTTCATTATTTCTGCAACTTTGTTTTGTTGAGGTTTTTATGGATTAGTCTTATGTTGTGTTATACCACACTTCTTATAGAATTCTTCAAATTCCTTCTTACAAAACTCTCCACCATTATTTGTCCTCAACACCTTTATCTTGTTCTCTGTTTGGTTTTCCACCAGAGCCTTAAATTCTTTAAATATGTCAAAGACTTCAAATTTCTTCCTCAAAAAATATATCCATGTATTCCTTGAGAACTCATCTATGAATGATACATAATACACAGATTTTCCCAGCGATGGAACCGACACAAGTCCAAACACATCACTCTGCATAAGCTCTAATATCTTGTTCACCCTCTTAGCACTAGAAGGAAAACTCACCTGATTATGCTTCCCATATACAAAATGTTCATAGAAATCGAAATCTAGAGAGAAATTAGACATACCTTCCACCATACCATTTCCATGCAGTATCCGAAGGCCCTTCTTTCCAATATGTCCAAGCTTTGATGCCATAGCATGGTATTTTCTGCAGAGATGACTAGGCTTTGCGCTCCACTTTCAGGAACCACAGAACTATTGCACCCATCAATAATAGTGCTACCCTAAAGCTTGTATAGAGTTCCAATATAAACTACCCGCATTAATACCAGTGCTCTCTGAACCATATTGAAAGTATCTTTCTCGAACATTGTTTTTAAACCTGCATCATCCATCTTGCTTACAAAAATCTGATTTCTGGCCAATGCAGGAATATGCAAAACACTAGGAAGTGTTATAATCCTTCCACCTTGCAGCTTCAACTTGACTTTTCCACGTCCGAGGATTTTGGCCTTCCTATCATCCCCTAAGAAGACAACACCACCATCATACTTCGCATACCCGCAGAACCATTCCCTATGCGAAGTGAAGTGAAAGGATGCACCTGATTCAATCAACCATGCCTCATGATATACATGTGTATTTGAAGAAGAAGCGAAATAAACATCCCCACCTTCATCTGAGGAGGTTTTTTCCTCTGCAGAAGGAGCATCATTAGATCCCTTTCCTTTCTCAAGAGCTTTAGATCTGCAGTATTTTTTGCAGTGCCCTTCCTTTCCGCATTTCCAGCACACCTTTACAAACTTTCCTGGAGATTTATATCTCCCTCTAGATTTAGATCTCCCACTCAAAACCATATTCTTGTTTCTGTTCTGGGACCTTCCTCGTACATATAAGGCATCTCCATTCCGGCCCTCCATATTTCTCCATCTCATTTCCTCCAACAACAAAATTGAGATAATGTCATCAAAATTCAAGGTAGTTGTATTGCTACCTATTGCAATAATCAGATTTCCCCATGAATCTGGTAGAGAACACAACAAACTGATGCACTTATCTTCATCTGAGATTTTAATATCAATAGATAACAACTGACTTACCACAGTATTGAAGGTGTTCAGATTCTCTGTCACCAAGTCTCCATCTTTCATCCTTAGGTTATACAGCATTTTCTGCAGGAAAAATTTATTCACCAGAGACTTAGATTGGTACAAAGTCCCTAGATTGTCCCACAAAATCTTCACCATATCTTCCCCAGATACATTCAACAATACTGAATTTGAGACACACAACCGTATTGGGCTCTTTGCCTTCTGATCCAACTTCTTTTAGCCTTCATCTGATATTGTCGTTGGTTTAGTACATAGGTCTACCACGATCCACTAATATTTATCCACCAGCAGATCCTCCATCTTGAGCTTCCACAACTCAAAACTCTTACCATTAAATTTCTCAATCTATATCTTTCCACTTCTCGCCATCTTCTTTCACCGCAAGAATGGATCCCGCACATCTCCCACTAAACAGGGTTTACCACAGACCCAAGTAAAAAACACCTCATCAACAAAGGTGTCCCCTTGAAGCCGAAACAAATCTCATACCAAATATATGTTTTCACCCTATACAAAAATTATCTACAAACAAATCTTAAAAGCAGAAAATAAACAATAGCGAGCGAATAAAACATAAAACTTGTATACACAGAGATTTTCCCCTGGATCCCAAATCGGGACTACCAGCTTGATTTTTCATTATATTCCTTTTAGTGTTACAACACATATATACATTTCAAAGCATTCATAAACCCCAATCCATTAACCCTGGATTATAACATAATTGTAGTTCCCTTGACTGAACCAGGGGCCAAAAATCATCATGCCGCAAAACCATCTGCAAACCCATGCACAAAACCATGGGCGGGTCCGCCCACCAAAAAATAGGGTCCAATTTGTTTTCTTGGGGCGCTGCCCCTGACCTTGAACAGGGGGGTTACCGCCCCCCTGCTGCGCCCAACACAACATGCAGGGGGAGCTATCGCCTCCCCCCGCATGTGAAACTAATTGTGGAAAGAATATAACACATACCCAACACCAAATTTAATCTTCTGACATCAAACAGATTTGATAAGTGAGACAGATACAACTCCCAGCTTCTGTTTGAGATATTCAAATGCTTCCCTGGGAAGAGGTTTAGTAAATATGTCAACAACTTGTTCTTTGGGGGGAACATACTCCAATTTAACCTTTTTCTCAAGCACTTGTTCTCATAAAAAGTGATATTTGATAGGAATGTGATTGGTTTTGGAATGCATAACAGGATTTTTTGAGATAATGATGGCACTTGTATTATCACATAGGATGGAGATGGGAGGAGAACATTTAATTTGAATATCTTGTAATTTTTGCATCATCCATAGAAATTTTGTGCAACATGAAGCAACAACCACATATTTTGCTTATGCTGTAGATAAGGCAATGGAACTTTATTTCTTGCTGAACCAGGATACTAATTGGGACCCCATATAAAATGCACCTCCACTAGTTCTTTTATGGTCATCAACATTTCCAGCCCAGTCTGCATTTGTGTAAGCATGAAGAGTAAGATTAGCACTCTTGGGATACCATAAACAAAAATCTTGAGTTCGTTGTACATATTTGAATATTATTTTTACAACCTGAAGATGTGACTCCTTTGGATTAGCTTGGAATTTTCCAACAATCCCAACTGCATGCATGATTTCTGGTCTACTCCTTGTTAGATAAATCAGAATTCCAATCCTAGATAAATACTCTAGTTGGTTTACCATGGGAGAATCATCATGAGAGCCGAGGTTACATCCAGTCACCATTGGAGTGCTCACAAGTTTGCAGTCTTCCATCCCATACTTCTTTAGCATCTACTTGAGATATTTTGTTTGTGAGAGAAAGATATTATCTTTTTCTTGTTGCACTTGTAAGCCAAGAAAATATGTTAGTTCCCCAAGTAAATACATTTCAAATTCCTGCTACATAACAAAAGAAAATTTTTGACTCATGGGTTCTTTATTACTTCCAAAAATGATGTCACCAGCATAAACAACAATAATTAACAATTTATCATCCTCAATTTGTGTGTATAAGTTGCTGTCTGTAGATCCTTTTGTGAAACCTTCTTGTTGAAGATATTTGTCAAGATGATAGTACCATGCTCGTGGGGCTTGTTTTAGACCATATAGGGCCTTTTTAAGTTTGCAAACCATTTTTTCATCATTTACCAGAATGAATCCTTCTAGTTGTTATATATAAACTTCTTCTTCCATATCACCATTAAGGAAAGAAGATTTTACATCCATTTGATAAACCTTGAATTGTTGAAAACTTGAAAATGCAAGAAACCTTCTTATGGCTTCAAGTCTTGCTATTGGTGAAAATTTTTCTTTAGAGTATATAACTTCTTGTTGAGCATACACTTTACAAAAAAGTCTAGGTTTATTTCTAATACGTCTCCATTTTCATTTAAATTATTTTTTAATATCTACTTTGTTCCAAAAACATTTTTATCATGAGGTCTTGGAACCAATTCCCAAGTATTATTCTTTTCAATTTGATCAAGTTCTTCATTCATGGACTGAATCCAACATTCATCTTTACTAGCTTGATCTACATTTTTTGGTTCAATGGTGGATAAAAATGCTACATAACTGGGAGATCCTACAAGAGTTCTTCTTGTTTGTACCCCTGATTCCTTTTCTCCCAAAATTTGAGATCCTAGATGATTATTTTGAACATACCTGGATGGAGCCTTTTCTCTCTCTAATTTATCTTCATTAGGTTCTCCTTCTCTATTATTGTTATTTGATGAGCGAAAACATTCATCATCATCATACTCATTTGTTGTTATTTCCCTTTTGGGAGCCGTAAGAGATTCATCAACCACAACACCAATACATTCAACAATATTTCAAAGTCTCTTATTGTAGCATTTGTATGCTTTACTTCTAGAAGAGTAAAGAAGAAATATTCCTTCATCTGCTATAGGTTCAAAATTAAAAAAAAATTCATCATTATTTTTTATATAACATTTTCTTCCAAAAACTTTAAAGTGCTTCACAGGGGGAATATTACCATACCAGATTTGATAAGGATTTTTATCACTATTTACACGAACATGAGCCTTGTTAAGAATATTTACTACAGTATGAGCAACTTCACCCAAAAAAGTGTTAGGAGTCCTAGATTCATCAAGCATAGCACGAACCATTTTCTGAACTGTTCTATTCATTATTTCTTCCACGTCATTTTGTTGCAGACTTCCAGCTACATAAAACTATATTTTTATGCCATATTGTTCACAGAAATCAAAGAATTCATCTGATATGTATTCTCCTCCTTAGTCAGATCTAAGACATTTGATTTTTATATCTAGTTAATTTTCAACTAAAGCTTTGAAGACCTTAAATTTTTCAAATTCTTAATCTTTATGTTTCAATAAACTGATTCAACACATTCTAGAGAAGTCATCAATGAATAAGATTTAGTATTGTTCTCCACAAGGTGGCTTTTTCCTTACAAGTCCACATGTAGATCAATATGTATAAGTTCAAGAGGCTTACTGGATGATCCTTCTTTTTCATTAATTTGAACCATGGTTTGCTTACCAAATTGGCACGATTTTCATATGGTACTTTCGAGTAAAGTCATGTTGGGTAGATCATGAATAGCTTTGAGCCTGCTTGATTTTCTTATTTGAGACAAACTCAGATGTCCCAATCTTTTGTGTCATAACCAGTTTTCTATAGATTCACCTAGATAACATTGCTCTTGGCCACCTTTCAATATATATAGATTTTTTGGTGTTCTTGTTCCTTTTATCCAAGCTTCTGCCATTTCCTCTGCCTCTCCATCAAAGGTAGGAGGCTTGGTATTCCAAAATTCTCCCTCCAATTCCACCTTCTTCTTCTTCAACTCTTGCGCTTCCATGAAATTTCCCGATTCCACCTCATTATATGTTCAACTTTTATGACTTCTTGGTGTTCGACTGTCTTCCACATGGTCAGGTACTGCTTGGCATTGTTTTTTGTTTTCTTGAGTGTTTCTTTCAGGGCTAGGTTGTCCACTGGGAGGATTCTGTCTATCCGACATAGTTTTTAATATCCTCTCTTGTTCCCTCATCAACCTTTCATTGTCACTGAGAAATTTAAGCATTTCTATTTGTAACTGTTGTACAGTATCCAACAACTTATTTGTCTGTCGTTGTTTTCCTTCCATCATTCTTCTTATCTGTTGGTGCTGGTCCACACTTAGTTGCACCCACATTTTGAGAGTGACTTTAGGATTGGTCACAGGATGGGTCTCTCCCACATTTCTAGGTGGGTGTTGACTTGATCCTCTTCTCATGGCAGATTACAAAAACCTGTTCCTGTACTTAACACAGTATAAATTCATTAATTTTAATAGCACTACAAGGAAAAGAACCTCTAGCAGAGGTTATAAAGGAGGTTTTTAGTGTTATAAAATTGGACAAAATTGTCAAAAAAACATTTTCTACACCATCCGTTTATGGTTACGGAGGTTTTGGTGGAGCTTTTAATGGAAATTAAAGACAAATTAAATCAAATGGGTAGCCGGAGGTTATTATGGGTGTTTTTTCATTGGTCCGCTAATCAGGATTTAACGCACTGGTGCGTACCTGTAGTTGATGCCCTGGGGCAGTCGAAGCAGAATGCACCAAGCTGTTAAGGTATAAAGCAACACTGGGCGTAGTGTTAGTGATACAACACATGGGACCATTGTAATTGGTCTTGGGATTTGAGCGGTGCCCATAGGTCGTATCAACGCACCAGTGCATAGACTTATAGAAACACATCGATGCACAGTATCACACAAATGCACCAAGATTTATAATTGGTATCAGTATTCGTGCGTTGCCTATAGGTCATACAAATGCACCGGTACGTATTGACAAAAAAATGCCCCCGTGCATAATATCACACAAATGCACCGGGATTTATAATTGGTATCGGTATTCGTGCGGTGCCCATAGGTCGTAAAACGACACCAGTGCTTATATAGACATAAATGCACTGGTGCGCTATACCACACAAATGCCTCGATATTTTTAATTGGTTTTGGTATTTGTACGATGCCCATAGGTCATAAAAACGCACCGGTGTGCTTAAGAATACAAACGCATTGGTGTACAGTAACTGACACACAACAATTTTCATTTTGTATTTTTTAGAAACATTGACCTGTGAGATTGAAATTATTGTGATTTTTTTAAATTCATTATTCATCAAAAGTCGACACATCTTATAACAATATTCATATTAATTAAATTTTTATTAATGAATTTTAATGTGATGTTTGGATTAATTTGTTATATCATATAATAATGGTTGTGGTTTTTTAAAATTCATTATTCATCAAAAGTTGACACATATATCTTATAACAATATTCATATGAATTAAATTTTTATTAGTGCATTTGAGAAAGACAATGGAGAATGCAATAGAATAAATCAAAACATATATATATATATATATATATATATATATATATATATGAATAAGACATTATTTGTCATACAAAATGGGACAATTGTTGGTATCCCTTTATCTTTCAATTGGGATACTATGTCCATTACATTAAAGAAAACTTCTTATTTCATAGACATATTTCAAAAAATACAACGCCTTGCTTTGATATCCAAACATAGTGATCATAATTCTTCACCTGAACTGCTGTCACTACTAGACCTACTTCCATGACTTGGGTTATTTTCAGGAATGTTTTGTTCATGGTGTTGATTGTTTTCTTCTTCTTCACCTTCCATCTACAAACATTAAAATAGATTGTACTTAGTGTATATACATTGGTGAGAATAATGAAAATTGAAATATTAAATAATATACATCAATGTAAATCAAAAATAAATTACGTACCAATGCAACAATTGACTCATAAACTATACACATTCTTTCAAAACCATGTAACATGCCATCTTTCAAGATTTCATTTGTTGGTGCAGTTCCATACTTTGTTTCGTGCAAGTTTTATACCCCATAACAAATCATATATTTAATATAAAAGATTTATTTTTTCTATTAATTATAGACAAAGATAAGTAAAACAAGATCGATAGATTCTTACAAATTCCATAATTAAGTTATGATATGCCAACATATACTCACAACCCATATTTAACCCAGTTTCAATCAATTCCTCTGATGGTTCTCTTTGTATGTTAGCACCTGTTTGAAGACATTCAATGATGATTTTTGTAAAACAGATTAATAAATACAAAAATTAAATCTAGTTAAGTTGTTATAAGGAAGTAACAATTACTCACAAACTTAGATATCAATCCTTTTCCTCCTTGTCATCATGTTTTATGTGCCGAATGGGTTCCATTTTCTTTTCTTTTCTACAAGAAAATACTTGAAAATTAATATTTAATGCTAAAGTGTTTATTTATTGTACCTGATGACTGAAAAATTCAATGATTACATATTACATTTGAAGCACGTTGTTGTTTATATGGCACCTCCCATGATGCAATTTTGTCCATTTATTTGACCATCTCCTTGTACATCTTTTTGGACATTCCTACTGGCATATTTCTAATATCAGTTCGTTCATCTTTTGAGATTTTCATAATCTTCCTGAAAATTTAACATGATAATAAACTATTTAATTTTTATATTGATATATGGAAAGTAAGTATAACAAAAGTGATATTTATAAATAATTCTAGATAAACATTTAAAGGAACATTACTTTTCCATTCCTTCTTTTATGTTGTTGTACGTTTTTGCTATTAAAAGTCTGACATGTCTCATTGACCAATTCTCTGGAAACTCTTCTTGTAGTTTAGATAAAATTTGGTTATTGGAATCATTGGATTGGTTTTTGTATTGTAAGTGGAAAGAACATCTATACATTCATTCCACTAAATCTCTCAAACTTTTGTAAAATATTTTCCCCTTTTTGTTAACCTCTAGCACCACTCCAGATGAGCTAAGGAGAAAATTATTTTCATTTGCATGTTCTATTTTTTTTCTTTTCATAGAACAACATTCCTTTTCTGAGCTGTTGGCCCCTGCAGAACTTTACACAGATGTGAATTAATAGATTGTTTGACACATGTTATCTAATAGTTTTAATTATATTATTAATGAAAACTAAAAAAAGAAACTCATATTGGATCGATATTATTTTTCATTCACCTGATTCATCCTTTTGCAATTTTTCCATCAAGCTTTTATGCTCTTCTGGTCCTAGATCAGAAATAATCTTATCAAGCTTCGTCATTTTGTGGCTCTGCATGATACACAGTAAACAATACATATTAGTTAAACTTACATATAGTTCAAAAATAATATTTTTTGTAAATAATTTACAAAGAACTTGCCTTTTTTTCTTTTATTGATGTGTTATCAGTGTTTTTGTTACTTGATCTCTTGTTAGTAATTTCTTTATCAATCTAAAACATGTACCATATAATTCATTAATATATTTATAAATAAATTGTCAACTTTTCAAGTAAAAAAAAAATCTCAAGAAACCAGTGCACCATTCATGGTGTACGCACCGACGCCGGTGCATGGGTGTCTTAGAAACACACCACATAAATAGTATCATAGACCATACCGTGCTCTATGTCAACAAGGAGCACTTGTGTGTTACATGTCAATCACCGCACCGATTAATCATGATAAAATTATAAAAATCGTCCAGTGTTAGTTTTTGTAGCATAAACGGGTGCCATATTTTACATATGGCGCACCGATAAAAAAAAAATGTTTTTGGCTGAAATTTTTTGCAAAAATAGTGAAATAATGAAAAGTGTTTAGTATTTAAAGAAATGTTTTATGAAGTTAGATTTTCGAAAATATTTTTCCGCCCATTTTTCAATTTACCTCTTTTTTTCACTTAAAGAAAATAGGGTTGCACTTTTTTTATTTACGGTTATTCATCACCAGTGCATCCCTTAATCGAACTGCACCGGTGCGTCAGGTTATAAAACAGCACTAGTGCACATTACCAAAAATGCACCGGTGCGGTTATCTGTACATTATGCACCGAAATTACATTTAGGTTTGTGCACCAAAATTTATTGTTGTTTTTATCAAATGCAGTGAGAAAATATCATATATTATATGGAATGGACAATTCTTCAAAATCTAGCTCATTCCATAATATTTCTCAAAGTCCATCGCGGAATTCTCCCTATCCATTCGGAGACGTAATATTTACTTCATATTTGTTTTATATTTTCACTATCTAATTGAATTTATGTTTTTTATCCATGCACTCAATCATGCACAACTTAATTAAATTTATAATGTATAAAAATTTGTAGGTTCATGTAGATTCAACATTGAGTTAAGATGCACAAAATATTCAAACTGCTCCAAAACGTCGGAAGTCCTTATCAGGAGCTGCATACCGCAAGGTGCATTTGGTAGATGAAAATGGACATCCACTTCACCCTGCCAATTGTAACAATATTATATCTTCTAGCCAGAGTCCCGGGACAATGATGGTAATTATAATTATAATTTTTTGGTATATATATTGATTAATATGTAATTATTTCAACATCAAACCAATTTATAATGATGCAATATTGTCAACGTGGTTACTAATTGATATCATATATTTTGTACTAATCATGTTCAATTTTTTTATTTTTATTTTTAATTATTAGGATTATAGTGATGATGAGCGACCTACCTACCATCTTCCATTGCACCCCATGACAATGTCAAATCGAGAGAATACTGAATTAAGATAAAAAATCAGAGAGGAACGATACCAAGAATGCTTGAATCAACCACCGATTCAATTCCCGCTACGTCCAGATTCACCAATTAGGAATGACTATAGGAATAGTAGTTCTTCACAAGCTAGAAATAAAGGCATTCAAATAGAGGTTGGTATGGATGATTACTTAAGGGATATGGCTACCATGGATACAATGTTGTTAGATGCATTCCAAAACAGTGATCAGCTAGGGGATGATGCTCATATCACTGACACCTTTTTCGAAAGCCTTAAATTTTCTTCCACCACCCCTCCCTTTGGACTTAGCGGTCAATAAAAGTCTACGCAGTTGGGGACAAAGATGTTATTGTACAAATTGAAAGCAAAGTTTGGCTTGTCGAATCCATGTTTCTCAAACATTTTGAGGTAAGTTACCATAAATTACTCCCTTATATAAATATGAAATATAATCAGTACACTGCAATGAACATTACAAATGGTAAATTTTATGAACGTTACTAATTATATCGACATTAATGTACATTTATTAATATATTTTTCCATTATCACCAACTATAGGTTATTCAAAGATAAGGTTCTTCCGAGTGATAATGTCTTGCCCGGTATCTACGAAGAGGAAAAGAAAATGTTGAAAATGTTAGGTGTTGAGTACATATCATATCATGCATGTCCAAATGATTGTATTCTATATAGATGATAATATGTAGACAAAGAGATGTGTCTGAATGTGGGCATGATAGGTATGATAAATAAAAAAAGAAGGTTAAATCACGTACTGGTCCTCCTTTTAAGATATTGAGGCACATGCCTATAATCCAAAGGATTCAAAGGCTCTCTCGTTGCAAAGAATTAGCTATGTTGCAGGGATTGCATGCCTCACATAGAAGTGAGTTTGGAGTTATGCGAATCCCAACTGATTCAATAGCCATGAAGCATATAGAGGATACATGGCCCGAAAAATTCAAGGATGAAGTACGAAGTCTACGACTCAGCATATCCATGGATGGCATTAACCCATATTCCCTCCAGAACACCAACTATTCTATTTGGCATGTAGTAGTGATCAATAACAATATCCACCCATGGTTGTCCATGAAGAATGAACATCTTATGTTGGCTCTCATAGTCCCTGGTAGAAGACAAGTGAAGAATATGGATGTCTACTTACAACCACTGGTAGATGAATTGAAGGAATTATGGGATGGGATAAATGTATATGATGTATCAAGACCCATCACAGTAGAGAGGAGTTTTACGTTGTATGCCATATGTGCTTACACAACACATGATTATCCAGGCTTAGGAGTTTTCTCTGGTAAATTACATGTTTAATTTATTGATTTGTTTATATACGTAACAATATTCTTTCAGATATTATTTATTTAATTCATTTTAATATTTGTTCTAATCTTCATGATATTCTTTAATGTGACATGCATATTAATTAATGTATAAAAATATAATCTCGTAGGTCTTGTAACAAAAGGGAATTTTGGATGTAAATTTTGTCGACCTTCTATGAAAGCTAGATGATCCAAGGACCTACGAAAGCGAGTGTATGATTGCTCCAGGGTATTCCTACCAGAAGAACACCCTTACTTAAGAGCAACATATTCTTTCAATCGTAAACGAGAGAGAACCCAAAGGCCTCCAATAATGACACCAGCTGAATGGCTTAGAGCATATGAGGGAGAGAAGGAGAAGGATTTCATAGAAATGTTCGATTCAAATGGGGAGCCTGTGTTTGATATCTAGATTTCTTTGACACCTATGTTGAGAAATTTCCCATTGGGATGAAAAGGAAATCTATCTTTTATGACCTCCCATATTGGGATCATCTTAAGATTGCCCACTTATTATATCCCATGCATATATTTAAAAATGTTTCATCTTATTTATGGAGGCACATATCATCAAAATAAAGTGAGACATTTGCTGTTAGGAAAGATCTTATTACTCCAAAATCTAAAAAGAAACATTAGCCAAGCCGATTAGAAAGTACAGGATCAGAGGAAGGCGCTGGTGCCTCTAATTCATGGTTTTTCAAAGAAGGTGATGTCCCATGGATTTTTAAAAAAGATGATATATATTTGGCAAAGGAAGTTATAATGGATGTGAGGGTGCCAACTTCATACGGGTCTTCACTATGGCGCTGCTTCACCATGGATGACCATTTGTCGAGATTGAAATCGCATGACCATTTGAATCTTCTAAGAGTAGGTTTAATGTCAAAAGCATGATTTTATTATTTTTTATATTAATAAATTTTATCCTATGCAGGGATCATAAAACATAAATAATTTTGTATATTATTGCACATGTTTATAACTTTGCAGTGTCATTATCCTTTGTTCATGCGTGGGTGTGTGAAACATGAATTCCCTCAATACCTAGGATGTGCCATATCTAAATTATCTGCATCTATAATTTGGATCACGTCAAAGGAGATTCATGTCACTAGCATTCCACGGTGGCGCAAAGAGATAGTTGAGATTGTTTGTATGTTTGAAAAGGAACTGCTGACAAGTTTCATGGACTTACAGGTTCATATTTTAATCCACCTAGTAGATGAGGTTGAACTAGTTGGGGTGGTTTCTTATCGTTGGATGTTCTTCTTAGAGAGGTACATGAAGAAATTGAAAGGTTTTTTTCGACAAAGGGAAAAACTCGAGGGGTCTATGGCAGAGGGGTACATATCGTATGAGTCTTTCTATTATGCCAGTGAGTACATCAAGCAGATTGATAATAGACCAAGTGTAGTGATTTGGGACGATGAAAGGGACAAAGACAAAAGAGAAGGGGAGTTGCTCCAAACGAGTGGAAAAAAGCGCTTGATAAAGAGTAAGCGACTTATAATTTTTCAAATTTACAAAAATTAATTAATATTCATGTTTAACATCTATATAATGTATATTTTGATCTCTGAGTACTATATAATGCTGGTTTGATTTCATCAACGAATGCAGAAATTGAAACAATCAATAAATTCGTTCTTTACAATTTTGAAGCGACAAAACCGTGGGTCGCATTGTACGAACAAACGAGGATGAAATGGGATAGTGACAGGAAAGAATTCAGATGGTTGAATGGTAGAAGTGTGCCTTATATCGATCATTTAAAAGAAAATATGCCAAAAATATGCCCCAATAGTTGGGTTGTTGACCAAGTTAGAGAGAAATATAGTGCTATCGGTCATTACTCACGTGCTTAAGAGGATGCGCTAAATGTAGGGATCGGGTGCAGCAACTCGGTAATAATATTTTTAATTTATATGTAAATTTGAAACTTATATTAAGACATCTACATTTCATATTTTAACTATTGGTTTATTATAAGACACATGACACTATGATTTTTTTAACTTTTTTATATTAGCTACATTTGTTCCCATCTATGTGGGCATATGGACGCCATTTTTACACTGAAAATTCCAGTGCTGGAAACATCACACAAGACTATGGAGTGGAAGTCGAGTTTGATCAATCTAGTCGATCTAGCCACTGTGATCAAAACCTAGTACAAGAGATGTTAGGTTACGTCAGAAAGATACAAGAGATCATTGAAGTGGATTTCTCTTCTTTACAATGTGTTAATTTTAGGTGCAAGTGGTGGGACACCTTTGATCGGAATAATGTAAAGAAAGATCGCGATAGTAGGCTGATATGTATTAACTCTAGAAAGATGTGGGATGAAGCTAAGGAGCTCTATGTTCTCCCTAAACACTACAACTAGGTGTTTTTTTACCCAGATGTGTTGGATAGGGATTGGTGTTTCGTATTGACACATGACCCTAGATCAAAACATATTTTTGAGAACAATAGTGTTATCATGCCATGTGAGCTGGAAGATAATGAGGGTGATCATGAGAACCGAGAGTGATATGGTACATGTGTTATTTCATTAATATTTATACTTTTCAAGACGGGTTTTTCAAAACATTATAATATGTATTTTGAATTAATTGGTAATTTGCATTGTGTTAATGTTAAAATCAATAATTCACTTGATAATTATTTTCAATTATGTTGATCTCAAAAACAATGGCGTACTGTATAAATGAGTTCTTTTTTTTTGTATCTAAGATCATAATAAAATAATGATAATTCTAAAGTACATGAATTTATTTGCATTATTTTCTAAACTTTATTATGTTACAATAAATCATATTATTCTAGATTTAATATTTTAAAATTATTTAAAATTTACAAATTTACAAATTTACAAATTTTAATAAATTAATACAATTAAAATTTTACAAATATTTTACATACAATTACAATTTTACAATTTCACGTACAATTACAATTACAATCAATTCACAGTAATACAATTAAAATTTTACAAATATTTTACATACAATTACAATTACAATTACAACTACAATTTTAGAATTTTACATATATAAATTACAATTTTACAAATTATTAAAAAATTACAAGTACCATTACAATTTTACAAATTTACATATATACCATTACAATTACAATTTTAGAATTTTACATACAATTAGAATTACAAATATTACAATTTTACAATATCATGATCATTTAGTATTAAATTAATTAATAAACATCACGTTCATGATAACCATAGTACAAACATCATATTTGAATAAAAAACACATTCAAAATCGCTAACATCATAGTGATCTTGATCACCTAACAAAACACAATTAACACTATATATTAACATATTCATCACAACACAAACATCAAATATACATCTCATGTAAAATAACTCATGCTATCATCACATACACATTAAATGCGCATATCTAACATGACCTAACAATATACACATCATGATGATCACCAACATGTAAATTAAGTACAACTGCAACATGAACATAAATACATGGACCATATATATATATATAGATAGATAGATAGATAACTGAATAATGTTAAAAATATACAACTGTAATATAAATTTCATGGATCAGATGGTGGCAGTACAACATCAATATCCGTACTAGTGGAGGCCTGCTCAGTCAATGGTGTAGCCTGGACCGTCGATGGTCCAGCTTGCTCATGATCATGAGTACTGATGGATGCTCCAGGTTGCTGGCTAGACGTGGCCAATGGTCCAGTCTCATCTCCATGATGACTACTGTTGGATGCTAGTGGAGTCTCATGCTCATCTGATGCGGCACGAGGTGAAAAATCATGAGATGAAGAGTCGTTTCTCGTGGACTATCCATCACCTGCTACGTCACGACCATGCCTATAACGTTCAATAGTCCACGTCAGTTGCGTAAAATTTGTCGTAACTCCTACGACATGCCGCATCAGGTTGTACATGTCACGTGGTATGCCTCTCCACATCTGCAATAGCCTATCATCGACCTCTATGTCTCTGTAATGAGCGGGCCCAATGCCTGCCTCAACAATCAATGCACTAAGTTGGTCGCCCAACTCCATCCAGTATCTAGCATCATGTCGACCACACCTATCACTTCCCTCCTGATGATCCTCAACATCTGCCATGCCCTGATCATCATCAGCTAGATCCACACTTGGATCATGTGGTATTGGTGTCGGCATCTCCTCGCCATCAAAAGAGCCAATTTCTGCAAAATATATACAAGTACACAACAATAATTATACAATTTCATTACACAATTTAATAAAAACAAGTTAAAGAACATGCTAAAATAACTTTAAATATATAAAACAGTAATATTACCTCTATCATCTGGCAGCTCATCAGCTATGAAGAGGATGTTGGCACACCCTCACCAATCCAAACCCGCGTAGGGACAAGGGACCATAATGAAGGGATGCTCATCAACACTGGTTAGCAACTCTAGTGCATCATGTGATATCCTCGCAAAAAACTCAGTGTCACCCCTCTTGGGCATCATCTGACCCCACATGTGCATACGTGCCTCAAACGTCGTCCTAAGAGGCTTCCAAAGAAAAGTAGGCCTCGTATATGGAAGCCTCTCAAAAAATAAACAAAAAAGCTCTGAAGCAAAAGGGAATTTCACCCTCCCTTGTGCATGAGCACGACATCTATGTAAGGTTGTACAGAACTGTCGCAAAAAAATGGCAGACCACCTGACAAGTCACGACTCCTGTACTAAAGAATCAACATAATATAAAAGCAGGAAACTAATGCATTGCCCGTCACTAGTGTTGTAAGAAATGGTCGAAATGATAAGTGAGAGACACTGCACCTCCTCCCAACCAAATGCACCAATACGTAACTGACCACCAGCAACATGAAACTCTGCAGGAGACAGTACATTTTCTCCAATGTATCTCTTCGAGTAAACTAACTGACTCCCTGTTGCATAGCCAACTAGAACATCTTAGAACGAGGGAAAATCCACCCCTCTCCTTGATATCCCTGTAATGAAGTATATATCCTCCTAAGTGGGCGTGTACCACTGGTTGATACCAACCCATAAAGCCTGTTGTTGGGCATTCCACCTTTGGATAAGATGTCTCAAAAACAAATTATGGCCCTTTAGGTAAGTAGCTTCCTCATAGAACTTGAGGAGTCCTACCTGCCTTAGGAGCCCTTGCGTAGCTACTGTAATAGGGCGAGGGAATGCATCTCTCTCCCTCTCTCGTGCCTCCCACAGGCAAACCATGTTATACTACTCCACCTGTTGTTGTGTTGTTCCCCCTCTTCTCTCATTTCACGTCTCTAAATGATTGAAATATTAAACACAATTTTTTTATTAAATAAGACATGTATTTAGAAATATACATACATAGTTTTTTTTTGAAAAAAAAAAAAAACAAGTAGTGGGTGCACCAAAAACATAATCACACACCGGTACTAGTACATCTTTCTATGGAGTGCACTGGCCTTAGTGCACCTAATAATATTAAGTGCCCTGATGACGCTACTCCAGAAGAATTTATAGTGCACCGTTGAATATGTATGGTGTCAGTAGGGCAGTGTGCTGACAAAAGTCCACGCCTCGGGGCGTATAGTTAAGTCAGTGAACCGACCTCCTGCCATCGTGACATAGTGAACAGTGCGGCCTTTTATAAGACCACACCATTGACCCAAGTGAAATATGGAAAGCCATGCACTGAAAAAAATAGCCACCACGGGGCTTCTATTTTATTCAACGCATTGCGTCGCAACTATTCAAATAGGTCAACGGTGCGGCCGGATAACAGACTGCACAACACTTTAAAAAAAAATAATAACACAGTGTGTCTTCGGTACCACCTCAGAGCTGGTGTGGATACCGTAAGAACCAGTTTACCAGGCCGCACCATTGACAATGTGAATAGTGGCAACACAATGCGTTGATAAAATTACTAGCACCAAGGTGGAAAATTTAGTCAACGCACCATGTTGCCACTATTCCACATTGTCAATGGTGCGGCCAGGTAAACGACCGCACCATAATTTTTTTTTTTTTTAAATAACACAGTGTTTCCTTTTAAATGGTTAAGTTTAAGGTTTTTTGAAATGATCATATGCTAGAAATTTTAATTATGGAAAAACAAGAAAAATACCTGTACATTTTCTTGTTCAGGAGGCATATTGGCTTTAGAATTTTCAAAATAAAATTTCTCGACCATTTTTCAAAATTCAAGCTGGATATTGGTGGGCAATGCACAACAGTAGTGCATGCAATGAGTGAAATGGGAGAATCAATGTTAGGGCGGCTCAAATAAGGATAAATTGCACTGGTGCTTGAGAGCTCTGTAGCACTGACAAAAGTGAAAAATGTGGTTTTTTGGCCGTCATATTTTTTTTATTTAACCCTGTTCTGGTGTGCGAGATTTTATAGGCACACAGGTGCGTTCGCTTCAGTCTGCACCGGGCAGTTTCCGTTTTCGCGCGCTTTTTATGAGGCACCGATACAGATGGTCTCTAAAGCACTGGTGCACAATGTTAGGACCCCATAATGTACCATTTTGACCATACATTTTGTTATCATTCCACTCTTTTCTAGTCCATATTTAAAGCTTATACTATCACTTTCATCCATTCTTCCAAAGGTATATAATATTCTTCTCTTTACTATACATTTAACTTTTTTTACATATAATTTTACATTACTTTCATATTTAATCATTAATCGAAGATATATAGTTGCTAAGATAGTTTGAAGACTGTATATAATCTATCGTGGCTGTCTGAAGACTGCGTTGCTGAAACAGTCAACATGGTACGCAAATCCCGTTGCTGAAACAGCCAGTGATTTGCGATTTTGAAGCAGTATTTCAAGCATGACGGCAACAAGAAAAGAAAAGTAAGGAATCTATTACACGAGCCATTTTGAAGCCAGTACCATCATAACCATTGTAACAACATTTTTCTATGGAAGAACATAAAGGTCCTATTTCAGTATAGAAGATCAGATTGGGTTAAAAGTAGGATTTCTATAATGTAAATCAATTGTAATAGACGTCTCCTCTTTAAAAAGAGGAGACATCAGCACTAGGGGGACAATTAGAGACTATGGGAGGGTTATTCTGAAAAAAGAAGGAATGTTAATCCTTTGTAATATGTTGTTTTCAACAGATGAATAAAAGTTTGTTCTAAGCATTTCATTTTAATTCCTTCTTCTGGGGAATCTTTTGAGAAGGAAAGGTCCCGCCTTCTTCACAAGATTCACCCATTTATCCTTGTAGTTTGTTAACTGTTCTTTTCTTTGATGCCTTGTTAAACTCTGTTTGCTAAATTCATTTATGCAGTATTGGAATTCTGTTTTCTATTGCTGAAGCTTTGTTTCCATTACTTGTTTCATTGATTTCATATAATTCATTTTAGGTAATTGTGGATTATTTTAATTCGCAACCTTGTTTACAGAATGATTTTGTGAAAGATTGGTAATTAGAAACAGGTGCTGAAGATTCCTACTTGGGGAATAGGGTCTTGTTCTCTGTTATATCATAATTGGTCTTTCCTTTTGTAGATTGATTTCCTTTCCTAGATTGTTGTCTTTTTAATGTAATCCAGGATTCTTTTGATGATTATCTACAATAGAAAGATTGTCTTTGTTGTAACTCAAGTAGACTTCAGTTTGTTGAAGCAAGGTGTGATTAGTGTAATTTTTACTACAACATTTCATTTCTTTTGAGATTGAGGATATACAATGTGTGATTTCCTTTGAAATAAATAGACTTCCCTGGGTTGAGAATTTATGTAGCACTTGAATTGTTTAATCAATAAACAATTAAAGTGACCAAAATTTTGGTGCCGTTGCTGTTAGTATGAATCTTTCGTCATAAAAGATGACTTTAGCTATGCATAAAAAATAGCCCTAACATCGATTATGGCTGCAAAATATCTTTAAGTTTGCTGCATAAATTCAGATCTAAGCACAAAAGACATTAAGAAGATAAAATAAAATATAGCTCCATAAATCCAATGGACAAGGCAAGAAGAATGTATTTGAAAGAATTTTGTATTATATTAAAGAATGGGGCACCTGAGATGAAAACAAGAAAGGTGTTTTCCGATTCTCCTCAATGGGATGGGTTCTTGGAAGTCCTTAGTGTTTCAGATCTAACATTTCTCTCTCTTAGTGGTGTAGAAAAATAAACATAGAACTCAATGGGAGTTCACAAAGCAAAAAATGGAAAATGGTGACCAAGAGTAGATCCATAGTGATCTAATGCAATGGAGGTGACTAATGAATGGGGAAAACCCCCCTATTTATAACAAAATATTGGGGCGGTCTAGAACTCGGTGCATGAATAAAATATTATTAATCGAATTCTAGAAGCACCTTTTAGGAATATTTTATTATATTTGTTGGAGGGAAAATGATTCTTGACTTGGGTCAATTCCTTTATTTATAAATAATAAATAAATAAATTATTTATTTATCATTTTAGGGGAATGATGGGAATAAATAATGGTTTATTTGGTTATTTATGGATGATTTAGTCAAATTTAACTAAGAATATTATTTAAATAATGATTTAAATAACTTTTTCTTAGGAAACAATTAAATAAATAGGGATTTATTTAATTAATTTCATTGTTTTGGGTTAAATATGACCAAATAGGCTATTTTATATGGTGAAAGCAATTTTACTTAGGGTAAAATTGGTCTTACATGGTGTACTTGGGTTCATCTAATAATAATAGGTTAGATGACCAAAAAAATGGTGTAACAGATTGCCCCCCAACATATGAGTGTTAGGAGCAAATCGTATGACCGAAGTACGTTGTAAGAAATCAATCACTAGATATAAAAAGGGAAGTGAGAGAGAGAAGTGTAATGTTGTCTAATGTGTTAAAGGACTAGACCCTGAGGAGACGAGACTTACAGGTGCAACAAGTCTCTATGAAGTGGTACCTGTGCTAAAGGCGGCGGGGGAGGCATACCTATGCCCGACGAGACAAAGTACAAAGGATAAGGCGTCCAGAAAACCACGAAACGCAATAAGTACAATGAATAAGGCACCCGGAAAACCACAGAACGCAATAATGAAGCTTGTGTTGGCCGAAACATGAGGCAGATAAATAACATGATGAATCCCACATACATGCGATGCCTGGAATAATCGTCAAGACTTATACAATAATATGGTAGTACATGAGATATGAATACACCCAAATGCCCCCTACACACGGGGAAGGGCTCTCAAAATCTGACAGATACATGTGAATCGAAAATGTTGCTGCAAGCGGTGGAGGCTGATATCATCAAATGAGAGGAGCTGCATTGGGTGTGGGAATGAAGAAGTCATCCAGGCATGTGGGGGGCTACCTGCAGGGCCACCCCCTCATGAGGGTTGAGACATCTCACACATGCCCGGGAATAACCAATAGCTGCTGCTGTGTCACTAGACCATGAAGTGTATGTATCACGATCATTCGAGGAAGATCTCGAACCAAGGTCCACTTCCCCCTAGACCTGGCTGCTGGAGTAACTGAGCTAATGTCGATAGAATGAGGTCCGCCATAGGTGGGGAAATAAAGGAACCCCAACTGAGGCACGGGGGAAAATAGTAGAGCGACGAACAAGTAGACACTAATGATGATGATGGAATGAGAGAAACGGAGGAGTGGTTGGACGACTTCCCTTGTTAGAGCATAAAGTGTATGAAAGGCGTGGCAGCGACTGACACAATATTGTGATGGATAATGGACAAGGGTACTAATGGCCATAATGTGGGACATGAGAGAGGGGCCAAGCAGAAAAGGGTGGAGGATGATGGGGTGGGACAAAAGGACTCAGGATAGACTCCATGAATGTGATGATGACTCGACTCGGATGCTCTAAGCAAGGGCGACTCGATGGTGCTGCCTCATAAGACGGGTCCAATGGGGGACCATAAAAGCATGAGTACAATAGGGTAGCTCATGAAAAAAATCAACACGAACGAAGACGAGTAAGGAGGCAAAGTGGTGCCCCAAGTACAAGTGTCATAAGTGAAGAAATTCGATTTTAAGAAGAGGTGTATAGACCCTTCATGGACAAAATGGGTCCTGGTGAAGTGTCAAAACATAAAAAAATGATAGATACCCATTTGAGTGCTCGATGAGAGGTTTCCAACAGTGTGGATGGTGTGTCAAAGGGGGCTACGGTTTGGTCGTAGCGGGCGAAAGAAAAAATAGGGGTTTTCTTCTAATAGGGCATTTTCCCTCCAAAATCATTCATTTGCTTGTGTAGCTGTGGTGAATGTGGAGAGGAGAGAAGGCCCTAAATCTTGTGGTGATCGTAGCGGACAAACCATCCATTGGAATTGTGATCCGTCAGTTGCAGGTAAGAGGCCTAATCCTTAGCTTTGTTTTTGATGGATTCAAATTGTAGATTAGGGCTTTAAATCTTAGTAACTGCCCCTAGTTTATCATCACGGATGGGTCGCACTTTTTGGGGCAAAGACTGCGACCTGGGACGTAGGTTTTGGCTTAAAAAGTGTGACCTGGCCCAAGTTTTGCCTAAAAAGTGTGA
The DNA here is from genome assembly GCA_034641835.2 of Pinus albicaulis. NCBI lineage: Eukaryota > Viridiplantae > Streptophyta > Pinopsida > Pinales > Pinaceae > Pinus > Pinus albicaulis. Next base: position 175,613,638 of record CM076576.1, on the reverse strand, counting down.
CCTATGAGATGTGGGGGGTTTCAGTGCTATTTTTGGCTGATATTTTGTTTTGGTGTAAGTTAAGGTAGTTTTGTTGATCTGAAGGCTGACAAAAATGATGGTTTTGTGCAGATATGGCAGATCTATGGATCAAGTGGAGAGAGAGAGACTTAGGTACATTGCGGAAAGAGATCCAGGCGGAACAGGGTGTCCCTCATGAACTGGCTAGGTACGAGGTTCTGAAGTTTTTGGAGAACCCTTTGATGAGGGCAGGAGAGCCCTTGCTGGCCCGTATTATCAGTTACTAGGATCCGGATCAGGAAGCGTTTGTGGTGTAGGGGCATAGGATCGAGCTGACAATCCAGGATTTGTATTTCTTGACTGGTATCCCACCATTAGGGATGGTGGGAAATATGCAGCTAGTGTTACCACGTGGGCATAACAATATAGAGTTTATTGAGTGACATTGTCGACCAGGGGTCGGAGTCAAAGGGACTCGAATATCCATTGGGGATCTAGAGAGGTTGGAGACCCGGGCAGTGGCTGCAGAAGTGTTACAGGTCTTGGGTAGCTAGGCATTCCATCACATCACTAGAGGGAAGATTATGACCGTGGAGAGTGTGCTAAGTGGGAACTATTATGGGTGGGCCCAGATGATGTTGGTGTCGATGAAACAACAGCTATCGCTATGCAAGCGGCAAGTGAATCATGATTGCACCTATGGGACGATGTTGTGCTCTTTCTTCTTTGAGAAGATCTCGACCTTACGACCTCGTGTATAGTTGCCTGATGGAGGTCCGAGAGAGCCTCGGATGCGTCAGTGGGGATGATTACTGTGTAGAGGAGAAGGAGGGGTAGTCGGATGGGTGTGCCGACCATAGTTCTTCGCCCATTGGGATCAGATGCCACTATACATAGATGACTATCCCTATAGTGGGATGAGTTATTCGGGAGATCCAGACTTGCCGCTTCCACCTGGTCGAGTGTGGGGGCCTAATGGTAAGTGACAAGCAACTAATTTTTTATGTGCATTTTAGATTTTGTGACTAGTATGCATGGTACTAATCGTTATATGTTTTGGAATGTAGATATAGCTCCGGTAAAACCGGCTGGATATATGGGACGACCTGCAACGACGGGAGTGACAAGGGCAAGTGAATCAAGGATGGTGCAGAGAGAGGATATGGCTACTCTGGTGGAGGACATTCATCGTAGATGTGAGGGGTTGCTGACCGGTGTATTAGAGTGTGGTTGGCAGGATTTGGATGACTGGTACATAGAGTTATGTATTGGGCTACCCTCGGAGTGGCGAGGTATCATGCGATGCATGGCGATGGCCGGTTAGGCGATGCGTGATCTACGAGCTGCAGGAGTAGAGCCATTGGCTCGGGATCCTCCAGAGAGTGATTAGATGTAGGGCAGGTGGTGCCCCCCAGTGCCGATGTAGGGGCGAGTGGTGGCCTCCATTTTTGTAGTTTTGCTATTGGAACATGCTATGGGCATGTAGTATGTTTCAGAGTAGATGGACTCTAAAAACACGTGTTATATAATATATGTGATGTATATGTATTTGGTTGATGGTGTTAAATGTTATTGTGTTGTGTGTAATATATGCCAGTCTAGAACATGGTTTGCGATTTGATCTACGTAGTGATTTTGATCTCTAGGTATATGGCTAAATGTAATGAATCTAAATTCATGTATCAAAAGTTCCACTCGTAAATATTTTCTAAACAGGATAGGGTTATGCACGCGATAGACACCATTAAGTTGTAAGACGAGAAGCAGGGAATCTAAATGGACATGCAGATGGAGGATGTGATGAGAGAGAGCATCAGCTAAGAGACCACGAACTGCATCATATTAGGCCTGATTATTGGTGGTTTGATCAATGCAGACCCCATGTGCAAGAACAAGGGTATGCAAGGGGGTAAAAATGGCCCAGGCGGCTGAGGTAAGGTTTCGAGAATGGTGATTGGTGCCATCAGCATAACCAAGTTAATGAGTGGACGAGAGGGTTGAGGGAATATCATCACAAGATGAGAAAAGGGAGGAAAAGCGGGGATGCATGTTACGAAGTAAATCATAGATACAGATGGGAGTATTGGGATGATGGGAAGGCAAGGAAAGGTGGTGGAAACCACAAGAGGCTGCAAAGCTACCTAGATCATAAGTAGAGGAAGAAAGGTGCACATACGGGTCATTAGGGGAAATGACAGGAGAACAAGTAAAAATATGGTCGAAACATAAAGAGCCCGACAAAGTGGCGAAAAGGGGATCAAGTGAAATAGACAGAGTGGATTCAGAGGGGATGTACTCTGAGGGGTGTGCAGATGATGATAGGTATAAGAGAGGAGTAGCAGACTCAGACATCTCAACATCAGGGGGAGGGATGTCAATGGTAGTCGGGGGATCCTCAAGTAAACTTGACGCATACTGAGCAAGGATGGGCGAGGCGGATTCATTTTGTTCAACTTCATACTCGCGAATGACCTCTAAAGAGGCTTGGTAATGCGTGAGGTGAGGGAAATGGTGGGAATAATGGCCATGGACACCACACAGAGCACAAGGTTTGTTGGTGTGAATATTCTTGGGGTTCTTGGCTACGGAGGAGGAAGAAATAGAGGTGTCAGGGACCGTAGATTCAGGGAAAGCGAGTTTAACCATGGGTTGGATATGGGGAAACTCAGGACAAATATGGGTGGGATGACCGATACCATCACACAAGGCACAAGGCTTGGTGGGTTGGGGAGGGGTAGGGTCAGGTGTAGTGGCCTTGTCATTGGATGCCCCCTTGCGAGCTTTTTGTTTCTTTCTGGTAGCTGGCGCAGCATTAGGAGGGTTCTCCGAGGGGGCAAGGGGCACCGTGGTAGTGGAAGGAGCGACGGGGATCGGTTGTACTGGTGTCACAGCTATGTATGGTTTGGGGTGTCCTGGTGGGGTCTCGGTTGGAGGGGTGAGATACCAAACGAGAATTCCCAAGGTTAAATTAGGAAGGGAAAGGGTGGCCATGACGGGGACCGAATAGACTGGGGACCGAACAGACGCCGGGGGGGGCCAAGGAAGGGTATCTGTCCGGTGGGGTAGTGACCAGGGGGGATGGCTCCCATATGGTGGAAACCTGAGGGAACTGACTCAGGAGGGTAGGAAGATTCCTGAGTGTGATGGGAAGGGCCGGGGAAAGAAGGTTCGGTTGACTGAAGCGAAGGGCTAGGAGCAGGAGGCGGTGGGCGAGATAGAGGTTGCTGAATAGCCAAAGTAGGCTATGGAAGGCTAGCCTGAGACAATTGCATCATGCAAACATGCGCTAAGCTAGGGTTAGAGATGGGAGGAGGGGGAGGACCAGGAAAAGTTCCAAGCAAAGAGGAGTCTTTGTAGACGCCGGGGGAAACACTGGTAAACGAATCTGTTAGGTCTCTGTAATTTATTAGCAATATTGGGAGAGACCAATCACAGAGTTAACATCATTTCAACCAACTTTGGGATTCTAGGATCTAGCCCTCCTGAATCCGGAGAGGGATCTCTCCAATATGTACAAAGGTGGATATTGTCTTTGAAAAGCTTAAGGTAATGATATTAGGTTAGTTATGAAGGCCAAGGGTTTTGTTTTGTTTTGGATGGTTGAGCATGAAATGTTACTTGAGGGAAAGTCCTAAGTGCAAAAGTTTCAAAAGTGAGAAGTTGAAAGCAAATAGAATAGTTTTGGCAGATAGATAGATATAACGCTGGTTTTTAGTCCATTGGGCTATGGAGTCATATACGGGCTTTAATTGAACAACAACATCAAGTGTGATCCAAGGGGCAAGTCATCTATACCACAAGATTATTGAGATTAAAATGATGAAATGGAAACATTAAAATGTTGGAGGGGTGGAAACTGATAATAATTTCTTAGAGGATTTATAGTCAGTCCAAACAAGAAAAGCCTCTTAAGTAACTGTTTTAAAACCAACCAAGGACAGGGCTAACCATAGACTTCTTGGGCAAGTTCTTATTAAAGCAGCTTAATTGACAAACAATCCAGTAATCCACATAATTACCTCTAGAAAGTATGAAAACACATAAGAAAAACAGAGTGTAACTTAAGATCAGATAAAGTAATTTTAAACCTAGTCTGGTTTCAGTCAACACCAAGGGAAACTTTCAGAATCTGCCTTTGGAGAAAAGAATCTAGGAATCAGGGCAAACCATATCTTCTCTAGTCTAACTTTAATAGCAAATAATGGAAATAACATTCGAGAACAATGTTTGAGCAAAAAGAAGGACGAGGGAACTCCAACATTCCTAACTATTTAAACTATATTGAATCATTCTTAAATAAACAAATCTGAAGAAAAAATTAAGATAAAGTTTTCTCAGCCAGAGAAGGTTACTGCTATACAAAAAATCCTAACCCTGTTTAAACTGTTCTTTACAGAGGGAAAATGAACAATATGGCATACATAGAAGGAAAACGATTAACAAAGAAAGAAGCACTTCACCAGTGATAAAGACCATGATCCCAAGAAACAGCTTTTATATTGATGTCAAACCAGTTACAATCTTCAAGTCCAATGTTTCAGTTCAGCAATCATCTTCACTATTCAACCTAACTACTCTAGCACAAACAGAGCTTCAAGGGCCAGTGAACACTATGTACAAATAAAAGTCTCGAGCTCAAGTGTATTTCAAAGTTCTGCAACCAACAATTTCTCATCTTCTTCTGAGGTATTTATAGAAGGATGAGGAGGTGATCTGAGAAAAGATCTCTCGGGATAATTAATACAGTTTCAAGACTTCGTGGCCTTTTGAGGGGCTCGATGAAGAAATTCACAGGTGGAACACTGTATTAACTGTTTACAATAAATATCAAAGCTCGGTGGAAGCTTTATTTGACTTTGATGCTCTGTGTATGTTTTGGAGTAACTCTGCAAATATTTATTCATTGGTTTCCTTGCAGAAATAACTTCTTGGCAATGCTGGAGGCAGATATTTCTTCCAGCAATAACTTCGGCCTCTGTTCTGAATGGTTTGAGGCGACAGGTGGCTCTTTGGTAGTTGAGGAATCAATTTGCCTCAAGTTGTGGCGGTGGAGGCTTTCTTTCTGATAAAACACTTTAGGTTTTCTTTAAACTGTGTTTTGAGTCGGGGATTAGGCTTTTGATAACTGTCTTAGCCGTAATCCCCGTAATACTGTTTTCAATCTTCTTCTGCTGTGCTTTATTCTCAAAACTGATACTCTTTAACTGTTCTTTCGAATAAAACAGTGTCTTGTCGATGTGTAGGGCCGCGCTGGGCTTTTCGGCATCAATGCTCATGAACCATTGACAAATCATTGAATCCAATCATGTGAATGGTTCCTTTTAGTATCTTTGAAGGCGCAGGAAACGTCTTTCCCAACCCTCAGCTTTTCTTTGTGATACAACGGAAAACCATTGAAAACACCTGCATAAAACAAAAAACATTTAAGAAATCCTGCGAAATGGGTTAGACTACTTCAGAAGGCAGGAGAGGAGCATAGCCATCGGATGAAGGCAACCAACGGTGGAGATTTGCATAGAAATGCAAAAAGGATAGCGAGAGAAGAATAAGGAGGAGCAGTTTTGGACCGTCCGATCTGGACACGTGGATGGTCCAGATCTAATCGGAGGGTCTCAATCGGGGGTGGCAGAAAAGGGAATGCGATTGAAAATTCCAGTGCGATTAAGCGCTGGCTGTTGATCTGCAGATCAGATCGACGGTGGAAAACGAATCGGTGGGTTTTGAAATGGCGGTAAGACTTGCGATCGGAGGGAATAAGGACCGTTGGATAGGCGGGAAATGGACGGCTCAGATTTAATCGGAGGATCGCAATCGAGGAGGTCACAAAACAACATGCGATTGAGCCCTTTGCAATTGAGTGCTGGCCGTGGATCTGAGGATCAGATCAACGGCGGGGAATGAATCGGAGGTAATCGCAAGGGGGTGAAACATTGCGATGCGATTTTGCGCGGACCGTTGGATCAAGGATTAGATCAACGGTCGGGATTGAATCGGGGATCGGAAATCGGAGCACAGAGAAGAAGGCATGCGATTGAGAGTTTGCGATGCGATTGAGCGCAGGCCGTTGGATCAAAGGACTAGATCAATGGTCAGGATTGCTACGACGTACACACCGGCAGAAAAACCCTTAAACACATGAAAACCAAAGTTTTTTGCGAATAAAAAAAGTTTAATGGATTGGGCGGAAAATATATAGGTAAAGGAAAAAGGCGCCCGATTGCGGGGCCGGGGGTTTTCACGGAATGTAATATGCCTGGGAGTTATAAAGACAAGGGCTAATCGCAATCGGGCCATTGAACCCGGTCTTTCCGATCAACCCATTTGTATTGTTTCTGATTGCGATTGCGCGATCGGCTCTTTTCAATCAACCTATTTATATTCAGCACATGGTTTTAAGTTTTAACTTAGAACTTTCAGACAGTGGGTTTTTTTGTTTACAAAGGAAAATGAGCTTTGTAATGGTTCAAAGTCATGCACCCTTTGGATATTTGCGATTAGCGCCGAAAGCTTTGGCATTTGGTTTTAACACATGGGCATGTGGGGGGAAGTGGTTTAGGACTTAGCCCAAGGGGCTTAGGTCTATAGCAATAAAACTTTATTTTTTTATGAAAAATTTCAAGGTTTTCAATGGATTTGGGGGTTTCGGCATAGTTCAAAAATAATTTTCGAACCATGTCAGGAAGATTTTTACGGATGGAGGGAGAAACTCATGAAAAGTAGAGGAATATATGGAGAAAAAAGGGGAAGAAAATGATGGTTTCTTCAGTAGTTTGTTATACGAAATCAACAGAATTTTCTGAGTATAAAAAGGGACAGCAAATGAGGATTTTGGACAAAGGCATGAGACCTTAAAGAGAATTCAAGAGCCAACAATTTTTTAGTGATAAAATTTGTTCCTTGGAGGCTCAAAAAATATCTTAGCCACCTTTTGGTATAACAAAATATTATAGGTGGCTAACAGTGGCTCCACTTGGGGATGGTGCCTTCTTGAAGGCATCAAGAATTCAGACTTGATTTCTGGGAGGTTGATTAGTTGTCTCATACATTGCTTGCTCTTGCTTTTCTTTGATAAAAATATCAGTCATGAAAGAAAAAAGAATTTCATCAATACAACTTCTACCTACTCCAATCCTATTGATCTAACATTTTTTCTTCATGAGAGTGCACTTGGATTGGAAAACTCTATTCACAACATTTTATTCTTTTGAAAGTAGGAAATATAATCTATTTCTAATCCTTATTTCTCCCTGAACTCAGTTTGAACAGTTGAGCTCAGATATTTTTCTACCTAGTCTACTGTCTGTTGGGATTAAACAGTCCAACAAACTTTCATTCTCTAAATTCTACAACAGAAATTTAAAAATAGTCAAGTCAAGATTGAGCTGTTCGACTTGCTATGATCTATGGCATAAAAACACGCTGCTCATAGATTATTATTTGCAGAAAATTAAATCAAAATGGAAGGCTTAAGATCTGAAAGTTTCTCATTATGGCCTTCTTTTCTTTACAACTCTGTTTTTAATTTTGTTTTGAGTTGTCTCTTTCTTGATATCTGATTCAGATTTTGGGCAAATTAGAACCAGTTTTTCTCTTTTATGACTCAGAAAAATAAAACAGTTTTGAGTCATCTCTCTTTGGAAACTTTGGTTCAGATTTTGAGTTTGTTTGAACCTTAATTTCTATCCTAATCTATCTACTGATAAGCCAAGATTAAACGGTTTGGAAAATCAAATTCACTACCCTATCAGCAGCAAATTGAAAGCTAATTAGTCAAGATTAAACAGTTTGACTAACTAGAAGTGTGTTTTGTAGGAGTGGCATTTAAGCTTTCACACTTTCAGATTTATTTATCTTTTTGGCATGGGGCTGTGCCTTTCTTGTATTTCATTTCTGCCCTCTTTTCTTTCTTTCTTTGTTTTTGTATTGTTTTATTTTTCATAACTTTGAATGCAATGGTGGATGAAATATTCATAATGAAAAAGAAAAAAGAAGGCTTAAAAACATATCATTAATCAAGAGAAGTAATGCTTGAGCATCCTGCCATTGACAGGACCCCCAAACAAATCTATTCCATCTAGCTCTTGTAAGAAGAATGCATTGTTTCCAGCAACTGAATGAATAGAGTAAGGGCCAAGCCATAGATTGTCAAATTTACCATGCTTTCCCTTGTCTTCTCTCTTTGAGTCCCACTTTAAAACTTTGTTCCCAATCTTGAAATTGCTGGCCTTTGTTCTTCGGTCAACAAGCTTCTTAATGCTGTCCTGTTTCTGCAATGTTTTGTTGTACACTTCCTCTCTGATTTGTTGAAGATGAATGGTCTGATTTATTCTTCTAATCATGTCATTATCTTCAGTCTGCAATTCTTGGATAAAATTCATAACTGGTACACCAAGGCTATTAGGAAAGATTGCATCTATACCATACACAAGCTGAAAAGGTGACATACCAATAGATTTCTTCAAAGTTAATCTATCAGCCCAAAGTGCATGGACTGGCTTTGTGTGCCAAGACTTTTTATTGTCCTCCAACAGTTTCTTGATTATGTTCACTAAGCTTTTATTGGAAGATTATGCAAGTCCATTACCTTGAGGGTAATAGGCTGTGGAATGCCCTAGTGTTATCTGGTATTTATGACAGAAGTCAACCATTTTCTTTGATCCAAACGCTGCTGCATTATCTGTGATGATCTTGGTAGGACAGCCAAATCTAGAAAGGATATTGGTTTCTATGAACTTTATAATAACTGAATCATTGGCTTGCCTACAAGGAATGGCTTCTATCCACTTAGTGAAATAGTCTGTGGCGGTAAGGATCCATCTATGCTGGGCAGAAGATGAGGGATGGATTTCACCTATGAAGTCAAGTCCCCACTGTTGAAAAGGAGCTTCAACGGTGATTGGATGCAGAGGAAGGGGTAATAATTTTCTCTTGCCCTCAAACAATTGGCATTTATGGCAAGTAGTTGTCATTTTGTGAACATCGGGGGAAAAAGGGTGGGCAGTAGAAACCAGCCCTCAAAATCATGTTGGCTGATGACTTCGATCACAAATGGCCTCCACACTCTCCTTCATGAAATTCATGCTTAATCTTCTCTGCATCAAACTCAGGCAAACATTTAAGCAATATACCACTAGCATTTTTCCAATAAAGACACCTATCTATAATGCAATAGTTTACTGCTTTCAGTTTTAAGAACCTTGCCTTTGTTTTCGACAAACCAGGAGGTGTATTTAAATTAAGCAAAACATAAATGATATCAGCATACCAAGGAGAATTCATAAAATGGTTTTCAATAATGGGAGTTGAGAATTCTTCTTGGCTGTCCAAAGCATTAATCATATTAATATCAAGAACTTCAAAATTGGATTCGGCCATTAATCTAGCTAGACCTTGGCCTTTGATGAGTTTAGTGGGTTTTATCTCTAAATCATATTCGAGAATAACAACAATCCACTTACCTCTCTTACCATCTGGGTCCTGTGTTAGAATGTCTTTAACAATCGAATTAGGGACAAAGGCAATGATGTGTGAGTGAAGGATGTATACTCTGAAGTATTTCAATGCTTTAACCAAAGAAAAAGCTTGCTTTTCCATAATATTATACTTCAAAGGGGCATCCCTCAATGCCTTGATAAAGAATGCAATAGGCTGCTCTTGTCCTTGTGGATTTTTCTGTAAAAGGACAGCAGCTATGGTATGTTCTGATGCAAATGAGAAGATATAAAAATATTTTGAAAAATCAGGACTTATGAGAACCGGTGTTTTGGTTAACGCTTGTTTCACCAGCTCAAAGGATGTATTTGCTTCCAAGGTCCATTTTATCCCTTGCTCCTTCTTCAGCATGTTTGTGATATTTCTAAGGAGCTCAACTAGGTTAGGGATGAACCTTCTCAAAAAGTTAATCTTTCCAATGAAAGACTACAACTCCTTGATATTTCGAGGATGAGAGATTTGCAATATAGCCTCAATCCTCTTTGGATCTATCTTTATACCCTCTTCTGAAATAATGTGTCCAAGAAGCTTACCTTCTTGGAGACCAAATAGTGTCTTCTTAGGGTTTAAAGATATTCCAAACCTTTTGCACTTCTCAAAATCTTTTCTCAAATGTTCTAAATGTTCTTCATCTGTTTTTGAAAACACAGTGACATCATCTAGATAGATAATGATGAAGAAGCCCAATTCTTCCGAGAATGCTATGTCCATGGCTCTCTGAAAGGTTTCTCCAGCGTTCATCAGACCAAAAGGCATCTTCACATACATGAAAGTGCCCCATGGAGTAGTGAAAGTTGTCTTTAATTGATCAGCAGGGTGAACTAAAATCTAATTATACCCTGAATAGCCATCAAGCAACGAAATCCTCCTAGACCCCACCACCCTTTGTAAAATGTGATCCATTTTTGGTAAAGGGTAGTTATCCTTTAACGAAGCTTTGTTTAAGTCTCTAAAGTCTATACAAAGCCTGATTTCTCCAGTCTTCTTCCTAACGGATACCAGATTAGATACCCACTCAGAATATCTAATAGGGACAATAATGCCAGCATCATGCATCTTCATGATTTCCTTCTTAACCAATGGCAACTGGACATGGTTTATTCTGCGCAGTTTCTGTTTGAATGGTTTTGGGTTTTCTTTAAGAGGGATTTTGTGCTGTATTATTTCAGTGTCATAGGATTTAAGATCTTCGTAACTCCATGCAAAAACATCAGAAAATTCTTTGAACAGCTCTATGTATTTGAGTTTAATGTGAGCTGGCAAAGTTTTGGACAGTTTGATCATTTTCAGTTTTTCCTCACTGACTATATTGCACTCCTCTACTTCAGTCTCTACAGGTTCCAGTTTTGGTTTATTGGCCACATCGTTAAAATCGAACAACTCCTCTAAAGGCGTTAGACCACTCGGAAAATTTTCATCTTTAGAATGCAGAGTTTGTAATTCTTTCGTTTCTAACTCTGCACTTAATTCTGTTTTTCTCCTAAGTTTGCTAGACAATAGGTTAATATTGGCAGGTTGAGGGGACGATTCTTCTTCACCAAGAAATTTTTCTTCACTGCAGTCTATATCATAATCTGAATCTGAACTGTGCAGTTCGAACTCATTTCTGAATTGCATGAAGTCTTCTATTTGTTTGTCATTGTCAAAGACTTGCCAATATTTTTCGTTATCAGGCACTGCCGGTCTAAATTTTATCGGAGTTGTGTTGTCTCCAGTCTCATATGGCGTTAGACACGTCCTGGCCGCAAAAGCTAAATTGTGGGCCATAATGTTCTTTTTCCTTGGGATGAAACTCAGGTTTGACTCCTCAAATGTTGTCAAAAGATCCATGACATCATTCCGATAGGCTCTAAGTCTGGGATGATTCGCATTATACTCCCCATTGACTTGCCTAATGATTAACTCAGAATCCCCGTACACATTAATTCTTCTGGCTCCTAATTTCTTCAAGAGATGTAAGCCTAAGAGAAGGGATTCATATTCTGCTATGTTGTTGGAACACTGAAAGTTTAATTTTCATGAGATGCATTCTGTGTGGTTGTTTTCGGTGTTAATGATCCAAACCCCTGCACCAGCATTATTTCTAGTGCATGACCCATCAAAATACATACTCCATAAAGGACTGTCTTCGGTTTCGTCTGTTTGGCGATTGTCCTTTTTAACTATGGTGCCTTCTAACTGTTCATGATTAGCAGCACCCAATTGAATTTGTTTTGACTCCTCAAATTCTTCAATAGATTGAGGGATGATGTCAGAAATGTTAGGGGTATTTTCTGGGTTGTTAAGTCCTAAAAACAATGGACTCATAACCGGTAAATCAAGACCTATGCTTTGTTTAATAATGTTTTCACATGTGGCAAACTGTTTGGACACTTCTGCGTTATTATACTCTTCTTCCCTGTCGGCCTTTAATTCTGTTAAAGTGAATTGCTCACTAGGAGTTTCATTTTTAAACATGATAAAAGAATCAAGGCTTGTATTGACAGAATATATAGGAGAGTTTCGTGGTCTATCTTGACTTGTAACCATGTATTGCATATGAGACTCCCTGTAAAGTCTTCTGGTCTGATTGAAAACCGGGATGGTGGCATATGTCATGTCCATCTGCATAGTCCCCTGTAACTTAGCTCCCCAGGATCTTGATAATAGCATTCCATACTTTGGGGGGACATCAGCCACAACAATGTCCATGAGTAAACATTTGGCTGGAATCTGGGCTAGGTTAACACAGAGGTCTTTGATCAATCCTAGACATTTTACTCTATTTGAGTCAAAGGAGTATAGGTCTTTGTAGGGTCTGGTAATTTCTAAACCAAGGCTCTCCATTACAGCTTTAGGCATTAAATTATGAGAAGCCCCAGAATCATGCAGAGTGTTGTGTAGAATTTTGTCATGAATGTTCAAACTCACATAAAAGGGAGGAACTAGTCCTTCTTGAAACTTCCCTTCAATCTTAAAGCCAAAAATAAACGCTGGTAGGTCATCACTAAGATTAACTGTATCTCCATTTTCCTCTATATTTAAATCCTTCAAAATTTGGTTCCTATATACATGTTGGGCAGCTAACTCAGTTAATGGAACAAAGATTTTGATCTTTAAGATTTCCTGTTCCAGGCTGAAAGGGGTTTGATTCTTTGAAGCACTTGTTTCAACCTTATTAGCTGTCACTCTATCAACAATTACAGCTTGCTGATTTGTTTTATTTGACACAACTGTTGTAGAAGGAGTACTAGCTTAAGTGTTAGTACTGCTGATGTCTTCACTCTGTTTTTCAAAATTTTGAGTGTTTTTATCCTTATCCTTATCAGAATTAACAGCCATTGTTTTGTCTTTTTGTTTGGTTGTTTTGGGTTTGGCTGCGGTGCTTCTTTGAGAGGATTTGTCAAAGGTTTTGGTGTTGGGGGCTTGTTGACTGGTCTTGCTTCTAAGGTCATATTCTCTTTGAGGTTCTATGACGACATTTTCCATGTCTTGATAATCATTTTCATTACCATTTCTTTTGTCATCATAAGGAGTGTAAAGACCTTGTTTTCTATCATAATGAACTTCCAAGTCATCATCTTCTTCCCCAAAAATGTTGATATCATCTTCCTTTGTTATGTCTTCTGTTTCTTCAACCTCACTTACATATTTTTGATGAAAGGGAGGGGTGATCTATTGATCATCTTCCGTGGGTCTGTTTGGAGTTTGGTTCCTTCTAACATTCTGATTCTGGTTCCTATTTTGAGGAGCAGATTGATTTTGATTCGCTTGTGCTCTCTTAATTATGCTCATCTCTTTCATCATTTCTTCCATCATTCTCTCCATCTTTGAGCTTGAAGTGGAATGGGTGGATTCCTCTCTAAAAGATACTCTCTTTTCAGCTTTCATCCTCGCTCTCTTCTCCATAAGGTTAACTTCCACAGAAAGAGCACCTCTTTGCATATCTTCAAGGGTTGCAAAAACTCTTTCTCTGAGTGAATATGTCATGTCTGGATCAAACCATTCAGGAAATTTGTTTAAAGCTGAGCCCTGAGGGGGTTTTAGCTCAGGGGAAAGTGCATTATAGACGCTGTTAAATCTAGTACAATAAGATTGTACACTTTCCCCAGGGTTCCTATGGATATTGTTATAGTCAGCAAGGACTTGGAGAGGATTCTTTCTCACTTCCCATTTGTTTAAGAATGTTTGATGGAAGGCTTGGAGATCGTTAATACTATGGGGGTTAAACCTTTAAACCATTTTCTTACTTCTCCCCCCAAACTTTGAGCAAATAGTCTCAACTTGACAGAATCATCATCAATTTCGTTTCTGTCAAAGTAGTCATTCATCTTGTCCACATGTTGAGATGTTGTTATAGTATTACTAGCATCATATAATGGAATTTTGGACTGATAGTCCTGTGGAAAATTGGCTAATGGTACAGGAAGGACTAAGGGAGCATACCATGTTGCCATGGCAGGAGGTGGAGGTGGATTTACAGAAGGGAAAGTGGGCTGAGGTGAAGTGGTTTGAATAGTGGATGTAGGGTGAGTAGAAGTGGATGGACCAGGAGTAGACTGTTGAGATGATCTTGGATGAGAGACACCTAAATTGTGAAGGAAATGTAAATCAGGAGATGTTGTTTCCCTGCTACCAGGATGTTCACTTGTTTCAGGAGATGAAAGTGAAGATTCAGAGTCTAACTGGATTATATCATCAAATTACCTAGTCCTAAATGGGTTCACTAAGTCAGCTTGTGGTTGTTGCAGAGTTGAAAGATTTTCAGGGACTAAATTAGCTCTCAAGGGTGATCTGAAAACAGTTAATAATTTAACCTTAGGAGACTTCCAAAGGATACTTTCTGGATTATCAACTATCTCAGGCGGGTTAGGGTCTGGATGGGCTCTAGTGTGAATCTTTTTAGAAGCCACTATGCTATGTTGTTTAGACCTAAAACAAGAAAAGTTCAATCAGATATGACAATCTTGGAGAGGTTAACCAATCTGTTTTTACAATTTTAAATCCCACAGTCCTCTAACTGAGTTTGAATGATTTTATAATGATAAGGGTTCTTCCCAGTGGAGTCTTAAGGTTTGCTAGGATTGTGGAGTCGCCAAGTGGAAATTTTTAGCTCCTTTCAGAGGTAAAAGGTCTTATGGTCCACCACCATGTTTATTTAATTCCAATCTGAAATATTTTTTGGTATTTTTTGAATTTTTTTATTTATGGTTTAGAAGAATGTCCTAACTTTGCCTCAAAACTTAGCTATGGTTATGAAACAAAGACAGTCTATCCTTATGGCTAAGCTAGCTGATTTTCCAAGGTTAGATAAAAACTTAAAAGAATCCTAGGGTTGACCTAGTTTGTCACTGATTCAAACAAGTTCCATCATGATTACCTATATTAGGCAGTGCTTGAAAAGGCTGCTTTTTACTCTCAAAATGTTCTCGAATAAAGGGTTTTCTGAGGCCTCTAAAAGGTATTAAAAACACTCAGTTCCCCAGTGGATTCGCCAGAAATGTTAGGTCTCTATAATTTATTAGCAATATTGGGAGAGTCCAATCATAGAGTTAACATCATTTCAACCAAATTTGGGATTCTAGGATCTAGCCCTCCTGAATCCGGAGAAGGATCTCTCCAATATGTACAAAGGTGGATACTATCTTTGAAAAGCTTAAGGTAATGATATTAGGTTAGTTATGAAGGCCAAGGGTTTTGTTTTGTTTTGGATGGTTGAGCATGAAATGTTACTTGAGGGGAAAGTCCTAAGTGCAAAAGTTTCAAAAGTGAGAAGTTGCAAGAAAATAGAACAGTTTTGGCAGATAGATAGATATAACGCTGGTTTTTAGTCTATTGGGCTATGGAGTCATATCTAGGCTTTAATTGAACAACAACATCAAGTGTGATCCAAGGGGCAAGTCATCTATACCACAATATTATTGAGATTAAAATGATGAAATGGAAACATTAAAATGTTGGAGGGATGGAAACTAATAATAATTTCTCAAAGGATTTATAGTCAGTCCAAACAAGAAAAGCCTCTTAAGTAACTGTTTTAAAACCAACCAAGGACAGGGCTAACCATAGACTTCTTGGGCAAGTTCTTATTAAAGCAGCTTAATTGACAAACAATCCAATAATCCACATAATTACCTTTAGAAAGTATGAAAACACATAAGAAAAACAGAGTGTAACTTAAGATTAGATAAAGTACTTTTAAACCTAGTCTGCTTTCAGTCAACACCAAGGGAAACTTTCAGAATCTGCCTTTGGAGAAAAGAATCTAGGAATCAGGGCAAACCATATCTTCTCTAATCTAACTTTAATAGCAAATAATGGAAATAACATTCGAGAACAATGTTTGAGCAAACAGAAGGACGAGGGAACGCCAACATTCCTAACTGTTTAAATTGTATTGAATCATTCTTAAATAAACAAATCTGAAGAAAACATTAAGATAAAGATTTCTCAGCTAGAGAAGGTTACTGCTATACAGAAAATCCTAACCCTGTTTAAACTGTTCTTTACAGAGGGAAAATGAACAATATGGCATACATAGAAGGAAAACGATTAACAAAGAAAGAAGCACTTCACCAGTGATAAAGACCAGGATCCCAAGAAACATCTTTTATATTGATGTCAAACCAGTTACAATCTTCAATTCCAATGTTTCAGTTCAGCAATCATCTTCACAATTCAACCTAACTACTCTAGCGCAAACAGAGCTTCAAGGGCCAGTGAACACTATGTACAAATAGAAGTCTCGAGCTCAAGTGTATTTCAAAGTTCTGCAACCAACCACTCCTCATCTTCTTCTGAGGTATTTATAAAAGGATGAGGAGGTGATCTGAGAAAAGATTTCTCAAGATAATTAATATAGTTTCAAGACTTCGTGGCCTTTTGAGGGGCTCGATGAAGAAATTCACAGGTGGAACACTGTATTAACTGTTTACAATAAATATCAAAGCTCGGTGGGAGCTTTATTTGACTTTGATGCCCTGTGTATGTTTTGGAGTAACTCTGCAAATATTTATTCATTGGTTTCCTTGTAGAAATAACTTCTTGGCATTGCTTGAGGCAGATATTTCTTCGAGCAATAACTTCGGCCTCTGTTCTGAATGGTTTGAGGCGACAGGTGGCTCTTTGGTAGCTAAGGAATCAATTTGCCTCAAGTTGTGGTGGTGGAGGCTTTCTTTCTGATAAAACACTTTAGGTTTTCTTTAAACTGTGTTTTGAGTCGGGGATTAGGCTTCTGATAACTGTCTTAGCCGTAATCCCTGTAATACTGTCTTCAATCTTCTTCTGTTGTGCTTTATTCTCAAAACTGATACTCTTTAACTGTTCTTTCGAATAAAACAGTGTCTTGTCGATGTTTAGGGCCGCGTTGGGCTTTTCGGCATCAATGCTCATGAAACATTGACAAATCATTGAATCCAACCGTGTGAATGGTTCCTTTTAGTAGCTTTGAAGGTGCAGGAAACGTCTTTCCCAACCCTCGTCTTTTCTTTGTGATACAACGGAAAACCATTGAAAACACCTGCATAAAACAAAAAACATTTAAGAAATCCTGTGAAATGGGTTAGACTGCTTCAGAAGGAAGGAGAGGAGCGTAGCTGTCGGATGAAGGCAACCAACAGTGGAGATCTGCATAGAAAGGCAAAAAAGATAGCGAGAGAAGAATAAGGAGGAGCAGTTTTGGACCGTCCGATCTGGACACGTGGATGGTCTAGATCTAATCAGAGGGTCTCAATCGGGGGTGGCAGAAAAGGGAATGCGATTGAAAATTTCAGTGCGATTAAGCACTGGCCGTTGATCTGTATATCAGATCGATAGCGGAAAACGAATCGGTGGGTTTTGAAATGGTGGTAAGACTTGCGATCGGAGGGAATAAGGACCGTTGGATAGGCAGGAAATGGACAGCCCAGATTTAATCGGAGGATCGCAATCGGGGAGGTCACAAAACAACATGCGATTGAAACTTTGCGATTGAGCCCTTTGCGATTGAGCGCTGGCCGTTGATCTGAGGATCAGATCAACGGCAGGCAATGAATCAGAGGTAATCGCAAGGGGGTGAAACATTGCGATGCGATTTTGTGCGGACTGTTGGATCAAGGATTAGATCAACGGTCGGGATTGAATCGAGGATCGGCAATCAGAGCACAGAGAAGAAGGCATGCGATTGAGAGTTTGCGATGCGATTGAGCACAGGCTGTTGGATCAAAGGACTAGATCAACGGTCAGGATTGCTACGACGTACGCACCAGCGGAAAAACCCTTAAACACATGAAAACCAAAGTTTTTTGTGAATAAAACAAGTTTAACGGATTGGGCGGAAAATATATAGGTAAAGGAAAAAGGTGCCCAATTGCGGGGCCGGGGGTTTTCACGGAATGTAATATGCCCGGGAGTTATAAAGACAAGGGCTAATCGCAATCGAGCCATCGAGCCTGGTCTTTCCAATCAACCCATTTGTATTGTTTCCGATTGCGATTGCGTGATCGACTCTTTTCAATCAACCTATTTATATTCAGCACATGGTTTTAAGTTTTAACTTAGAACTTTCGGAAAGTGGGTTTTTGGGTTTACAAAGGAAAATGAGCTTTGTAATGGTTCAAAGTCATGCACCCTTTGGATATTTGCGATTAGTGCCGAAAGCTTTGGCGTTTGGTTTTAACACATGGGCATGTGGGGGGAAGTGGTTTAGGACTTAGCCCAAGGGGCTTAGGTCTATAGCAATAAAACTTTGTTTTTTTATGAAAAATTTCAAGGTTTTCAATGGATTTGGGGGTTTCGGCATAGTTCAAAAAGAAGTTTCAAACCATGTCAGGAAGATTTTTACGGATGGAGGGAGAAACTCATGAAAAGTAGAGGAATATATGGAGAAAAAACGGGAAGAAAATGATGGTTTCTTCAGCAGTTTGTTATACGAAATAGCAGAATTTTCTGAGTATAAAAAGGGACAGCAAATGAGGATTTTGGACAAAGGCATGAGGCCTTAAAGAGACTTCAAGAGCCAACAATTTTTTAGTGATAAAATTTTTTCCTTGGAGGCTCAAAAAAGATCTTAGCCACCTTTTGGTATAACAAAATATTATAGGTGGCTAACAGAATCAACAATTGGTTTATTGGTGACAATAGCGATGGTCGACTCAGGGGAGGTCTGAGATTTTGGTTCATGGTAGGTAAATTGGTCAATAGTGACAATCTTGCCATTATGAGGGAAAAAATTCTTGCGGTGGACTGCGAACGGGACGGATGACATGGCATAAGTGTAACTACGCCCCAAAAAGGACGTTGTAGTCAAGAGAGGCGTCGATTACTTCGACGTCGACACAAACAGTCTTGCAAGAAAGGGTGATAGGACAGTTACGAAATAGGCCTATGGGCTGGGAGGCATGGCCATCCCATGTGCGAAGGGTGATGGTGGAAGGGGCCAGTTCAGGGGACCCGAGTTGTTTCCAAACCGAGGCGGACATTACGCAGGTAGATGCCCCCTCATCAATAATACACCGAGCAACATTGGCGTTTCGGATTTTAACTGGGATTTGGAAAGAAACCGAGGGAGGAAGAGGGGGATGTTATGAGTGACGAGCATCGAAAACAATCAATTGGTCATCGGCAGGATCTACAGCACCCACGGCAGATAGTAGAGCCCTCTTTTGGGAAGGACACGACTGGAGCAGTTCCAGTGTTGAAATGGTAGCAGGAGATTGGGCCAGATCATCTACTATGCTGTATGAATGGGCAGCCCGACCAGAGGCAACATTTCGGCGTAATGGTCCCTTAGGAAGCTTGGGATGAAACTCAGCTTTGGGCAGAGGGAGTTGCAAGGGACCATTGGGTGTCAATAGAGGCTCTGTAGGACATGACGATGGAGACTCGGAGACAGATGGAACGGGAGTTGTGGAATACTGACGGGGCCGAGTTTGAAGGTTGAGGTCGACAGTGAGAGGGGGGTCAGAGGCCATCATGAGAATCTGGTAATTAGTGGAACCAGAAGGGTAATATTGAGTGGTTACCGGGGCATTAGGAGGTTGAGTGGCCACGAATCCTTGTTGAGGGAAAGGATCAGTAAACACAGCGGGTTGGGAAGTAGTTGGAGTGGGAGGGATAGTAGGGGAGGAGTGTTTCCCCCTCACAGTGGCTTGAGAGTCCCACATCTGCCACATTTGTGGTAATAAAGGACAATCATGAGTGTAGTGACCATAAAAAATGCAACAAGAACAAGGCTTATTGGTGCAAAGTGGCCTGTCCGGCTTAAGCTGAGGGCCCTGTGGCTGATTGGCAGTGGTAGAGTCAATACGGGAAGGAGTAGATTCATGATTACCAGAAGCGGATGGATTGCCTCTTCTCCTTCTTTGAGAAGGAGGAAAATTAGGTGCCCCCTATTGTGCAAATACTTGCCCTGGAGGGGGTAGTAAGTGTGGTTGTGGGGGTGGAGAAGGCAAGGGGGGGAGGGGTCCAAATGCTGGAGGAGCTGGGACACCAAGTTGCGGATATGGATAAGGAGTAGGGTGGGTAGCAGTAAGTTAAGCAGGAGGGTGGGAAAAATGAGGAGGCATGCCATAGCCTGAATACAAGCTACCTGGAGGGGAAAAAATGTCAGAGGAGCTGGCCCCTGGAGGAAAACCATGGCTCGGAAGGGGTTGGACAGAGGTATGTGACAGGGCTCCAATGATACCGTCGGTAGAGTGAGATGTCCCCGAGGCAGTAGGGCCATCGGGTTTGGGAAGGTCAGGGAGGACGGTATAAACATAACCAGATTGGGCGTAGATAAGGTCATACTTCAAGGCTATCTAGAGGGCGGCTTCTTCAGTTTGAGGCAAATGGGAAGCGACATCTTTGCCAATGGAAGGTAAGAGAGAGAAAAGGAACCAGTCCATTTAAACCCGATCTTCAAAGGGAGGAGCTCAACATAAGCTTCTTCTTCGCCGCCATTCCTGGAAATGAGCGGAAAGGCGGGTTGAAGAGGATTGATAGAAGGAGGTTAAAAGCTTGGTACCAGTGTCGTATCGGAGAGGGAGCTGGAAATAGGATAAAAAGGCTTGGGAAATGGTCGCAAAAGTGGTATGGGAGGAGGTGGCCTGCTCAACATACCATTTAGAAGCTTTGCCGGTAAGCGTGCGTTGGAACAATCTAAGACGAATAGAGTCATCAGTAATGGAATTGGAGGAATACCACATATGGAAGGATCAGATATGGTTGGTGGGATCCTCACTAGCAAGGCCTTCAAACTTGGGAATGTCGGAAGGGAGCTTGGTTGGCATAGCAGGCCAATTAAAATTGTGGCGGATAGGATCATTAATCAGCTGAGTGAAGTTGGGGAGACTAAGGTCGGCCATATAAGGGAGCAATGGGGCAGTCTAGGTAGGTCCCGAGGTGGTTCCACTAGAAACAGACCTAGCAGTAGTACTAGGGTTGTTTTTGGTAGTAGGCCCTGAAGTAGACATGGTGGGTAATAGGCTTAGGGAGTAGGGGGGAGGGCTTCGAACAATCGGGGGGAGGAGTCGGAGTGCAGACTCGGGGAGGGGGGGGGGGGGGGACTTACTCGATGACGACGGGAAGGAGGAAGTCGACCAAGCGGAAACTAAGGATGAAGGCCAAGAAGTCTCTGGGAGAGGCACCTTGGGGGTGCAATGATGACGAGAAGAAGGAACACCGATAGGGGTAGGGAGGGACAGAAGTAAGGGAGGTCAAGGGCAGAGAGGTGCGGTGACAATTAATTTTAAAGTCTTTGCCAGGCGGTGTTAACCAGGCGCTTCTTCACTTAGGGTCAGTGTGTGGCTTGCGTTAATTTTAATTGTTTAAACCCAGACATTTTGAGAGTAAGATAAAAAGTGTGCTACGTAACAGAACAGAAATCTGCATTAAATGAGACTGAAAGAATAGAAAATTAACAACTAAAAAGGCAGCAAGTTAACCCAAGAAGATGGCTTTCTCAAAACTAGTCTATAAGGGGGAAAAACTAGGCAAAGTACGCTAAAAAGAGGCCAATAGATCGAAGGTCCGGAGGGACTGGGATCTAAAGGGTAAGTCTGCTGAAAAGTGGTGCAGAAAATAACAAAGAGGCAGAGGCAAGGTTGCTGCGAAAAAGGAGGAGATCACCTAAAAATAGAAGGGGCAAGGCAGTGGCCTTAGAAATGAGCCCAAACAAAACAATATGAGGTGTTATGAGAGGGGGAAAATCTGATCTAAAGGGATCTGAAAAGGAGGTATCAAATCTGAGAAAAAGAGGGCTGAAACTCTGGAAATTCAGAATTTTGAAACAGTAAAGACTCATCCACAAAACATGGAGGGTACTAGAGCCCTAAGGGGAAAGATTCCCTCTTAGTTGAGTGAAGTATATCAGAAACAGGTCCAAACGGGTAGAGACAGAGGCTGGAAAACCCTGACAAAAGCTTCAGACAAACCCAGAAAAAGTGCTGAAAAATTTGCAGAAAAAGTTCAGGTCACAGGTTTGGGGCAGAAAAGTGCATCCTGAGGCTCAGGTCGCACTTTTTGGGCCGATAAGTGCGACCTGCAGATCCGGCTCTCTCGGCGACATATTTCAGAAAAAAATTTCGTCTCAGCTGCGGCTGATGTCTGTCACCTGCGCAATAAGGCCAGAAACACACGGAAGCTAAAAGATCACTTTAGCTACGCATAACAAATAGCCCTAACATCGATTATGGCTGCAAAATATCTTTAAGTTTGCTGCATAAATTCAGATCTAAGCACAAAAGACATTAAGCAGATAAAATAAAATATAGCTCCATAAATCCAATGGACAAGACAAGAAGAATGTATTTGAAAGAATTTTGTATTATATTAAAGAATGGGGCACCTGAGAGGAAAACAAGAAAGGTGTTTTCTGGTTCTCCTCAGTGGGATGGGTTCTTGGAAGTCCTTAGTGTTTCAGATCTAACATTTCTCTCTCTTAGTGGTGTAGAAAAATAAACATAGAACTCAATGGGAGTTCACAAAGCAAAAAATGGAAAATGGTGACCAAGAGTAGATCCAGAGTGATCTAATGCAATGGAGGTGACTAATGAATGGGGAAAACCCCCCTATTTATTATATTTGTTGGAGGGAAAAGGATTCTTGACTTGGGTCAATTCCTTTATTTATAAATAATAAATAAATAAATGGTTTATTTATCATTTTAGGGGAATGATGGGAATAAATAATGGTTTATTTGGTTATTTATGGATGATTTAGTCAAATTTAACTAAGAATATTATTTAAATAATGATTTAAATAACTTGTTCTTAGGAAACAATTAAATAAATAGGGATTTATTTAATTAATTTCCTTGTTTTGCATTAAATATGACCAAATAAGTTATTTTATATGGTGAAAGAAATTTTACTTAGGGTAAAATTGGTCTTACATGGTGTACTTAGGTTCATCTAATAATAATAGGTTAGATGACCAAAAAAATGGTGTAACAGTTGTCGAGGAAGGCAATTATAGATTTCAAAAGCATTGATGTTTTTCTTTCAGATGTGCAGATTGCATGAGAGGACGCGGAACCCATAAGAAAACTAACCCCACAGGTGGCAAGGGAAAAGGAAGGGGATGAAGAAAGACCTTTATTGACGAGATTGTATCAAAAGCTGAATCTTCTCAGATACTAAGCTCTCGAAGGCCAAAGCCTCAACACTCCCCTCAATCAAATTATGAAACAAAAGAAGTTGTGGGTCTTGAGAACGTTGAGGAACCAGCAGCAAGTTTTGAAGAACCAGCAGGAAACGTTGAAGAACCAGTAGAAAGCATTGAAGATCCATTAGAAAGCGTTGAAGAACCAGCAGAAAACGTTTAGAAATCAGCAGGAAACGTTGAAAAGCCAGTGGAAAACATTGAGGAGCGAGTAGAAAACATTGAGGATCGAGAAAGTGTAGTAGGAGATCAAACAATGGAAGGGAACAATGAAGGATTCTTCGGTGGAGGACAGGTAAATCCTGAAGGAGAGGGAAAAGATGAGAATTCTCTCTCTACCTTGGGATTTCCTATTGGTGATCTCCCTAGAGGAGCAACTCCCATGAAGAATATCCCACTTTCAGCCTTACCTAACTTCCATGGTTGATCTTCTGAATATCCTGACGAATTTCTTTTTGAATTTGATGTATTATGCAGAAGTTATGATTATGTTCCTAATGCCCAGAAGCTGAAGCTATTTCTAGCAACACTAAAAGGAAATGCACTAAGGTGGTTCATGATTCTTGGAGGCCATGTAATCACAACATGGGAACAGATGAAACATAATTTTTTTCTTAAATATCAAGACTACTGTTGGACAAGAGAAAAAAGAGAGGAACTATTTAAGATGGTACAAAAGGAAGACAAGAATTTGGAGGAATTTGTGGAAAGACTACAATACAACTTGCAGAGATCCAATCATCCCGATGTAAGTAAAGATATTCTTAAAACAATATTACTGAAAGGAGTGAGGGATGACTGTTTAGATATGCTAAATATGCTTGGTAAAGGGGATATATCTAAAGAATCATACGATGAAATTGTTAACCTCTGTAAAAGATGTTCAAGAGGAGCTGCAAGGAACAGGTCAAATAGTAGTGATACCACATATTCAAGAGTTCAAAAATCAGCCAGTGGAGGAGCAACAAGAGCATAAATAGGTAATTTACTTGAAGAATTTAAAACTGAAATGTTAAGTTCTTTTGCTTCGTAGATTGACACCTTGTAGGTTAAGAAGAAACAATCTGAAACAAAAGTAGCTTTGGCTGTCTTTTGCCCCAAATGCAGAGATAAACATCCACTAAGGGAATGCTCATTGGACAAGGTGTCAATTTTCACCCCTTGTGAGAAAGATCATGAAACACAACAATTCCCTTCTTTACCAGGAATAAAAGTAGCATTGCAATCAACCGAAGAAGAAGTTGAAGCAGTCTATCTGCTGACATAGAGAAGACAATGGCAACCACGAGGACAAGGTATGAACTCTAATATGCCATTTACATCTTCTAATCATTGGAGAAATTATCCTTATTTTAGTCAAGAAAATTACCTTCCCTTTAACCAAATGCAATACCCACCCTTCAATAAAATGAATTACCCACCCATGCAACAAACAAACCCTCCCTTTGTAGATCCTGCAATGTGGAGTCCTTGGCCTCCACAACAGCAATCTTACTTTAATCAATGGAATTCAAATTGGAGGGGTCAACAACTCCCGTTCCCAAATCAATTTCCTCAATTTCAACAACCACTTCCTCTACCATTAGGTGCTCCACCAAATAATCAAATGATGAGACCCCAGCTACCTGTACAACCAAATCCTAACCCCAATAATAAAGATGTGAAAGTTATTGATATTCAGAACCAACCTATATTTCTTGTTTTCCGTGCACAATGTAATGACATTGATTTACGATCTAGAAAAATAGTCAAACCCATTATCGATGATGTTACCTCTTCCGACTCGGATAAATAAGAAACTGAAAAACATGATTTACATAAAGAGGTACAACGACACTCTAATAAGGGTGCTGAAACAGCAGAGCCACCATTCCCTGAGCATTTAGTTTTAACTAGAATGCCTGAGCCACCTGCTTTTAATATTTTAGGGGAATTGCAGAATTTTTATGTTAAAATTCCACTTTTACAAGCACTAAGAGATGTACCAATTTATGCCAAAACCATGAGAGATATTTGTGTTGAGAAACTCGATAGGAAAGCTAAAGATCCCCATACATTCCATGTTATGGGTGATCTATTTTCATTATTGTCCGGTAAAACTCCCCTAGTTAAATATTGCGATCCCAGCCATCCTACTGTCATAGTCCAAATTGGTAAAACAATAATCCCTCAAGTTTTGGTAGATTTAGGTGCTGCTATAAAAATTATGACTCTTGAAACTTCACAATTTCTACAGCTAAAGAACGTAATCAGAGATACACCAACCATTCTAGAGTTAGATGACCATTCTACAATCAAACCAGAGGGATTTATTGAAGACCTAGTCATCTCAGTTGAGTCCTGGAATTACCCAGTTGACTTTGTGGTGTTACAGACTAAAACAAAGTTGGGGGAACATCCCTTAATTCTAGGAAGACCCTGGTTAGCTACAGCTGATGCCTTTATCAGCTGCAGATCTGGTTCAATGACAATTTCCAATGGATATGAAACTAAGAAGCTTACTCTTTACCCTCACGCTACACCCATGATTAATAATGAGAATTCTATATGGATGGACTATGATGATCATGCTATTCAACCTATTTTGACTAGCGGACAAGCTTTAAGCCTTAAAGATACCACTGAGGATGAGGTAATTAATAATTTCATTTGTGAACCCTCCTCAGTGATTCTAGAAACACATAATCAGCTGGCTGAACTTTTGGAATCAGATACCCAGGAAAAGCTTAAATCTGAAGATCTACCTCAAACATCAACCACCATCTCTTCTAAAAGCATAAAAGTAGAAATCGAACCTGGAAAAACATTGAACATAAATCCTGACCTGACAGTTGCTGAAACACAACAGTTAATGAAGTTACTACTTGAAAATAAGGAAGCATTCGCATGGGACTATACAGATATGAAGGGAATCTCCCCTGAATTATGTACTCACCGTATCTATATCAAGGAAGGTTGTCGACCAGTCTATCAACCCCAATGAAGAATGAACCCTAATTTAAGGGAAATTTTCAAAGAGGAACTTCAGAAATTGCTTAATGCAAGGTTTATATACCCTATATCTGACAATGAATGGGTTTCCCCATTGGTAATAGTTCCGAAGAAAAACGGGAAATGGAGAGTGTGTGTAGATTATAGAGCCTTAAATAAAGCCACTCAAAAGGATCACTTTCCTTTACTGTTCATTGATCAAGTATTGGATAGTTTATCAAGAAATAAATTCTTCTCATTTTTAGATGGGTTTAGTGGGTATAACCAAATTAGAATTGCATCCCAAGACCAAGATAAGACCACTTTTACTAGCCCTTGGGGAACTTTTTCTTATAGAGTTCTCCCATTCAGACTATGTAATGCACCAGCAACTTTTCAAAGAGTAGTTATAGGAATCTTTTCTGATATGCTCAATGACTCTATGGAAATATTTATGGATGACTTTACCCCTTATGGTGTGTCTTTTGAAGATGCATTACAAACTCTTGAGAAAGTACTTAAACGTTGTATACAAGCTCACCTCTCCTTAACCACTGAAAAATGTCATATGATGATGAGTGAAGGAGTAGTGCTTAGACATTTTATTTCATCTCAAGGAATTCAGGTAGATCCATCCAAAATACAAGTCATTCAGAGCCTTCCTATTCCTAAAACAAAAACAGATGTGAGAATTTTCATAGGACATGTAGGATATTACAGGAGATTTATTAAAAAAATTTCCAAAATAGCTTCTCCTTTGTTTATGTTACTTAGGAAAAATGTTGAATTTAAGTGGACTAATCTTTGCTAGGAGGCCTTTTTAGAACTCAAGCATCAGTTATCCACAACTCCTATTCTAAGAGGACTTGATTGGGCACTCCCCTTTCATATATCTTCTGATGCTTCGGATACTGCAATTGGAGCTGTCTTGGGGCAAGAGGAAAACCATCTTCCTTATGCTATCTACTTTATCAGTAAGAATGTGACTCCTGCTAAGCTCAATTATACAATTATCGAAAAGGAATTTTTAGCAGTAATTTATGCTATTAATAAGTTTCGACATTACATTACTGGTTAATCTACTTTTGTCCATACTGACCACTCGGCTATCAAGTATCTAATGAACAAATCTGTCATGAATTCTCGAGTCACCAGATGGTTATTGTTATTACAAGATTTTGATATTACAATTGTAGAACGACTAGGTAAATAAAATGTTGTTGCTAATTTTCTTTCTCGGTTAAAGGCTGATGATAATACTCCAGTAGATGATTCCTTTCCTAATGAGTATTTATTTGTAGTTTCTGCTCACTCACCATGGTATGCAGACATTTCCAATTATTTTGTTACAGGGAAGTTACCATCACACCTATCATATCGAGAAAAAAAAAAATCATTCAACAAAGTGCTCGGTATAGCTGGATAAGTGGGTGTCTTTTCTATACAGGACTTGATCATGAAATTCGGAGATGCATTATAGAGGATGAGGTGTATGATATACTAAAAGCTTGTCATGATAGCCCTTGTGGAGGGCATTTTGCTAATAAGAGAATGGCACATAAAATTCTTAGGATGGGTTATTATTGGCCCTCACTCTTTAAGGATGCAAAGAAATATGTTCAAGCTTGTGATAGCTGTCAGAGAATGGGTCAACCTAATCATAGAGATGAAATGTCATTAAACCCCTAGGTAATACTTGAACCATTTGAAATATGGGCCTTAGATTCTATAGGACCCATAATCCTCCATCCAACCAAAGAGTTTATATATTAGTCTGCACATATTATATGACTAAATGGGTGGAGGCCAAAGCACTCCTTAGAGCTAATGAAGAAGTTGTCCTAGCTTTCCTATTTGAAGAAATCTTTGTTAGATTTGGAGTCCCTAGAGAGCTAGTTACAGATGGAGGACCTCCTTTCAATTCTCATGGTTTCAAAGCCACCCTTCAGAAATATCACATTAAACATTGAATGACTACACCATACCACCCCCAAGCCAATGGGAAGGTGGAAAGTACAAACAAAGTAATAGAAGCTATTCTAACAAAAACAGTGAAGGAGAACCAGAAGAATTGGTCTCAAAGACTCCCTTAAGCACTATGGGCTTATAGAACTACCTGGAGAAATACTACAGGATTTTCTCCCTATGAATTGGTTTATGGTAAAAGTGTTGTTTTTCCTGTGGAATTTGAAATTAAATCCTTAAGGACTGCTTTAGCTATGAACCTTGATTTGACTGATGCACAGACAGTTAGGTTGCAGTGGTTTCATGAACTGGATGAAAAAAGATTAGAAGCCATTCATCAGACAACTATGATCCAACAACAAAGAACAAAGTGGCATGATAAAATCATCAAGCATAAGCAGTTCCAAAAAGGTAATTGGGCTTTATTATATGATTCTCAGTTTGAAAACTTTCAAGGGAAGCTACATACAAGATCGCTGGGACCCTACGAGGTAGATGTTGTTTTTCCCAATGGAACAGTAAGGCTCTCAACAATTGATGACTCTAAAACAACACTATTAGTAAATGGTCATCGGCTTCGTCTGTACCAGGGCCCTATTTCCAAAGAAGATTTTAAGGCCACTTGCATGGAAGATGCACATTGTCTCTTTCTAGGGGAGTCTTCTGCTCCTCACTACATTTAATTGTTTTCTGCATTGTAATTTTAGTATTAGATCAGATTTCTTAAACTAATAATGCTTGTCAAGGGCTGGCATGTTACAATTAATTATTTTGCAGATTTTTTATTAAGGAAAGGCTTACCAAGGAAGGACAATTTCACCACAAGAAGATCCAAGCTTCATTTTGAGAAGCATTGCTTCTCTCACTTCAACTCATTTCCCCATCTTCCCGTAACATTTCATCATTCATTCCCTTCATTCCTTTTTCCATTTTCATATCATTTTCCCTATTTTTCCCATTGCTAAAACACCATTCTTCAGCAAATATCTTCCCTATTTTTTATATTTCTAAAATACCATTCCTCAGCAAATATTTTTCCCATTTTCCCACTACTAAAACATCACTCCTTAGCAACACTTTCCCTATTTTTCCATTGCTGAAACACCACTTTTTAGTAGCATTTTACCCATTTTTCCCGTTGCTGAAACACCATTTCTTTCTCTAAAAACATGACTATGCAACATTTTCTGTCATGAAATCATCTTCTTTAGTTATTTCATTTTCACTTCTCTTATTCCTTGTGTTAATCTTGTCTGTTCACTGCCTTTTCCTATGATTAAATAGACCTCTAATATGATCTCCCTCATGTTTCAAAAAAGCTTCTAAAGTTCTTCCATGAATATTGAGTCATTATAAACAAGCACTATATTTTTCGAACTACAAATCAAAGGTAAACATGAGGTATGTAAATTTTATATGTAAGTACAATTAAACTATGGTTTAAAGAGAATATTTTGTTTATTATGACCACAATCTCTGCACACTTAAAGACATAATTTCAACCATAGTTGGGGGGAATATCAAAATTATATGCCATCATTTCATAGCATGCCACTTATTGTCATTTTTTCTACCCATTACTTCGCCTCTTCACCGTTACTCCATGTTCTCATTCGCAAATTTTACTCTGTTCGAAGTCTAGTAATTTCGCTCTTTGACTCTGCATTTTACCAAAGCTCGTTAACTATGGGAGGACTTGCTATTCGACATGAGCCCGACTCAATAGCTATGCTTGAATTATTTCCAGACGCGTATCAGATTTTTCAGTAGGTAGGCTGGGTAGGATATTTTCAGAGACTTCAAGAGTTTGATCCACAACAGGTCCTTGAATTTGCACAAAATCTTCAGGAAGATCATTCTACTGTCCAGGGAGTCTGAATTCCAGTTTTAGAGGGCGACATAGCACAAGTTTCAGGTCTGCTGGTCACTGGTACTCGATGGTTTAGTCGAAAGCACATCATTCTGAATGCACAACAGGTCTTTCTTCTGCCAGGAGAACACGTCGAGCTTAAAGGCCAGGGTGTCAGATTTCACTCATTGCTACCTCCTTGGACGAAAGTTGTTGAATTCGTTAAACATTATCTCACTTTTGAAGGTCTCTATCAGGTAGTCTATCAGCATGATTTTGTCTTAATGAGTCATTTACGACACAGTAGACTAGTGAACATTCCTTACTATTTACTGGATGCATTAGAAATATGTCATATTATTGTAGACGGGGAAAATTCCCACTCCTTTCCCTCACCCATCACCGCCTTGTTCAACTACTGATTCAGAGGGATTTTGTTCAAAAAAACCCTCCTCTAAACAACCTATCCCTACCCCCTGAGCAAGCTGCTGAAATTCCTCAAGAAGTTGCTGAAAATAATCAAGAAATTCCTGAAAATCCCCATGACTAGCAACCAGAGAATATCCCTGACCCTCCATCAATTCCATCCACAGAACCAACTAATCAAATTAACCTTTCTTCAAGTTCATCTCACCACTTAGCAAAATCATCTGCTCCTACCGTCTATATTCCCAGTGATGACTCTTAGGACGATACACCACCATCTTCCTCTATTCGTAAAAGGAAAAGGTGAATCACAACTGCCTCCCTATCAAAAAGACAAACAAAGTCCATAAATAAAGTAGCTACCTCCTCTGATATCCCTTCTCCTCGGAAAAAACCCTCTCATAAAAGGAAAAAGAAAACTACTGCTTTTTTTTCTTTCTTACCTAGGAGACGAACGAGGACGTCTATTGAAGCAGAAACCATTCCTACTACCCTTGATCCCACAAACATTTTCTTAAAAATCCACACATTACCACCCTTCCAAACCCCGGAATTATTACCTGTCTCACCCTGTGGCACTGAAACACAAGAACCAGATGCC
The DNA here is from genome assembly GCA_034641835.2 of Pinus albicaulis. Classification (NCBI taxonomy): domain Eukaryota; kingdom Viridiplantae; phylum Streptophyta; class Pinopsida; order Pinales; family Pinaceae; genus Pinus; species Pinus albicaulis. Next base: position 175,582,736 of record CM076576.1, on the reverse strand, counting down.
CGGGGTAATATGACATCATTTTCTACAGAGCAAGTAGCTGTCACACAAGAACCAACTACTCAGTCAGTAGTTGTCCCACAAGATCCAGCTACTTAGTCAGCAGCTGAAACACAAGAACCAACTGCCGATGTACAAGAACTAGACATCCAAAATGCTACTTATTCAGTAGCTGCCACAAAGGAACCAGCTCTAGCTATCACACAAGAACCAGCTATAGCTGAAACACAGCAGTCAATTCTGGTGAATGCAACTGACACACAAGGCCCAGTCACCATGGCTTCCCTCTTACAAGAAAATGAATTTTTAAAATCAGAATTAGAAGCTTATAAGTGAGAATTGGTAATGGAAAGGGAAGCCTATGAGAAGGAGCTAAATTTTTATACCCTGGCCCATACAGCATCCATGGTAGACAAACATACAGAAAATGATCCATATAAAGAATATATGTGCAACTAATGTGGAAACATCTATCATCAAGCATGATATAAGATAGTTCAAGTTCCAATGCCAGGAGCATCTACATCTTCTTTAGTCAAAGAGGAATTCCCTACTGTTACATAAGAACTAGTAGGGCCTTCAAAAATTTCCAAAAAAGAAGTTGATGTACAAGTATCCTGCCCTACTGTAACTGATTCTACTACTCAGACTATATCTCAGCCTACCACTTGCAATGCTGGAACACAAACTGAACCATGGAATGAGATGGAAATAATGAACAAGTGGAGGAAACAATATGCTATTTCGCAAGATAAAACCTTGCAGCAACTCAAATTGGTTTGGCAGAATCATATATATTCTAACTGGGAGACCTTGGAGCAGACACTCCAGCAATATAGAGTTTACAAGAAGGAGAACAAAGAGCTAAAAGGAAAATTGCCCCTAATGTTTCAACTGGTACAAAAATTATTGGCTACTAGGAAACCATCTCTAAATTAATCTTTATTTCTCTTAAAATGCCTTGTTTACTTTCAGTTGAAAGCAGTCAAATACGGAAGACCCCATGAGGTGCTTACATCTGAACAATTTGTGAAAACATTTGCAGAAGCCTTCACCAGTGATCAGCACCTACTATGTGAGTTGCACCTTCACAATGAAGCTATCCCTGAAAACATAAAGATTAATCTCAACCCTTTTGTTGGTGACATTCAGATCAGGGCATTTTCCTCCTTCCTTGCTAATCAGATTACATGGTAGACTAATTTTCTTGAAACTAGGCATAATGAAGACAAACGCCTTCTCTGGATAAGGCCACAGCCTCAGAACCCTGCCATCTTTATGGAAGAATATCATCAATTTTTGCAGAAACTAGGGATGACTAAACATATATAGCAATTACAGACTTCAGTACTCCGGGATTGTCACCATTTCATCAGGGCCAAAGAAACTGCTACTTTAAGAGAAAACAATATGTTTTGGCAACAATCCTCTAAGGAGAGTCAGGAGTATAATATTTTTAGCCCTACTAACCTCGAAATGCATTGTCTAGAGTACCCAATTACGTCAGATGTGTTCAAAAATGTGATGAAAAGTGGATAGGGTACCACTTTCAAATTCCTATTTTATGGATGCCAGTAGAGGAATAGCATGCTCATCATAGGTTGGCTGACAAGGATGAAGCAGCAACTTGGAAAATATTGCAAAATGTGCAAGGATTCAGAGCTTTAATAGATAGCACCTTCCATAGCTACTGCCTAAGTAATTTGCATGCAAAAAGCCAGTATCCAAACTCTGACTTAGACTAAAGTTTCCTGAGACATGCAACCATTTTAGTTGGGGGGGATGTTAGGACCCCATAATGTACCATTTTGACCATACATTTTGTTATCATTCCACTCTTTTCCAGTCCATATTTAAAGATTATACTATCACTTTCATCCATTCTTCGAAAGGTATATAATATTCTTCTCTTTACTATACGTTTAACTTGTTTTACATATAATTTTACATTACTTTTATATTTAATCATTAATCGAAGATATATAGTTGCTGAGATAGTTTGAGGACTGCAGATAATCTATCGTGGCTATCTGAAGACCGTGTTGCTGAAACAGTCAACATGGTACGCAAATCCCGTTGCTGAAACAGCCTATGATTTGCGATTTTGAAGCAATATTTCAAGCATGAAGGAAACAAGAAAAGACAAGTAAGGAAGTTGTTACACGGGCCACTTTGAAGCCAGTAGCATCATAATTATTGTAACAACATTTTTCTATGGAAGAACAGAAAGGTCCTATTTCAGTATAGAAGATCAGATTGGGTTAAAAATAGGATTTCTATAATGTAAATCAATTGTAATAGATGTCTCCTCTTTAAAAAGAGGAGACATCAACATTAGGGGGACAATTAGAGACTACGAGAGGGTTATTCTGAACATAGAAGGAATGTGAATCCTTTGTAATATGTTGTTTTTGACAGATGAATAAAAGTTTGTTCTGAGCATTTCATTTTAATTCCTTCTTCTGGGGAATCTTGTGACAAGGAAAGGGCCCGCCTTCTTCACAAGATTCACCCATTTATCCCTGTAGTTTGTTAGTTGTTCTTTTTGTTTATGCCTTGTTAAACTCTGTTTGCTGAATTCATTTATGCAGTATTGGAATTCTGTTGTATATTGCTGGAGCTTTCTTTCCATTATTTGTTGCATTGATTTCATACAATTCATTCTTAGGTAATTGTGGATTATTTTAACTGGCATCCTTGTTTACAGAATGATTTTGTGAAAGCTTGGTAATCAGAAACAGGTGCTGAAGATTCCTACTTGGGGAATAGGGTCCTGTTCTCTATTATAGCGTAATTAGTCTTTCCTTTTGCAGATTGATTTCCTTTCCTAGATTGTTGTCTTTTTAATGTAATCCAGGATTCTTTTGATGATTGTCTGCAATAGAAAGATTGTCTTTGCTGTAACTCAAGTAGAATTCAGTTTGTTGAAGCAAGGTGTGATTAGCGTAATTTTTACTACAACATTTCATTTCTTCTGAGATTGAGCATATATAGTGTGTGATTGCCTTTGAAATAAACAAACTTCCATAGGTTGACAATTTATGTAGCACTTGAATTGTTTAATCAATAAACAATTAAAGTGACCAACACACAACAGTAATACAATGCACTGGTAGGGTGTGTACGGAGCGCACGGTGTCCGGTGTGCCAATGTTTTGTGCAATTTATTGGCCCTAATGTTTTTTTTATTTAACCCCTTTCTGGTGTACAGGATTCTATGGACGTACCAGTGCATTTTCGTCATTCCACACCGAGCGATTTTTGTTTTCACGCGCTTTTTATGAGGCACCAGTGTGGATGCTTTGTAACGCACCGGGGCAATACAGTAATAAAACGCACCAGGTGGGTGTGTACGAAGTGCACGTTGTTCGATGTGCCAATGTTTTGTTCAGTTTTTTTGCTGTAATTTTTTGTTAATTTAATCCCATTCTGGTCTGCCGGGTTTATGGGCACGTCGGTGTGTTTTCGTCATTTCGCTCTCAGCGATTTCTGTTTTCATACGCTTTTTATGAGGCACTGGTGTGGATTTTGTGTCAAGCACCGGGGTGCTACAGTAATAAAACGCACCAGGCGGGTGTGTACGGAGCGCACAGTGTCCAGTGTGCCAATGTTTTGTGTTGTTTTTTGGCCGTAATTTTTTTTTATTTAACCCCCTTCCAGTGCATAGGTTTTATGGGAGCACTAGTGCGTTTTCTTCATTCCACACTGAACAGTTTTTTTTTCCACGCGCTTTTTATGAGGCACTGGTGCAAATGTGTGGTAAAGGCCCGGTGTGCTACAAAAAGGAAACACACCAGGCAGGTGTGTATGGAGTTCACGGTTTGCAGTGTGCCAATGTTTTGTGTGCACCGGTTCTTTCTCATGTTGAATGCATCGGTGCGTTTTACGGTGATAAGCGCATCGTACGAAATACATCCGCAAACACCTCCACCCACCAACCTCCTCTATTAACCTCTGCTAGAGATGGATGTCTGGGGTATTTTTATAAGTGGTTCCTCAAAAACATTCACTAGAGGGTCTTTTCCTTGTACCGTAGAATTCCTAGCAAAAATATAGTATGGTTATGGCCCATTTGGCCCTAGTTTGTAACCTAGCTCCGATACCACTTGTAACACTTACCTCCTTATTGTCTTACATTTATTGCATATATAAAAAAAAAATCAAAATATTTACATGCTAACTATACAAATCTAAATTATGTACATATAAATTATGCTCATTACTTTATCTACATGCAATCATTCAAACATAATCAGATTACAAAGTCTATAGTTCACATTCACATATATAATCAAACTTAACCATGGGAAATTGGCTCTATGATGTCGTATCAATGAGACTCGCATGTTTGTATAGGTGTTAATTCCTTCGGTACTTAACTGAAATTTCGTGTGTTCGCCATATAGCATAAACAATCACTCAATCCCAAGGTGATTAGCCTGTACCTGCAATTAACGTCTGATTAGGAATTATATATTTTTTATTTAAATTTCAGGTCAAGTTCATTACATTGATGATTAATTCCATGCCTCGGGTGGTGCTAAAAAATCCATCTGGCACGGTTTGATGTCACCTTCTGCGCCATTGGATTGTTTTCCCTCGCGATTGATGAAGATCTGGCAGATGGGGTGGGTTAGGGTAACTAGTCATCCCCCAACCCCCTCGTCATTGTTCCATTGTTGTTTCACGCCGGAGCCGAGAGCTTGTCTCTGCATCTACAAGTTCCAGAGGTTATTCTATAGCCACACCTGATCCAGGTGGATATTGGTGGCCACCCACCTATTCCACTTGGGGCCCGACCATTGTCTCTTTCAGTTTTTCAATTTCAACACAACTTACTATTTTAAGCAGTTTTTCGAGTCCTGAACTTCTAGAGCCGTTTTGAGGCCCTAAACGATGTTTTTTGGGCATCTTTTTTCCGGCAAATATGATTCTGTTTTGGAATCAATATTCGTGGCAACAATTTTAGTCCTCGAATAGATCTTTCTAACGATGTATAATGTGCATCAAACAGAGATAGTATGCCAAAGTTATGTCCATGGGAAGTTGAAACACCAATTTACCCAAACGGGGCACATAGTTTTGGCACTTCATCTCCTAGGGTTATTTTTTTGGATATTTAGGGTTTTCCATTGCTTCTAAATAATAAATAGGCCCTCAAGCCTCATTTTAACTCAGTTAAGAGGCCTGTAGCCACCACATATCTTCTCAGAGATAAGCTACCAGCGTCCTAGCTAGTTTATTTCCATTCTGTCTGTAAGAAAATTTCAGTTCTTTGATATTAATGAAATGAAGTGTTATTTCCGCTGCATATTTGTATTTATGGTTATATGTGTATTATGTTGCATTCCTACCTAAATCCGAACAAGTGGTATCAGAGCGGTCTTCTTTTTCTCGATCCTTCTTTCCATGTCCCCAACGAGGTCGGGTTATAAGGAGTTAGGGCTCGATCTGGTGGAACCTTTGCAAGATCAGCCTCACAAACCCTGACGGACGCCTAGGGGGATAAAAATAAAGATGAGGGAGTAGGAGATCCTATCAAAATATTGCTCAAGGAGGCCCTCGAAAAACAAAGGAACGCGATGATGGATAACTTTTCCTAGATCCTTCAACGACTGCCCATTGGCAGCACATCTGCATCCAACAACCACTCTGGAGGCGCGAATCCCTTTAAGGTACAAGTAAAATTTGACATTCCCATATTTGAGGTCAAATAGATGCAGATGCCATAGATAGATGGTTTAATATATTAGAAGGATATTTCTCCTTTCATGACTTTTCCGACCCAGAGAAGATTATTTTTGCACTCCTCAAAGCTACCCCCCATGTCAAGGACTAGTGGGAAACCTACTGTGAGAAAAAGGATGAGACAGAACCCTCTCTATTCTCAGCCGTACCCACTTGGAATTATTTCTGAGATGCCATCAAGGAACAATACTATTCCATGGGGAGCTATGACGACAAGTACATATAATGGACCACGTTGTGGCGACAAAGGGATCAAGATGTGAATGAGCTGACAAATCTATTCCATACCCTATGCACAAAGTTGGGTATCAAATATTCAGAGAAACATTTGGTGCTAAAGTATCGTAGTTGTCTGCACATATACATTCAAGAGGAAATGGAGTTCCTCGACATCTCCTCACTTGGTACGGCATACCGGTATGCTGCCAAGATTGAGCAGAAATTCAAACAAAAGAAGCGAGACTTTGGATCTACGAATCAAAAGTAAGGGAAAGGTGCCCCCAAACCACATAACAAAGGACAAAGCCAAGGCATTATGGCCCAAGACAACCTGCCAAAGCCACAAGAAAAGAACAACACCGTGAAGCCAAAGAAGGACATGGGAAAGTGGTGTGAGATCCATAAGAGCTCCACTCACAACACAAGTGAGTGTCAGGCCAAGTAGTCGCTGGTGGCTGAGATGAGGGCTTCTAAATTAGATGCATGCTCCAACTCTAAATCATAACCTGACAAGGGGAATGACAAAGGGAAGCAGATTATTGATGCGGAGCCCAAGGCCACTATTTCCACTGCGAAGATACAGAAGGAGGACCCAGAAGATCCAGAGGAGGTAGAGCATCTCTTCCACTCATAGATGTGGGTAAAGGGTTCCCTGCTACAGTTCATTGTCGACAATGGGAGCCAAAAGAACCTCATTTTAGCATATGTCATGAATCAGTTGGGCTTGTTGACCATAGCGCACCCACAACAATACACCATCGGGTGACTTTACCAAGGACGAGATCTCCACGTTAGCCAGCAATGTCACCTTCCCTATAGCATGAAGCCCTTCACGGATGAGGTATTGTGTGACATTGCTCCTATTGATGTTTCTGACGTATTATTAGGCCAACCATACTTGTGGAAGTGAAATGATGCATATGAGTCTTGGCCTCGCGTTGTTATTGTTACTTTGGGAAATAAGTTGTACATGATACTAGAAGTACCACCGCCTCCCACTATCTCTTTGGTTACTGCATAACAATGCAATAAGCTCATTTCCCAAACCAAGAAATTTGTTTTCCTGATGATCTGCCCCTAGGGAAAGAAGAATACTGTGGCCATGCCCTCCATACATGGTTCCTCTGCACGACAAGAACAAATGGAAAAGGTTATGGAGGAGTACGGGGACATCTACACCTCACCCACAGGGGTGCCTCTGTACTTTCATGTCAAGCACCCGATTGACCTAACCCCAGGTGTGTCGCTACCAAATGGAACGTTCTATAGATGCTCTGTTTTGGAGAATGATGAAATCAAGAGGCAGATTCAGGAGTTTCTGCAGAAAGGTCAAATCCGGACAATTTCATCGCCCTGTGGGAGCCCGATCATGTTGGTACAGAAGAAGGATGGGACTTGGAGACTCTGTATTGACTATTGGGTGCTAAAAAAGATCACTGTATGGCATAGGTACCCGATCCCATGGATTGATGACCTCCTAGACCAACTCAAAGGGGTAAGATATTTCAGCAAGATCGACTTAAGGTTTGGGTATCACCAGGTACCAATCGAACCCTCTGATGTGTGGAAGACTACCTTCAAAGCCAAGGAGGGTCTTTTCAAATAGCTCGTCATTCCTTTCGGGTTGACGAATGCTCCCGCAACCTTCATGAGGTTGATGGATGACATCTTGCGTCCATTCACCAAATCATTTGTAGTAGTGTACTTAGATGACATTCTGATCTTCAGCCAGACTTGGGAAGAGCACCTCCACCACATCCAAGAAGTCCTCCAAACACTACAACAACACAAGTTGTATGCCAATTTGGAGAAGTGCACTTTTGGCATGACCCAGGTTCAATATCTGGGATACATTATTGATGAAGGGGGGTGCATGTGGATCCAGCCAAGATCCAAGTCATTCAGGATTGGCCAGCCCCAACCACTCTAACAGAGCTTCACAGCTTTCTAGGTCTTGCTAATTTCTACAGTAGGTTTTTGTTGGGATTCTCTCATATCACTTGGCCCTTGAGTCAAGTCATCAAGGAAGGAGTGAAAGAAAAATTATTTTGGTTGGAATCTCAACAGAAGGCGTTCGTAGAATTGAAACATCACCTATGTTCTGCCCCAGTGCTCACATTACTAGATTTGCAACAACCATTTGAGATTGAGACAAACACCTCTGACTATGCTATTAGGGCAGTTCTCACTCAAAAAGGGCATCCAGTGGAATATCATAGTGAGACATTGTCCGACACAGTTCGAAAGTATCCCACTTATGACAAAGAAATGTACTCCATTGTGCAAGCTTGTCGAAAATGGAAGCATTACATTTTGGGGAAGGAGACAATCATCCACAAAGACCACCGACCCCTACAGTTCATATAGACACAAGGGAAGTTGCAGAACGATCTCCATCAGAGCTGGTCCACATATCTGCAACAATTTCATTTGAAAATCAAGTACAAGAAGGGTAGCACCAATAATGTGGTAGACTTCCTCACCCCACCACTGATCGTGGCCATAACCACCATTTTCAACTCTTGTGGGCACGAGACTTCTGATTGGCCGCTTCTCTACAAGAGCGATCCAGAATTCAACCACACATATAAGGCACTCTTGGGGGGTATGCCAATTCCAAATTTTCACCTCCAAGATGCACTGTTATGTCACCTGGGACACCTTTGTGTTCCTTCAAGCGAGTGTGCCAAGATGATATGGGAAGCACACTATAGTCAATTCGCTGGGCATTTTGGGATCGATAAAACATTGGCAGTACTATAGAAGTATTTCTATTGGCCGAACCTTTGACAGGATGTCGGGAAGTACAATAGATCCTACATTGCTTGCTCCATTGCCAAACCGACCATCAAGAAGCAAGGGCCCTGTACTCCGCTACCTACCCCTAGTCAACCTTGGGAATCCATCTCCATTGATTACATGTTAGGCCTTCCTTCTAGTAAACATGAAAATGACTGTGTTTTCATGGTCGTCAATAGATTCTCAAAGATGGCCATTATGGCGGCCTGCAAGAAGAATATCACAACAGAAGCCACTGCTAAACTCTTCTTTGAACGAGTGTGGGTGCACTTTGGGATCCCACAGTCTATCATATTATATCGCAACAGCAGGTTCCTCAACACATTCTGGTCCATCCTCTGGTCAATGTTGGACACCAAGCTCTCTAAGTTCACATCTTTCCATCCCCAAACTAATGGCCGGACAGAGGTCATCAACAGGATGATTGTACACATTCTACGCATGTACAATTAAAAGCATCCACACACATGGGATGAGAGCCTCCCCTATGTACAACACAGTTATAACTGGGCTCTCCGCAACTCAACCAGCCACAACCCCTTTCAGGTGAGCTTGGGATTCTAGCCACTATGTCACATTGATGTAGCCATTCCATTTGCAACTACTCAGGCCGATTCGGCTCATGTCTAGTTTGAAGCTAACAAAGAGAACCACTTCATCAAGCGCATTCAGCACATCCTCCAACAGGTTCATGACATATTGGACAGAGCCAATGCTAAGTACAAGGAACGACATGATCAACATCGGGTTCCACACAACTTCCAGGTGAGGAAAAAGTGTGGCTACATTTGCATAAGGAGCGCCTCACTGGACCCCACCGCAAGCTTCACCCACTCCGTTATGGGTCATACACCATCACCAAGGCTATAGGGAACAATGCCTTCTAGCTCAGTATTTCACCATTCCTTGGTCTTCACCCAGTATTCAATGTAGACCGCCTTCGTCCCTACTTCCCACCTCTACTAGACACCTGTGACATTGCAGAAGAACTCACACCAAAAGAGTTAAACCCAGACTGCATGGACGAGGCCACCACAGATTGTATCATGGACATGCAAATCAAGAACTCTCACCAACAGAAGATCCAACTGTATCGGGTTGTCAAATCTGGCCAAATCCTACACCAAGGCAAGTGGTTCACCACGGACCAAGTTCAACAGAAGTTTCCTCATCTCATGGAGGAAATTAATGAAATGGGAATCATTGCTTCCTAAGGGGGGAGGAATGATCCAGGTGGATATTGGTGGCCACCCACCTATTCCACTTGGTGCCCCACCATTGTCTCTTTCATTTTTTCAGTTTCGACACAACTTACTATTTTTAGCAGTTTTTCGGGTCCTGAACTTCTGGAGCCGTTTTGAGGCCCTAAACAACGTTTTTGGGCATTGTTTGTACAATGAATATGATTATGTTTTGAAATTGATATTCAAGGAAATAATTTTATTCCTCGGATAAATCTTTCTAACAATGTATCATGTGCGTCAATTGAAGATAGTATGTCGAAGTTACGTCCCTAGGAAGTTGAAACACCAATTTACCCAAACAGGGCCCATAGTTTTGGCGCTTCATCTCCTATGGTTAGGTTTTTAGATGTTTAGGGTTTTCCATTGCTTCTAAATAATAAATAGGCCCTTGAGTCTCATTGTGACTCAGTTTAGAGGCATGTAGCCGCCACATCTCTTCTCATAGATAAGATACCAGCGCCCTAGCTAGTTTATTTCCATTCTGTCTGTAAGAAAATTTCAGTTCTTTGATATTAATGAAATGACGTGTTATTTCCACTGCATCTTTGTATTTATGGTTATATGTGTATTCTATTGTGTTCCTTCATAAATCCATATCAACACCTCCGCCACGAGAGCTTCGCTAACATAAGGGTTTTATGAGTTACTTTTTCCTTACCATACTCCTTCCTTCGTTGATAGAAAGAGCTAGGTTTAAGCTGTGTGACCCTTCGACGCCTTTAGGATGGCTCCGCAGGTCAATTTGTAACTAAGCAGGACCTTTTCCTCCTTCCATCTCGAATTTTGGCTCATCACTTGCTATTGCGGCTTCATGGCTAGAACAAGCCTCTGTGATCTCCAACAAAGGGTTTTGGTTAGATTTACATGCCAGTTTCTCCCAATAATTTGTACATAAATTAAGAACATGGACTTCCTTTTTTTTACACTCTAGGTTTTCTAATGTTTCTAACTCAACTACACTTTTTTTTGGTTTGGAACTAGACAGGCACAGTTTGGTGATCGTTAGAAATTCTGGCTTGAAGACTCAATGTCAGCTCGATTCTCCTTGTTGATGGTAAGAGCCTCTCACGTTTCTTCCTGATACTTTGCCCATAATACTTCAGACTCTAATGCTCTACCTTCCTTTGCTTAATTTGCAGGCAAAGGATTTTTGGCTATGGGGTGCATGAAACCCAGTTAGATGCTTAGCTTTTAATATGGATTTTTAGTTAAACTGTGTTTGCTTTTGGGCTTGGCCCGGTTTCAATATATGTCACCAATATTTTTATTCTCGGTGTCTCCAGAACTACTTCATGAGGGTTTTAAAATTCAGAGCTATGCCTCTGATTTCCCAAATATGTATATGTAATTTTTTTTGTTTTCAGTATGCACACTGTGTCTACACAGTTGGTTTTATTATATTATGGGTTCTTCAGTGTTTTCTTTGTTTTTGCTATGTAATTTCATTTGAGCTCCAATGTTAATATCGTATGATATACTGCAACGTTTTGTCTAGAAATAATTTATTTTCTTTTGTGGGTCAAAGACTCGGTTCATTCCAGTTTTCAAGTTCTAGTAATTATTAATGGCACAGTTTTGGTTACCATTCCTCATTCTTATTCCTTTTGAAGCATTCTAGTTTTGGTTAATGCTTATAAATTCTTCATTTATTACTCACTATGCCCTCCCATTGATCTGTAAAAGGTTTTTCATTGGGACCGAAACTGGGACCTGATTACTGGGTCCTGGTTCTATACCCTCAATAGGTCGGTTCTCCCATACCTTGTGTTCTTTCTCTCTTACTTAGAAATTAACCAGCTTCTACTGTATCTGGTAATTTACATAAATTCCAATTATAGTGGTTTGTATTTCTCATTTTCACTATGGTAGCTTATATTCTACATTGTACATTTCTATAACATGTGTTTTGTTCAAATATTTCCTACAGTAGTATATAATCTACATATTCATTACAGTGACATGTATGTTTTCCTCAAATTTGCTATAACCACATATATTCTACAGATTCGTTCTAGTAATATGTAATTTTGTACATATTTAGGACAGTCATCTCACCTCTACATTATTACTACTGTAGCATGTGTTCTTTAGTAATTGTTCACAGATAGTAGGAAAGTTAAGGGAAATAACGATGTTGCTTCATCTTCTAATTACCACTCAGACAATAAAAAAAGTGTTTAGTTCCTTCCTATAACTTTCTTTTTCTTTGTAAATATATCATGTATTTTCAACTGTTTCCTAGAATGATTTGCTAGGTGCATTTTATATTATTGTTCAGGTAAACAGAAATTCAGATGTATATTCATATAATTGCATTTCTTTACTCTGCCATAAAATTTGCAACACTAAATACAAAACATTAAACAATAAACTTAAGTTCATTTTGTACCTGCTTCAGAGTACATGTTTTTCCTCAGTAACTATCGATCCACCCAAACTTGAGCCGAGGAATTTACGTCCTTTGCTCCCCCCTTTCTCCTCACCAGGTCGGAGGTAAATGTCTGAGACAAGAAGTCTGACCTCAAGATTGGAAAATCTAGTCTTTCTTCTCTAGGGTAAATTCCTGAGTTCCACTGGTACTCCCACCAGCTCTGGACAACTCAGAACAAGCATCCACTTCTTAACCCTCTACCTATTCTACACAGAACCCCATTCCCTCCTAGGATATTTCCTAATCCTTTTTGGGAAGGTAACTATTAGAACTATCTCAACCTCTTCCTGGGTTTCTTGGAATATTTTACCACACAATTACTTTCACCTTTTACTCAAATAAAATTATCATTTAATTAAATATTTTAAATAAAATTCATGTATTAATGTCATTAACGAATGCCTCATTTGTTACTCATTCTGAATGTGTCATAACAACTCATGTAACAATAAGTAAAAAGTAAAATAATAAAAACATGAGTTACAGATATGTTGATGGAAATGGAACATACCGTCAAGAATAATAGACAAATCGTGAAAGCCACTAAGGATCGATAGAATGTGTATGCTGATAAAAAAACATATCGATAATTTCAAGTTGGAGATCATATTTATACCAATTTAAACTGAAAAGGATTACTCTAAGGTGGGGGTAGTTGTGTAAAAACTTATTCCTGATATTGTGGTCCTTTCTAGTTTTTTTAAAGGATTGGACCCATGGCATATTGATTGGTTTTACCAAGCCATCTAAAAGTGCATAACGTGTTTCATGTTTCATTACTTAAAAAATATGTATATGATCCCAAACATGTTATTTATTAGCAGGATGTTCAAGTCGATACGGATGGAGAGTTCCTGGTAGAACCCCGATGCATTCTCGAACAAAGAGACATAATGTTATAGAACTGATCCATTCACCCAGGCTAAGGTGCAATGGAAGCACTTTGGCCTTGTAGAGGCCACCTGGGAAGATAAATATATGCTGGAAGCTTATCCTGAATTATTTAATAGGAAAGAAAAAACTGAGGAAGATGTTATGCTCTAGGGGGAGAATATGTAACACCCAGGCACTTCTGATTTTTGTTTTACTTTTACTTGTACTTTTACTGCTTAAATTGAGTAATTATGAATCAATAAAAAAAAATCATATGAAATTATGGATACTTTAATTTTTGAATTTTAATTACATATGGAAATGTGTAAGAATTAAAATAAGTTTGGAAACTTTTTTGGCAAAATGCCTTGAATGCATTTCTTTAATCGACAGACAGTTATAGAAATTTTCTTGAAAATTCTGTCTTCCTTCCCAAAGAACGATCCAGGGTAAATTCTGCTTACCCTTAACCAAGACCTTTTACTTCGGCTGATCTATTAGGATTACAATTTTGAAAAGCGTTAATGAACATGAATGAACAACTGCATGTTGTAAAGAAGAGGAACATAACATGTCAAGATCAACAATCATAAGAACACGTCATTTGATAATGGCGTTCATCAAGGAGGGACTACATCTCTGGGCCTCAGTGTGAAGATGGTGTAGGATGTTGCATTAAGTGTTGTAAGGAATGAAGATGTACATGGACGTGTTTTCTCTGACATGCAAGGAAAATTCCCTCACACTGCAGTGGCTAGACCTCTCTACAAGATGTTCCATTGTGGAACTCCCATTCACAAAAAGAACTCCTATCAGTATGATAATAGCTCACACAAAAATACTATGAGTATCCCGCAAACATGGAAAACAAAGGGACCTCAAACAACATACATGTGACAATGAGTATCCTGCCAACATGGCATCAAAGGGATCTTAGACATAATACAAATCCCTGACATAAAGTACATCAATAACAAAACAATATCCCATGACTCATACATAAATAGGGATATGTACAACACTATGCATCTGAGGGACAAGTACATGAAATCAACGCATCACATACCTTGCACTGGAGATGACTGAAGAATAGGTTGCTGCGCTACTGGATATGAAATCACCATCATAATCGTGGTGTTGAAAGGTGTGAAATTGACTGCTCACTCGCTGAAAGCTGACACCTGCAACTTCACTTCAAAAAGTGACCAAAAAATATAAAGCTTAGATGGAAAATTTGAACACACCATCAGATTCATGACATCGAATAGTGAAAAACCGGCTATTCATTTTCTGAATTATGAGAAAGTGAAGATTTGGGGCAAAAAGGAATTTTTAGATTCTCCTTAAATTCCTCCAAGATTTTGCTCCATGGGTGGAATGGAAATCTGCAATTAAAAAGGTGAATCTGACCTCGCCATTGCATTCCCTACGAAAAACCGTGAAAAATGACTGTAAACTTGACTATATTCCGACATGGAGAAAAATTACCTCCTCGGGAAAATTTCAAGGCTCATGGTTTCGCCCCCTATTTCTGGGCCAGCTCATGGTTCCACTTCCAATGAAATATGTGCCTTCCTCAAACTTAGTGCGCACTCTGATTCTCCGTGGCCTGGGTGCACTTGTGAAAAACTGGTTTTATATAAGAAAGTGGGTGGAATAATCAATCAAAGTTCGTTGACCTAATGGTTAAAAACCACAAGTGGTTAAGGGGAGGTCATGGGATCAACTCCCGCCTCCCCAGAATTCACATACACTTGTTTTGGAGGCGTGTATTTTTTTTATAAAAAAAAATTCAAGGGTTGGGTCTGCATTGGGCAACCCACCCAACCAACCTCATATGGTAGTGTTGTTATATGTCACATATAACAAATCATATATGTTACGATTGTATGGTTGATGTTTAATGTCAGGTGGCCACGTGGGCGGGGCAATCAACCCCTCGGTCGTGGGTTCGAATCCCACTTATCTAAGCTGTAACATATATATTATGTATGGTTGTAATGGATGGGTGTGGTGGTGGGGGTGGTGGCCCACCACCCCCATATTTTTTTAATAATTTTTTTTATTTTTAAAACAAAACGTACAAGTTTAAAATTTTTGGTTTTAGGCCGAAGGAGTCTTTTTAAAGACCCCACAATTTTTCCCGGAATCCAGCTAGAGTTGGACGGAATCCAATGGCCATAAAATTGAGAAATTGTGCCTTCCTTAAGCCTGCTACCTCATCAATCCAACCCAGAACTTTGAGTGGCTCTAGCTTTTTCATACGAGCTCGGTTTCACGAACCATTCACAACGTTGAGATCATGACGATGTGTTCTTCAACCCAAAATTGGTTCAAGATAAATCCAAACACTTTGATTTTTGAGCTTCCCTTAGCCCTCTTTCTCCTCTCTGTGTCTCTAGAGCCACCTCGATAAATCCTCTCCACCGAGGAGCTTTTGTTCCTCCAAAAGCATAAAAAAGAATCTGAACTGATGTGTACTATGTGTTCACCACAAGCGTCTTGAAAAGTCACCCTTTCTTCTCCTTCACCTACGTCATTCAGAGCCACAAGTGATGAACTAACACATGCACCTTCTAGAACCCTATAGTACAATCCCTTGCAAATTACTTGCTCAATGACCAAAAATGACCAAAATATTCCCATACTTGCCACAAGTTTATAACATGTACTCAGTGGTCAAGCTTACATCAAAATGGAAATCACACCCCAATTATCATTACAAGAAAAGACATCATTGTTGCATTTCGAAGTGATGGCAAACAACTCATCATTTTTACATTAAAGAAATGCACCACACGACTCATAAAACAAGGACAACAAAATCATCGTCGCATTTCCAAGTGATTGCAAACACCTCATCACTTTTACATGAAATAAATGCATCGCATCACTCATAAAATAAGACCAAAATGTTCCTTAAACAAGCGATGGAAACAGCACATCATCACTTTTACAGTTAAAAAGTGCAACAAATGATTTACAAAAATAAGGCCATGACAAGCTAACATATCTAGAAAAAAAAATCTAAAAAACCCATCTCACTTATCAAAGTGAATGGGTCATCCCCCCGTGGGAGATTTTCTTGTCAGTCAGCTCTTTCGACTGGTTCATACACGGGTGCTTTGTCCTTAAGGTGCTGCTTTGGATGGAGCCTCCAATACATGGCTCTTTGATGGCCACTTCGATCGCAATGATTACACAAGGGATTTTTCCTCCAAACCTACTTAATCGATTTATTTTCCTGCTGGGGAGAAGGCTTTCCATGCCTCATCCTCCTTTGTGTTGTCATCCTTTTCCAACACTTAGAAAACACATGGTTATGTAAACCACAAAAATGGCACGTTTTGCGATGCCATGATTTACGACTGTGGTTATCAACATTCTTATAATCAAAATGCACTCTGGAATAATGAGATTTATTATACCTTCTCTAGTGGCCTCTGGTGTGATCATGGTGATGGGAGCTTGTCTCGGCTCTCTCACTGCAACATGCATTACCGTGGAATGATGGTGAAGTGTCCCCGTCACCCCTCTTCTTTGGCAAGTTCAACAAAGTTTGTTTTCCTTTGATGTCCTTCGAGCATCCTTCTTCAGTGTACCCTAAACCTGCATAGTGAGGTCGCCGCACAACCTCCAATGGTTGGGTTATTCCTTGGCCACGAATGCCAAGTCCTCCTCCTTTGTATCCCATATTTGTGAGGAGTCTCATGCTGGTTCCTGAAATGGATATCTCCAAACTTCCAACCGAAATTATATCATGTGAAGAACCTGAAGATAAATCAACATTGTTTACCTTAGTTGTCGATTAGGAAACATGTGAAGAAGGATTATCTAAGCCTTCGCTGCGCTTCACTTCCTCCAAGGCCTCTATCGCAGCTTGTAGTTGAAGCTACAACCATTGCTTCTCCTCCTTCTTTTCCTATAAGAGTGCCTTCAATGCATCATGATTTACTTGAATAATTTCATTGTTGCATTTTAATTCTTCCCATGCTTCTGTCGTGGCTTGCAATTGAAGTTGCAACCGATGTTTGTCCTCCTTTTCTTCCTATAGGAGTGTCTTCAATTCATCATTCTCTGCTGCTTTTTTTTCATAAGCCTCATAAATTTTTTTTGCTTTCTCGGACACCATGAGCATGGTTTCGTACATGTCCTTGACATTCTCCATGGCTCAACTCAACGAACCTTCAATATTTCACGCTTGCAATCCAATCAGTGAGAATACTTGCTCTGATACCACTTGATCCAGGGAAAATTCTGCTTACCCTTAACCAAGACCTTTTACTTCGACTGATGTATTAGGATTACAATTTGTCAAAAGTGTTAATGAACATGAATGAACAACTGCATGTTGTAAAGAAGAGAAACATAGCATGTCAAAATCAAAAATCATAAGAACACGTCGTTTGATAACGAAGTTCGTCCAGGAGGGACTACATCTCCGCGCCTCGGTGTCAAGATGGTGTAGGCCACTGCATTAAGTGTTGTAAGGACGGAAGATGTACATGGATGTGTTTTCTCTGACATGCAAGGAAAATGCCTTCACACGGGAGTGGCTAGACCTCTATACAAGATGTTCCACTACGGAATTCGCATTTTCAAAAAGGACTCCTATCAGCATGACAATAGCTCACAAATAAATACTATGAGTATCCCACCAACATGGCAAACAAAGGGACCTCAAAAAACATACATGTGACAATGAGTATCTCACCAACATGGCATCAAAGGGATCTCAGACATACTACAATTCCATGACAGAAATTACATCAATAAAAAAACAAGATCCCACGACTCATACATCAACAGGGATCTGTATAGAATGATGCATCTTAGGGACAAAGAAGTACATGAAATCAACATCTTATATACCTCATGTTGAAGATGACTGAATAATGGGTTACTGCGCTACTAGATCTGCAATCACCATCACAATCGCGGCATCGAAAGGTGTGAAATTGATTGCTCACTCACCGAAAGCTAACACCTACAACTTCACTTTAAAAAGTGATCAAAAAATATAAAGCTTAAATGGAAAATCTAGACACACCATTAGATTCGTGATGTTGAATAGTGCAAAATCGACTATCCATTTTCTGAATTATGAGAAAGTGAAGGTTTGGGGAAAAAGGGAATAGTGTAGATTCCCCCTAGATTCCTCCAAGATGCTACTCCATGGGTGGACTGTTAATATGCAATTCAAAAGGAAAATCTGTCCTTGCCATTGCGTTCCCTACGAAAAACCATGAAAAATGATTGTAAACTTGACTATATTCCGACATGGAGGAAAATTACCTCCCCGGGAAAATTTCAAGGTTCATGGTTCCGCTCCCTGTTTCTGGGCCTGCTCATGGTTCCACCTGCATTGAAATTTGTGCCCGCCTTAAACTGCATCCACACTCTGCTCCTCCATGGTCTGGACGCACTTGTGAAAAACTAGTTTTATATAAGAAAGTGGGCGGAGTAACCAATCAAAGGTCATTGCCCTCATGGTTAAAATCGCAAGTGGTTAAGGGGAGGTCGTGGGATCAAATCCCGTCTCCCTAGAATCCACGTTCACTTGTTTTGGAGGGTGTATTTTTTTTAATATTTTTGGAGGGTCAGGTCCACAATGGGCAGCCCACCCAACCAACTGCATATTGCAGTGATGTTATATGTCACATATAAAAAATCATATATGTTACGGTTGTATGGTTGATGTTTAATGTGGGGTGGCCACGTAGGCGGGGCTGCCAACCTGTCGGTCGTGGGTCTGATTCCCACTTATCTCGGTTGCAACATATATATTACATATGGTTGTAATGTGTGGGTGTGGTGGCCCACCACCCCCATGTTTTTTTAATAATTTTTTATTTATTTTTAAAACAAACCATACAAGTTTAAAAATTTGAGTTTTAGGCTGAAGGAGTCTTTTTAAAGACACCACAATTTCACCTAGAATCTGGCTGGAGCTGGCCGTAATCCGGTGGCCGGAAAAGTGAGAAATCGTGCCTTCCTTAAGCCTGTCACCTCATCAATTCAACCCAAAACTTTGACTGGATCTAACTTTTGCATACGAGCTTGATTTGATGAACCGTTCACAACGTTGTGATCATGAAGACGAGATCTTCAACCTGGACCTAGTTTGAGAGAAATACAAACCCTTTGATTTTTGAGCTTCCCTCAACCATTTTTGTCCTCTGTGTGTCTCTAGAGCCACCTGGATCAGAGAAACATCTTACTACGAGGATGGGGGGGAGGCAACGAGGAAAATAAAAAATTATAATTTGGGGGGAAGATTCCTGACTTGGTATGAGTACCAGTGGAAACGATGGGCCTAGTAAAGGATGTAATATTCCAGACGGGACCTGGAGTCTCGAGATATGAGAACATAAGATGTAAAGCTTGATGTCTACATTGTTTATCTGTGGGAGAACAGGAAGAGGAGGATATTTGGAGTAATTTCCAATCTCAAGGCTGTGTGGTGTGGCCTTTTCCCAAGAGAATTTCCAAACAATTGTTGGAACCAAAAAAAGATAAATGGAATTCCGCTGACTAAATTATGTTTCATTCACATCTCTGTGATAAATGTGCAATCCTGTGTTAAATTAGAATAAGGAAAAATTGGAGAAGTTCTAGATTAGATCAATGAGATGATCTTAGTATAATATGACTATGTATAGTTACATTTATGAGTAAAGGAACTTAAAAGTGAATGGAAAAGAAAGCTACAGGTAGATTTGTATGATGTAGGTATTGTATTACAAAAAAATAAATGATGTTTGATTGATGTTATCATGTTATATTGAGAAAAAGAAAGATATAGTTAAACTTTTCAGTATGGATAATACTGAATTTTATGTTCAATAGAATTAAGTAATGACATGAATAAACAACAAAGTTTCATGATGATTTGGAAAAAGAAGTAGAATGATAGTAACATAGAGCAGGCACATGAGAAGATGGAGAGGACCAGGCAACTCTCACAACCATTACTCTATATAAGCATTACTAAATAATGGTTTCAAATGAAGAGATGGACAATGTGTTGAGACGTAGTGATTTCTAAAAGACCTGTTGTATAAATTCAATCCAGTATCATGATCAAGAACAAAATAAAAGAATGAATTTCTACATTTAGCATCTGGATGTTACTTTATTTCAAATAATTGTAAGGAAACAAGAAGATATGTGTAAACCTTTGACTCTAATGCTTTTTTCAAAAAACAGAGAACATAACTTAATTTTCATCCTATACTTTCAATCAAATATCGTCACAAAATTTCTTAATCAAGAGCCCAAGATTAGAAAAACCTTATAATAATGTATTCACATGAACCAAAATATTATAACAATGCATGTACAAGAAACAATATCGGACTTATGTTCAAATGAGCTAAACAACATTGAGCTCCAAAGAAGGTATTGGTTGATCGTAAGTAACTTCCAAGCTTGAAATCTCTGAATTTGAATTTATGTGAGCATTGTATTTATGGAAAGAAATATAGAAAGAAATTTAAAACAAGAAAACATTTTATTAAAGGTATCCTTGATTACATCCATTCAGATATTTGGGGACTGTGTCCTAAAGTCTCTTTTGGAGGATCTTCATATTTTTTAACATTTATAGATGATTACTCTAGAAAGGTGTGGACCTATTTACTCAAAAGAAAAGATGATGTATTTGATGCTTTTAACCAATATAGAGCTTTTTTTGAAAAGAGAACTGACATGTCAACTAAATGTTTGAGAACTTATAATGTAACTGAGTTTACTTGAAAGGAATTCAAAAATTATTGCAAGGAAGTTGGCATCGAAAGACATAAGACCACAGTTTATACTCAAAAAAATGGTTTTGTTGAATGCGTGAATAGGACTCTTCTATAGAGAGCAAGGAGTATGCTCAGTAATTCCAAGTTGCAGTAGGAATTGTGGGTAGAATAAATTCTTACATTGTGTTATCTAGTAAATCGGTCACCATCAACTAAAGTTAATTGTAAGATTCCATAAGAGGTATGGACATGCCAAACTTGTGATTATTGTTATCTTAAATTTTTTGGTTGTGATGCATATTCCCTTATTCCAAAGAATCAACTTTCTAAATTAGATCCAAAATCTAAAAGACTAATCTTTGTTGGATATGGTTATGGAGTTAAGGATAGAGATTATGGGATACTACTACCCACAAAATCATCATTAACAGAGATGTCATATTTGATGAATCATCACTCATAAAATCATATGTAGATGTTAAAATAAAATAGTTAGAAGTACCACAGATTCAACGAGTTCAATTGGAAACTTAGTCATATTCAAGGGATGAGGATCATGAAGATGTTCATGAAGAAACTCCTATAGAAGCATATGATGATATATAAATTTCTCAAGAAACTGAGGAAATACTGCAACAAATTGTATGAAGTTCTACACGGATCAAATATTTTTCTAAAATGTATGATGATTTTGCTACATATGTTACTTTTTATGCTAATGATGGAGAACCTAGCTTTTATCAGTAAGAAATGGAAGTATATGATAGTGATAAATGGAAAGTAGCAATGAAAGAGGAAATGGATGCCTTACAAAAAAATAAGACATGGGATCTGGTGGAACTTCCCAAGGAGAGGAAGTTTTCGGTTGCAAGTGGGTTTGAAAATTGAAGAAAGGAGTTGATGACACTATTCAGAAGTAAAAAGCAAGGATGGGTGCAAAAGGATACTCTCAGAAGGATGTTTTGGATTCCCATAACATTTTTTCACCAGTTTTAAAGCTTTCTTCAATTAGAGTTGTGTTAGCATTAGTTGCATTACTTAATCTAGAGTTATAGCAACTAGATTTAAAAAAAACATTCTTACATGGAGATTTGGATGAGGATATATAGATGGAACAACCAGAAGGGTGTTCTCAAAATCACAGCAAGAGGTTTGTTTGAAAAATCAAGAATTCATTGTATGGCCTGAAGTAGTCTCCTAGATAATGGTACAAGAAGTTTGATTCCATCATGATGAGCCACAATTTTACCAGAAATGAGTATGATCATTGTTATTACTTTCAAAAGTTGGAAAATGAAATATTAATTATTTTGGTGTTATATGTTGATGATGTGCTTGTACCAAGAAAAAGAATGATTGAGATCAATAGGTTAAAGGCTCAGTTGGCTGCGAATTTTGAAATGAAGGATCTTAGAGCAACAAACCAAATCTTGGGCATGGAGATATACAAAGACAGGAAATATGGTAACTTGTGGTTATTAGAACAGAAATATGTCAAGAAAATACTTTTGAGATTCAGTATCAATAATGTGAAACCTGTTCAAATCCCTTTAACTTCTCATTTCAATATTCTTCATGTTCTTGTCCTCGTAATGATTTTTAAAAGGAGTATATGTCTCATTTGCCATTGCCTAATACAATATGATGCTTAATGTATGCAATGGTTAGTACATGGCCATATATTCCACACAAAATTGGTATTGTCAGTAGATACATGGAAAATCCAGGTAAAGAGCATCTGGTAGCAGTGAAATGGATGCTTTAGTATCTTAAAGGCTCAAGTAATTACTGTATCACCTATAATGGTAATAGTGATTCAGTCAGTGGTTATGTTGATTCAAATTTTGTAGATGACATGGACAAGAGGAGCTCCACTTCTACATATGTTTTTACTCTTGTAGGTGGAGCAGTTAGTTGGATGTCCAAGCTTCAAAACATAGTTTCATTATCCACTATTGAGGCAGAATACATAGTTGTCTCACATTCTTGCAAAGAGGAAATTAGGTTAAATGGTTTCCCAAGTGAGTTTGGAAGGATGAAGGCCAAGGTGAATGTATTTTGTGATAGTCAAAGTTTCATTCTTTTGGTAAGGAAACAAGCTTTTCACAGTAAGACAAAACATATATCTGTTAAATACCATTTTATAAGATAGTCTGTTGATGAAAGCGGAGTGGTGGATCTGGGAAAAGTCCATACAAAGCATAAATGTGCGGACACACAAAAGTAGTCTTGCCAGAGAAGCTAAAATGGTGCCTAACTTCTCTTGACTTGCAAGGAATGTGATGAATATTTTTGGCATGATATATCACATAAATTGTTGTCAAGGTGGATATTGTTAGAAGTTACCAAGTATTTCCCTATATTCTTGGGATAATAGCTAAAATTGGTTCCTTTGGTTATCCATGTAAGCCTATAGAGACAATAAGAAACATAAAACAAATGGAAAGTGGATGTTTGTGAGTTGGATATTGTAAATCTCCCTTCAATCATAACAATATTGTGGATGTTTCCCTCATAAGGAGGATTTTACCACATTAAAACACTGTATCAATTTCTATGTTTGAATTTTTCTATCTTATTTATTTGCCATTATTTTCTGCAATTTCAATTTATTAGCAGGTTATGATTTTGTAATCTTTTGTGCGTGGTCAAAATTAGATACCTCAATTCCTACATGTTACAATATTTCGAAATCGTTTATCAAGACATATATCCTCGTTGTAAGAAAAGGTTCAACCAATCTTAATTTCTTAATTTTTTAAGATATAAGTATATATTATATTTTTTATTTTTTTAATATAAATTAATATTAAATAATTAGCAATGTTGAATGAAAAAGTCATATAATTTGTTCAAGGGCTAAATGTTATTATTAAAATTGGGTGGTGTAAATGCTTCATAAAATGGTTTTTATAATTTATAGTTGATTCCCATTTTAATCTTTTTAATCTTTACATTAAAATTTGAATCTAAATTCTATATCTCTGTTGTAAAATTTATACTTAAATTTTACATGTTTACATAGTCTCTAAAATGGTGGTTTTTCTTTCTTACTTACAGTTGACTCTCACTCTTAATTTCTTATTAAATTTGAATTTAAATTTTACACAAACCAACTCATCTAAACTCAATAAGTGAATAAATTTGTCTTGAGTAAATATCGGCTATGAGTTAAAGGGACTCCAGAAAAGAGAAAATGTTTGAATATAATTATAAGAGAAAGATGCCATCACATAGCCATCGTTGTTGTCTCTCTTTCAAGCAACTTCCTGCCATATCGTTTGTGTTCTTCATTACGTTGTGTTAGAAAAGAGAAAATGTTTGAATATCATTATAAAGGAGAAAGATGCCATCACATAGCCATGACTATGTACTTGTTCGTGTTGTTGAGTACGTTGTATGACTATGCAGCTATTTATATTTTATATCGAAGTTCAGGATGACAAGGAACATAATCCTACACGGAACCACGAACACAACAAGCACTCCAAATATCTAATTTCTATGATGCCTTCAATTTTTTATGATTAGTTTAAAACAGAAAATTATACGGAGAATGTGTGCTGATTGGAGAATGTGTGCTGATTGAATAAAGCAAAATTAAATTAAAATAAAAATATGTTAGAGGTAGGTATTAAGGCATGGTTAAATTGAAACTAAAAATATGTAACCCAGAAATCTTGTTCTCTGTATGCTGGATAAGGCATTTGTTTTGTGATCTGCTTTCATGTATGATGAGTAAATTGAAAAATCTCCTTTCCAAGTCTGATAAGGCAACGGTTTGTTTATCTGATTTTAAATGAGTATATAATATAATTAATAAAATAAAAAATGTTTTTTCGAAATTTTAAAAAGCTCGCAGAGGTATGGTTTAGTGGTAAGCTGACGCACTGTTAAGGTGTTTGTGTTGTTAAGTAGGTCACGAGTTTGAACTTCGTCTAAACCGGAGACCGTTCTTGCATGCTAGACGATTTGTTGAGAAATTATAATGATAACCTGGAAATTTGACCCACATTCCTTTGACTCATATAAAAAATATTAAAAAAAGAAGTGGTTGGTTTACTTGTGTTTTTTAAACCTGCAGTGGAGTTTTTGCTGATTAGATATTTTTTTCCCTTTATTTTTTGACCTAGATTCTCAAATTGCCTTTGTCATGTACGTTGACTAACGAGATTTGCAACCTTGCTAAAGCCTATTCATACTATACACAATTTTCATGATATATTCGTATGTATAGGACACTGTTTATCTATTTTATTAAGTAAAATAGTTTTGTTTTTTATTATTTTAAATAGTTTTATTTTTAGTTATTTCATTTTATATATTAGCATGTATAATATACTACTTACTTTTCATTAACTGAAATAGCTTTATTTTTAATTATTTCATTTTCTAAATAAAATATTGTTATTTTCAATTATTTATAATAATATGGATTAAAATAATAAATAAAAATTATAAAATATATAAAAATATTTTAATTTTTTTTAATATAAAGTAAATTTAAAATAAATTAATAAATATTTTAATATATAAATTTTAATATCCGATAATACTAATTTGATATCAAAATACTAACAATCATTAACAATATTTTTTTTTACAAGAACGGTTATGAGATTATATTAGAAAGTGGCCAAATGCCATCCAAGATTACAAAATGTCGGGCCTAGCCCTTAGTCTTTCTGCCATGGTCTGATCGTAGACCCCAAGTTTTGGGAATCCACCATTTTTGCACGTGACTAGAAAGTCTATCTTTGTTATTTTTCCTAGCTTATATAAACACACAAACTGTTGTAAAATGATACGAAAAAACATTGCAGCTTTATGGGATAGAGTCCCACTCCTCAGTTTCGTCTACCAGAAGGGAGCCTTCTGAAAGCGACACCGCCTTGTTGGCTTCCGAATCTGCATCTTTATTGTTTTCTCTCAATACATGGAGGAAGCTTGCAGTTCGAAAAGATTTCACCATGTTTCGAATTCTTAAGATCGCTCTAGCCAATCTAAGATCTGTAGGAGAGGAGTCCTCCACTAAAACTTTGATGATAGACTGAGAATCTCCTATAACACTTAAATCTGAAATACTGGTGGCCTTTGCTTGCTTAAGACCCTGCAGAAGTGCCATGGATTCAGCTTGGATGCTGGTTGAATGCCCGAGACCCCAAGCATACTTAATCACTGTTATGCCCTCCTTGTTCTTTATATTTCCTCCTGCCCCAGCCAAACCAGGATTGCCTTTCGCAGCCCCATCGAAGAATAAACAGTGTCTGGCTTGTCTGGTGAGCAAGTCTGAAATTTCTTGCTTGTTTCCTCTGAATTGCCACTCTTTTATGCTCTTTTGCTGTCTTGTTTCGCCAGAGAAGTGAAGACCCAACGAGGCACCCCAATCTAGATCCTTTTGGTTTAAGTTGGCTTCCGATAACTGTTCACCCAAATTTTCTTTCCAGAGGTTTTTTACTTTGATGGTGATGAGCCGAGGATTTAATTTTTCATCCATAAAAACTATTCTGTTTCGCTCAAGCCAAATTTGCCATCATATGAATTTCGGCAAGGAGAACCATGCTGCTTTAAATCTTTCGTTTTTTGGAAGAGTTCCTGGATAACAGCTATGCCAATTAGCCAATAAGTCTGAAATATAGACAGGAAGAGTGAACTCTATTTTCCAATAATTCAAAAGTATCTGCCAAATTACTCTAGAAAATTTACATTCCAGAATTATGTGCTGGGCACTCTCTTCAGTTTCGCAGCATAGGTGGCATCTGGATGGGCCTTGAAAGCCTTTTTTCTTCAGTTTGTCATCTGTTAAGATTGCTCTATGACAAAGCAACCAACAGAAGATATCGACCTTTGGCAGAGATTTGTGATGCCACATCCCATTCCATACAGCTGGATCGAGGGCGACATAGGGGCGTTCTTGCAGATAATTGTACCCCTGATCTACTGTGTACATACCTGGACCGGATCCCCAACCCCGAGCATCGTGCTTACCTGTGCGTAGGGGCGATTTGCCATGTAACAGAGATAAAAGGAGTTGTCTGGCCTGCGCATGCTCTGGAGGCACGGGAGGTAGTCACCATCGCTGCCAGGTTCTGTCAGACCACTGTGAAATGTCCCACAGTGTATTAAACCCTGCGTGATCCATCCACTGTCTCAGCGCGTGCAGTGAATTGTTCGATGCTAAGGGAGGTTGTAGCATAATACTGTCATCCCAGATCTTAATGTTTTTACCATTGCTCGGTATCCAGAACGCTCTATCTTTGATAAGAGCCACTGCTTTATGACAACGTTTAACCAAATGCGTTCCTGTTGTGGGAAGGGGATTATCCAGAGATCTTTTTCTGTTCCCCATGAGATATTTTTTCCAGAGGGCTCTTTGCGCCCAGCCTGGGTGCGGAGCGATGATTCACCAGAAGAGCTTGGCCCCCATGGCGATATTTTGAGAGCAAAAATCTTTGAAATTAAGGCCTCCTTCCATCAAAGGTTTACAAATTTTCTCCCAACTGATCAATGGGATTTTTCTGTCATTGAGTTTGCCACCTTTCCAGAAAAACTTGCGGATGTAGGCTTCCATTTTTTTTATGATGCCAGAGGGTGCTAGGACCACAGAAAATTGGAATATGGGGAGACTGCTGAGTACTGATTTGATTAGAACAAGTTTGTCTGCAAGGTTTAACCAAGAGAAACCCCAGGCCTGAAATTTTGTCTTGAATTTGTCCAAAAGGGGGGCCCAATCTCTGCTATAAACCAGATTGCGAAAGATGGGGAGACCCAAGTATATAAAGGAGGACCAGCTGAGGGTGGCAGCAAAGCCCAGGATTCTGGAGATGACAGAGAGAGTGTGAGCAGAAATGTTCCAGCAGTAAGCTTTACATTTGCCTTTGTTTAGACTGCTTCCTGTAGCTTCACTGAAATCATCTAGAACCTCCTTAAACCTTATGGAAGATCGAGCTGTGGTAGCCCCCAACAGTAGGGTATCATCTGCGAAAAGAGTGTGGTTTACATTTTTCACACCTCTTACTATATTAAGCCCCAAAATCTCCTGATCTTCCAATTTCTGATCTGGGAAGAAGCTTAGGGCAGAGACTTGAAGAACGAAAAGCAGCGGAGAGAGGGGGCAGCCTTGCCTGAGCCCTCTTGATGCTTTGAATAAGCCAGCTGCTCTCCCATTCACCAAGGGGGCGATCCATGGGTCAGCAATACTAGCTCGAATCCAATTTACAAAACCCAGTCCAAAGCCAAAATTTTTCAAAACTTCCCAAAGGAAACTTTGCCTGACACGATCGAAGGCATTTGCCGGTCTAATTTAATTACCATACCCTTCTCTTTGCGAAGTTGACTCGAATGGATCGCCTCTTGCACCAGGATGTAGTTATCGACAATCTGTCTCCCCTTAACAAATCCTCCTTGATTCTCAGGTATGATCACTGGAAGGATGCCTGTTAGCATGTTTGCTATTACCTTTGTGATTAGTTTGTATCCAATGTTGCAGAGAGAGATTGGTCGAAACCGATTGAATTCTTTTGCACCCTTTTCCTTGGGAATAAGGGCAAGAAAGGCAGAATTAGTGCTGCCCCCAATTTTTTGGCAATTTTGTGATTTCAGGATCATCTTAAAGAGATCTTTCTCCACGATCTGCCAGCAAGTTTGGAGGAATCTGGCCGTGTAGCCTTCCGGGCCTGGGGCTTTGTCAGGCTCCATATTGGCTAGAGCTTCTTTTATTTCTTGGATGGAAATCTTCTTTTCAAGCTGCTGATTGATAAGAGGGGAGATCCTTGGGGGTATCACCTCCAGAAATTTGGATTTTGGATCAGTCTCACCCTCTTCTTTATACAAGTTTTTGAAGTGATTGTAAGCTGCATTCTTTATGCTCTCAAAGTCTTTATGGATTAGATTGCCTTCTTTGATTTATGCTATATAATTAAAGCTTTTTCTTGCTTGAGCTTGTTTATGAAAGAAGGCAGAATTTCTATCTCCCGCTTTAAGCCATAAACTCCTAGATTTTTGCCTCCAGTGCTCTTCCTCTGATAGGCAGGCTTTGTGATAGATTTGTTGAAGCTCCTCCTCCTTGTCTAAAACTTCTTTAGTGATTTCGACATCCTCACTTTGGGTTTGATGCTGTGTAAGATTATCTTGGGCCTGCTTTCTTTCTTTTGCAGGAGTGGGAAGACTTTTGGCCCATGTTTTGAGGGCAGCTTTCAATCTTCTAAGTTTTTCTTCCCAGATGAAGAAGGGAGAACCCTTCACTGGAAAATTCCAGCTGTCCTGAACCAAGTTCAAAAACTCAGGCTCTTTAACCCAAAGAGCATTGAACCTGAATGGAATGGGACCAAGATACTTGTGACCTGTCATCTCTAACAAAATGGGCTTATGATCTGAGACACTACATGGGAGGATGTGCAATCTGGATTCTAAACCAAGCAAAAGAAAAGAACTCTCCACCAAGCATCTATCAAGTCTAGCAGCAATATGACCAGGGCCTATTCTCTTATTGGTCCAGGTGTACTTACCGTTATCCGGAGGGGTATTGAGTAGATCCCAGTCTTGCATGAGATCTTCCACCCACTCCCTTGCTGGGTCCCTTACGATTGAGCCTCCTTGCTTTTTATCCGTGCGTAGAGTGAGATTTAGGTCCCCTGCAATGATGATGTTTCCCAGGTTCTCAGTCTCCGCCACCTGTCTAATGGAGTCCTAGCACTCCCTTTTCTCCCCTATGTTAATAGGTACGTAGACATTGAACAGGCAGATAGTCTCCCTTGAATCTACAGAGTGTAGCTTCAAGAATAGCCAATGGCTATTGTGTGCCTCAGTGACCAGACTGTATTTGAGGGCGTTCCAGAGAGAGGCCAATCCCTCGGAGGCTCCCCTTGATGATACTGCTAGTCCGCTACTTCCCTTCCAGAGCTTTTTGATGATTTGAAGGAACTCATTGTCCTCCATTTTGGTCTCCTGGATCAGAAGGATGTCTGGGGTTTCTCTTCTAATGAGACTTCTCACTACTTCTTCTTTTACTTTGCTCCCCATTCCTCTGCAATTCCAGGAGATGGTCTTCATCATTTTTTTCTTTGGTGAGGGGCTCCCCTGGAGCCAGGAATTTGATTTTTAACCGTCTTCGGGTTCTTGCCAAGGAGTTTTTCCAGCGTGGGCTGACTACCCTGAAGCTTGTCTTTGTAGGTTTCCTGATCTCTCTTTTCTCTTGCAGATTTCCGGCCCCTTGCAGATCTTCTAACTGATGTCTGCGTATCTCCGATTTCTCCATCTTCCTCAGACTCCTCTGAGTCATGTTCCTCCTCGGAGGCTTCTGTTTGCTTTTCCTTGTCCCTTGCCATGATACTCTCTTCGGGTCTTGTTCCTGCTGAGTTCGATTTTTCTGCTGATTTGGCCGGTCTCTCCTCTTCCCTGGGGATTTCTTCCGCAGAGCTTAGGATCTCGAACTTATTTTCTTGACTTCTTGACGAGGATACATTTTGGGCAGCGGCAGGATGAGATCCTTGTGCCCCGGATTTCCTGTGGTTTATCTTTGATCTCTTAACTTGGTTCCATCCTTCCTCCTTTCCTTTTTCTGCTTCACCTATGTTCGGGCATCCTCTAGCAAAATGGCCGTAGATGTGGCATTTGCGACATTTGAACCGGAGCTGCTCGTAATCCAACACTTAAACATGCGTCCAGCTGCCCACCTTTATTTTGATGGCCTCAGGGAGACCCACCTCTAA
The DNA here is from genome assembly GCA_034641835.2 of Pinus albicaulis. NCBI lineage: Eukaryota > Viridiplantae > Streptophyta > Pinopsida > Pinales > Pinaceae > Pinus > Pinus albicaulis. Next base: position 175,551,964 of record CM076576.1, on the reverse strand, counting down.
GTCTACCTCGACACAGATCCGGGCGCAATCATATTGATCGTTGTTATTGGCTCTGTCTATGAACTTGCCCAATGTGTTGCCAATGTGTTTAAGGGAATCCCAGTTCCAACAGTGAACCGGTAGGTTAGGAAGCCGAACCCAAACAGGAACTGCCGATGGAACATCCACAGCTGGATCAAAGTCTGGAGTCCATTTATTTAGGTAGAGGCCCTAAGGTCCCATGAAATAGGGCCCATTCCTGAAGATCAGGTCTTTATCCTCCTTAGTATTGAATTCAAACAGGAAGTAGCCTCTTCCAAGAAAATATGAAGTGACTTTGTTCTTGATCAGCGGGATCAAATTCCTTGCAACCCAGTTTTCAGTTGATTTAGGAGAGGGCCAGAGACCCATGAATTGACCGACCAGGGCGCGATCTGCTAGAGACACGGCAACCTGGATCGGCCCCTCCGGAGGTAGGGTTACGTCCGGCACATCATCGAGCTTTTTAACAAACTTGGAGACGTCAGATTTCTTCTTCTTGGGTAACGAAGCAATCAAGGAAGAGAAGGCACCTGAGGCATCCGGAGGAGAAGACAGAGGGGGCCCTTGAGGCGATCCTTGGGTCTCCATAGTCAGCAGAAAAGATCAGTAACTCACCCGACCTGCTCCAGACAAGAGGCGAGGCATCTCCGAGACCGAGCAGCAGAATAAGCAGGGGTCAGATCAGAGGAACAACTGAGGATCTGTGCAGCAGATCAGTGAGAGGGCGCTGCTCTGGAGGGCCAGAAACGAGATCTGGAGGCAGATCCGTTCAGATCCAGCCAGGATCGAGGGCCCCTAGGGCCGAGAGGGCTGTAGCAACAACAGAGGAGGCCGTGGGGGCGGCGCTCTAGCTCGACCTGCGCAGGCTAACGCAGCAGCAAATCCCCTCCTTCCGAGTGAAAATATTTCTTTAACACTCATTAAAAATATTAATATGACCAACATTTATCATTAACTTTAATATTATAAACCTAGATATTTATCAAGAGTTAATAGGAATTAAATTTCTTGATATACAATTATATTTTTAAACAAAAAATTTAAGCAAAAGTTTGTACCAAGAGAACATTAAGAGGTATTTCAAATTACATCTTTTTTTTTAGAGTGCCAAACTTACTGAATATTTGTATGTTTGGGATTTGAACTCTCTTCACTAATCTAGAATTAAGATGGAATAACAATGGTTATTTTTAATTTTTTATTCTGTAAGCTAGTGTGTAAATTGTATTAATTCGGAAAGAAGCTATACATAGTCAAGAGACATTTGAATCTAGTTGACATAACTAGACTAGCAACACAATAGTAAATATTTTTGTCTAAAATGTCTGAGAAATAGCACCGAGTCTCAAATTGATACAAAAAAATACTATAGATGGAAGCAAAACTATCTCAATATCTATTTCTATACTGAAAGTTAGTATGCATACGTGTACTACTTGTAGAAAACAAAATGAAATATAAACCATTCCATGTTGGGAATTAAGAAGAGTGCGTCGACAACATAATTCTACTTGTAAAAAAAAATATGAAGATATTATAAACATATCCACATTTGATATTAAGTAGAGGATAGAGGATCTAGTGTCAACATCAACGAGTACATACCCTTTGTGTTCCCTAGATTTTGAAAATTCCCAATCTACAAGTTGTTTATTAAGAATTGAGACCTTATGATTAACTTCCTCAATATAAAATTGCACTTTATCTAGTTGGAGTAAAATATCCTCATAAGCTACGTGTTTCCCCATTAATACTTTTCCCATGATGTTGACTCATGAATGACTCACCCTACAAAAAATTGTGCAAGTCATTGCAACTCAACTCTCTTCTAGAAAGTTTAATACAATAAAATAAATAAAATTTTAAATAGGTTGGGTCCCCATTAGAAATAAAGATACGTGGCTCTTATATTTGTTTAAAGGTTCACTATTTTATGACTATTATGGTTATTAATATGTCTTATGATGGCTTGCGCTTATGACAACAGATTGGAAAAAAAATCAAATATGGTGTGTTGGTTTCATTGATAACATCGCCTAGAAGAATGACTCAAGTAATGAATGCAAAACGATCATCTCACCAATTTTTTTATTATTATGCATACACACAAGTATTGTATTTTGATATCACTAATACGTGACAAATTTCTTCATGGAAGTCTCATCTCCTTAAAAGCACATGTTGTGAAGCATGATAATTAAGTTATATTTCTAATAATTAAGGTTTTTGATTTTGTGCTAAGAAGTCTTACCCTATCTATTTCAAAGATCCCATGATTCCACAATGTGATATATTGTCTCATTTTATAGCCATCCACCTCTCTGCTACATAAAAACCATGGTGTGATACCAATGCTGAGAGAAATGTGCCAACATCTCTCACTTATTCACTTGGTTTGAGCTTATGGTTGTAAATTCAAGCCAACATTTTAATATTAAATTAGCTAGGTTGAAAATATTTTTTCTTTTCACTAATATTGATACCACAGTTGGTGTGTTACCAAAAAAAAATTATGAAACACCAGAAACTACACCAATCCATGATCATATTCTTATTTTTTCCTGCTTATTTTCAATTTGTTATTATTGAGTTCTTTCCTAATCCAAACAACATATTCCTACTACCAAATTGGACATCATCGTTATGGCCCCTTGGCTAATTAAGATTTTTTTCTCAATTATTTTTAGTAAGTTGTTAAAACATAACCATGCATTTTATTCCTCTCTCCATAAGCACTAATTTTTTTTCGGTGCCTCTCATATCACAACTTGAGTATTTTGTAGACTATTTCGAACAAAATTTAACTTCTTGGGTGAGAAATTTCTCTTGAAAGCTAGTTGATTGACTAGTGTAGGCTTTGTCTATGTGACCCTCCTTCATTGTTTTGTTTTACAACTCCATTTCACCTCCATATGATTTATTTTGACTCTGTTCCACTTATAATTTCCCTGTATGCACATTTTTTTATGGGTTACCTACATGGTAATGTTTCATGGGTTCCCTTTGTTAGAGACATTTTTGGCACAATCTATAGTATAAGAGCCACAAGGGCTTCACTAGGAGCAATACCATACCACGTGGGTTCATATTAGGAGATATGTATTGAGGAAAAAATGACATAATATATTGAACATATAATAGAGGGTAAAAGGTTTTTATATTGGCAGGTATAAAAAATGGATCTAAAATTTAATGAAAAAAAATAAAGGTATATAAAAAATGTTAATGAAAAAATGGATACCTACAATATCTAGTGAAAGTAGATATTTTTTAATTGGGAAGGTATATTGAGTTCGTATTGGTAGGGGGTTAAATAATGTGATTTTTAGAGGTATTTTCTAATATGTAGTCAAATTAAGGTTATTTTTTAGTATGCCACGAATGCATATAATGGGTCAGAGGTTAATTCAGTGAAGCCCCCATGATAAGAGCACATACACACCACCCATTTTTATCTATATTCAATTGTTTTGAAATGACAAACGTGAACTTCAAACCCTAATGTGAATCACTGCCGCTATATAGTGTCAAATCTTACATAAAATAAGTCTATACTAAGTAAACATCACTACACTAAGTCTATACTAAAACATGTTAGTTGAAAGCAAGCTAAGAAATGTTTCAAACGAGTAGCATCCATCTAGATGACTGCAAACCTGAAAATTTATTAAAATACATTAAAAAGGCATTGAAATAGTATTAATTCTTGAGTTGTTGTACTCACTGCATGTAATATCAACCGATTAGGGTTTATTTAATTGATGGCTTGGTTGTGCAAAATGAAAAGAAATGAACATGAACAAGTTTTTTTACGAACAATTGACGATGAACAACAAGTCAATCAGATGTGCAAACTCAATTAAATGGGAAGACAAGTCGAAGGTTGAGTTGACAGGTTGATGGTTAATTTTAGAGTAGTTATCTCAGTCGAAGTTGATGGTTATTTGAGCTACTAATGGAAACTAATAATTCAATCGAGTAGTCGAAAGGATTACAGTTGGGCATACACACATTAACCACTTAGACAAGTGGTCAAATGGTGTTGAGGAAAATCAACTACAATTTGAACTAGTTTGAAAATTATTATGAATGATGCATTAGGAGAATCTTGAGGTCTAAAGTATGTCTCATAAATGGTAAAATATTATGAAGTAATTTTTTTGTGGGGGAGGTACATTTACAACTCAAATTTTTCATTATAATCCATCTAGCTATATTAGGTTACATTAAAAAGTTCTCTAGATGTAAAAATATATAACTTCTTATTTACTTAATTAAAATCTAAATCATTTAATATTTTATATAATTAAAAAGCATATAATAATATATAAGTAAATTACTATATAGAAATCTAATATAAAAATGATGATGATGATGATGATGATGATGATGACGATGACGATGATGATGATGATGATGATGATGATGATGATGATGATGATGATGATGATGATGATGATGATGATGATGATGATGATGACGACGACGACGACGACGACGAAGATGACGACGATGGCGGCGGTGACGACGACGGCGATGACGACGAATGTGGTCTATCACACCTCAAGAAAAGAAAAAAAGATTCTAATTGTCATTGTTCAAAATCTTGTTTCTGTGATCAAGGAGAATAGAAAGAAGTGCTCCAAGATCACTATATTTGGGATGGTTTAATAATTCAAGAAGATTGGAGGTGTGGTTGATGGTAAGGAATTTAGAGCAGATGTGAGTAAGAGCCAGACGGTCTAAGAGGAAGTGTTTTTCATCTTCCATAATGTTCATGTTCTTCGTAGTGTTGGTCAACATCGAGAGATAATTCTGGTTATTAAAGGTGGAATTGATCACCTTCCTTTTACCCTTATGCTCCTTAACTTATGTAATTATATATAATATATTTCAATATAATAATATATTGTATTATGTATTTTTTTTAGAGAGAAGAAAACTAACTAGTAAATTATTATTTGAAACAAACTAATTACATATTTCAAGTAATATATTGTGTATTAATTTTATATTATGGAATAATTCATAACATAAAAATTAATCTAATATAATTTTTTTAATTGCAATAAAATAAATATAATATAATATAATATAATAAATATTGTATAATATTTAAATGAGCTTATATTATATTATAAAATAACAAAAATAAAAAATAAATTTTTTTTTTTTGTGTGTAATGTAGTGATATATTGTAGTTTATTATTTGAAATTTTACTTAAAATGATATTAGTATATATATTTAAAAGTAAAATAACTTTCAAATAAATATTATCATCATCATCAATATATAACGTTTTAATTAAATTTATTATATTATATTATAACATATAAATAAATAAAATAAAAAATTGTAGTTTAACAAAGTGGTATATTATATTTTATTATTTGAAATTTAAATTATATAATTAAAAATCATATAATAATATATAAGTAAATTACTATAAAGAAATTTAATATATAAATATTATTCAAAATAATTATATTTAATATATTTAAATATAATAATAAGTAATATATTATATTACAGAATACTTAATTCATAATATAATCTAATTTATTAATTACATCAAAACAAATATTATATAATGTTTTAATTACAAAAAAATTATATTATAAAATATAAATGTCAATAGAATATAGTGATGTATTATATTTTATTATTTGAAATTTAATTAAAGTGTTATTAGTATTTATTGTGTTTATAATGAAGAATTTTTAAATAAATATAATATAGTATATAATATAACAATTTATTTTAATGAAGTGGTATATTATTTTTATTATTTGAATTTTGAATTGAAATGATACGAATACGTATATATTTAAAAGTAATGAAATTTTATTTTATTGGTTGTATTTATTAAATATTTAAAATTTATTTATAAGTAGTGTTTTTATTATGAGAACTTTTGTAAAACCACTATCATAATTAATTTTGGGTTTTCATCCACCACTTATAGTGTGACAAATAAGTAGTTTTTTTTTTAGCTCAACTAATGTTAACTGGTTTCTAGGGCATGACATCGTTTTTTAAAATGTAATTGGTTCTTTAAAATTGATTTTGATAGTACATTTTTTTATTTTCAGGTTTATTTTAAACCTCAAAATTATCTTAATATGAGATTTTTGGGATCTTAGCTAATGAGCTTCACGGGGGCTTCACTCGAGGAGCAATAACATACCACCTAGGTTTATATTGGGGGATATATATTGATGAAAAAATGACATAATATATTGGGAGATATATAGAGGTAAAGGGGTTTTATATTGCCATGTATAAAAAATGGAGCTCAAATTTAATGAAAAAATGGATACCTATGATATCTAGTGGAAGTAGGCATTTTTTAAATTCAGAAGGTGTATTGGGTTCGTATTGGTAGGGAGTTAAATAATGTGATTTTTAGGGGTATTTTCCAATATGTAGTCAAATTAAGGGTATTGTTTAATATGTCATGAATGCATGTGATAGGTCAGAGGTTCATTGAGTGAAGCGCCCATGATGAGCTTCAACTACCTATATAGATTCAAGATGCTTTGAATTAGGGGTTTCTATGAATATAAATAGAGCATAATGTAAGGTTAATGAAATAATGGTGATATATAATGAATCTTCATGATCGATAGAGATCACGGGATGTATGATTGCATTCGTCTTAGGTTTGGTCCAAGTCAACGTTCATTGTCACTTAACTATGATAATCAATTGAGAATATAAGAGAAGTGAATTTCAAAGGTTAGCTAGTTTTGCAAGTTAAAGGTTTCTAGTGTAAATCTTTGTGTTGTGCCATTTTTTTTCTTTATACTCTATCTTGGTATTTAAAGGTTTATGTTATTTGATATTATAGTCTATTTAGATGTATACTCAACTCTATATTTAGACTTTTTGGATTTCATGTGTAAATAAGGTGTCTTAATCCCAACATCTAGTATCATAACTCATTTTGGATTTAGAGGGATGTCTCAATATTTTGAATATGGTATTACACAAAAACGTTATTCTTTATTAGATTAGAGATTAGCTTATTCGAGTGGGAGTCTTAATATAGAACTTAAATGAAATAAGGATTTCTAACCATACAAGAATTGAGATTGATAAATTTAATGGCTAGTATTTTGATATTTTCAAGATTAAAATTGATAATCTTCTTAAAGATAAAGAAAAATGTATCATTGTGCATCTCATAACACCCATTATTGATAATTTAATGGAGGATTGGGACAAACTCAAAAGAAAAGTAACGAGTACCATTCAAAGTGGCTTCACTCAATGAACCTCTAACATAGCATGTGTGTTCATGACATACTAAACAATACCGTCAATTTGACTGCATATTGGAAAATACCTCTAAAATTCACTTTATTTAATCCCCTACCAATACAAACCCAATACACCTTCCCAATTTAAAAACCCCCACTTTCGCTAGATATTGTTGGTATCCATTTTTTCATTAACATTTTTATACCCTTTTATAGATTTTCATTAACTTTGAGCTCCATTTTTTATACACAACATATAAAAAACATTTCCCCCCTATTATATGCTCAATATATTACGTCATTTTTTCCTCAATATATATCCCCAGATATGAATGTGCATGGTATGGTATTGCTTCCCCAACGAATCCCCTATGGTACCATTAAACCTTGTTTTGCAGATTTAGTGATGTTGAATGTCCCAAGGGAAGAAACTACTAAGAAACTATGGAATACGTTGGAAAAATTATCCAAATCAAAATTGTGTGTGAATAAGTTGTTTCTTTGGAATAAAATTTACCTTCTGAGAATTAAAGAGGATTATTTGTTCATAGAACACTTGCATGAATCCATACTATGAATGCTTAACTATTGAGTGTGGATATTTTTTTAACAAAAGAAGAAAAAAGGTAAGAGGATGATTTGGTCATCAAACTCTTCCATGAATTCATACTATGAATAATCATCTATTGAGAGTGGATATCTATGTTAAAAAAGAAGAAAGTGTATTAATCCATTGTGTTCTTTTCTAGACTCATGCGATAGTCTAATTATGGATATTTGGAGGAACATAACCACACTAACTCTTGAAGATGTGGTAGATTTTTTATTATTAGTAGAGATGAGGAAAAGTAACATTAAAATATTGACCAAATATGTGTTGTTAGTGAGAGTTTTATTGTTAATGAAATTTTTCTAAATAGAGATCTAGGTCAAAATGAATATCTAAGTCTTTGACTAAGTCAACAAGAAGATGTTGGAAATGTGGTAAAGCAAGGTATTATAAAGGATATTGTAAGTCAAACATTGTTGAAAAAAAGGGATTGGATGAGTTTCAATTAAAGGGAGGTCGAATGGAAGATGAAATGCGTATTTAGCTTCGAAAAGTACAAATTCATACCATAAGATATGGTCGATTGACTTAGCAGCATCATATCATATGACACTGATAGGGAGTAGTTCTGCGAGTATGAGAAATACGATGGAGAGGATGTCTAGTTGGGGGATGACTCAAAAACCATGATAGTTGGTCAAGGTTGTGTCTGATTGGTGTTGAAACATGGTCAAAGTATAATACTATTGAGAGTTCTAGATATTCTCTCTTTGGCTAAAAACATGATATCTATTAATCAAAGGGGTGATGTAGGATTTAACCTATATATTGTTCATATATTTTTAGAAAATAGGATTAGCCTATCATAACTCATGTTCATATGACACATGTTCCCTTGTTTTTTTAATTAATAAATTTAATTAAAAAGAAAAAAAGAGTATAATTCCTTTTGACATAATTTCAACCTTTGGTTTTTGAGTAATACCAAAATATTCCATAATATTCTGTGGGAGTTGAATTTCTACCATCCACCTAATAATTATCGACTATCCATTTAATTAAAAAAATTAAGGGTTTTTAGTGAAACTATAGTGGCATAGTAATGAGATACAAGAGTGGGAAGCTCATGACAGAGAATGAATAGATGTATAATATGCATGAAAAATCAATAGGGGTGATAGTACTTGGTGATTTTTATCTTAATTATACATTTCTTAATATTTTAAAATTTTGATAAATATGAATGAATTCAACTATTTAAATTCATTCGTATCCATTATATCCATAAAAGTTTCAAAATATTTTGAAATCTATAATCATTGAAATATAATGCATTCCAAAATTAATCAATAAATCCGCAACCAATAAAAACGACCTTCCTTCTTGATCATCCTCATGCCATGAAAGTGAGAAGCTAATATTCTTCATTCTTCAAAAGCAAAGGCTTCTTTATATGATAGATTCCATGGTTGAGCTGACTTTACTCCATATTGTTTGAATGTCCAAATATACAATCAAGATGAGATGCATTGTTTCAAGTTAAATGTCAAACTTGAAATATAATACTATTCCACTAGTGCTACCTAACCAAGAGCCTAAAAAAAGATGATTCATTGCTTGTTATCAATCACCATGCGAAGTAGGAAATGATGCACGATGCAACCATTTTGCTCTGCAGAAGTGATGCAAGACAACCTTCTCACTCCATAGAAAATTATGCATGAGAGAGCCTTTCATTTTTATTCTCTTGCTAAATTTCATTGTTGGGAGATTTTAGGTTAAAATCAATTTTCACACACAACAAATTGTTGGAAAATGATTAAGTTAAGAGTTGCTTATAAAAATATATTAGTAAAGAAATTAAAATATAAAATGTTTAAAATAGCATATTTGATGTGACAAGCCAACTTTCTCTAGCTTTATATGGAATATATGTATAATGATATGTAAACATTAATGATTTTCAGATTCAAGATTTTGACAATTCATTGTTTATGATATTGTTATATGATATAACCTATTTAAAAGCATAACATTCAATAAACATGTAACATAACTATATCATATACACATTTTTTTTTTTTTTAATCTAAATTGTATAAGGTTTGTTTACCCTAATTCTGATTAAAATTATTATGCGCATTTCTAAATTATATAGACACGTAGATTATATATAAATTTTATTGCATTACCTTCACATGGCATGGAAATTCACCAACCAATGTTTGTTTGATTATATATATATATATATATATATATATATCGTGGACGATATATAATTAAAACCTAAAACATTATAAACGATTCCACACGAGAGATTAAAATAATAACCAACATGGAGGGTAGGAACCGATGACATATATATATAGAGATTAAAATAATAACCAACATGGAGGGTAGGAACCGATGACATATATATATGTCATCGGTTCCTACCCTCCATGTTGGTTATTATTTTAATCTCTCTATATATATATGTGTGTCATCGGTTCCTACCCTCCATGTTGGTTATTATTTTAATCTCTCGTGTGGAATCGTTTATAATGTTTTTGGTTTTAATTATATATCGTCCACGACATATCTATTAACATATTCAATTCAAATTTGTCATGAAGGTTATTATAAGCTACACCTTGCATATTCGGGTTGCAATAATGTATGATTATTTTTCCTTGCTAAACTTTTTAGAAGTAACAATGGTGACGTATTAGGTTCTCGACCTACAAAGTCATGTCCCTTGTAGTACTATTGAGTTATCAAGAGATCTAAAGATATTTTTTTTAAGTTACAATCAACGACTAGGATACTTTATGGTTGGTTATGGGGTAACTATCCCCTTCCCGTCGCACTTAGGAGACCTTATTCGCACTTTTTCTCTTTTTTTTGATGATCTCTGCAACTTCTTGTTCTATAGAGTCTTGGTTATCATATGCTTTCCTAGTCATTACCCTTCTTTTGGTCGGTTAGATTCACAGGAATACAATGGCATGCTCACAAAGAGGTAAGAACGGCTTGATAGCAGAAATTTATCGGTTAAATTCTTAAATTAATGAAAGTTTGAGCTCATCCAGAAATTTGTTCTAAAGCGACCATTCTTAGCTTTCAATCTCCACGACTTCTTGTTTATTTTTATTAATGTCGCTTGGTGTTTAGTCAGCTGCTCGAGTTTCTCTAGGGTTTGACCAGGACTAACTTTCTCAGAGTTGTGCTCGTCAACTTCTTTGGTAGCTCCAGTTACAAAATGGGCAGGTTCCTTATCTAGCTAGTGTTTTTTTTTTTATAAAAAAACCTAGGTTCTTTTCCTCAGCTTAGGGTTTTAATTCCTCTTAAATGGCATTTATCCACTATGCTATGCAGGTTTTTTTTTAAGGTTACTTCTAGGTTCCAAGTCTAGGTTAACACGTAATGTTACCTATTTTTTCATTAATAATTTTTTTTTTCTTTAAAATTGAACCATTTCCTATCTTAACACATTTCCTTATGGGTTTTCCTATAGGTTCGCTCATGTTCACTAGAACGAATGTTCAGTCAGATTTGTTGCTTTGAATTTGCAATTCAACTGCTTAGTCCAGGTGTTTCTAAAATTTTCCCCCTTGATTACAAGGTTGACATCTCGAATACCATGCCTAGCTATTAGCTCTTTATGAGCTAGAATTGACTTTTAGGTTGTTTAAGAAAATTATATATTTAAATTTTAAAAAAAAGTGGTTGGTTGTCCTTGCAATTATTTTGTATGAATATATAACCATATACTCTCTAAACTTCATTTTGAGGGTTTTTATTAATTATATAGGTTTGATTCTATACCATGCTAAAGGAGACATGTTCTATTTATTTATTTAAATTGAAATTATCTGATGTGCTATTTATTTCTCCAAATTTTGATTATACAATTTATACATTTTGAGTTGTTCTATTTTTGCTATTTGTTAATTGTTGAGATACTATAATGCAAAGAATATTTTAGTACTAACTCTTTTTCAATACTCTTTGGTGCCACATCACGGAAACGAACCTTTGTTTTATTCTACATTTTACAATGACTTATTAAGTGTAATTTATAATCAACTATGCAATTTCTACATTTTGAGTTGTTCCATTTTTGCTATTTGTTAATTGTTGAGGTACTATAATGCAGAGAATATTTTATTATTCACTCTTTTTCGATACTCTTTGTTGCCACTTCACGGAAACGAACCTTTGTTTTATTCCACATTTTACAATGACTTATTGTGTGTAATTTGTAATTGACTGAGTAGTTCTATTTTTACTATATTAATTTCCTATGCAACGGTTTTATAATTGAGTTAAGTTCTTATTGAATGTTACTCTACCCATTTCAAGGATGTGTAATATAATTTGGTTCTTTCTCCTTTTAAACCTATACTTGCTTTAAAGAAAATTACACAAAACAGAGTGATTCAACCTGTACATTATGTAATCCACTTTGATTAAACCCATATGTATATTTATATGATTATATAATTAGCTTGGAAGAACGGGGTGGGCTCGGTCCAAGCCCTACCTTTTTTTCTCCAGCGATGAGTCCAGGACTTATTACCCACACATGTATTTAGACATATCATTTGTTTAATAACCTGGGTATCTAACTTGATATGACATATGCAAAAACATAAAGAAACATATACGGTAAGATATTTACTCCACATAATAATTTTATGCTTAATTAGATATGCCTGCCATGAAAAATATAGGGGGGGGGGGAATAATACTCCACATAATCAATGAGAACCAATATCCTCTACTAGAAATCCCATAAGCGAGTTTCACATCGAGATAAATTTCTTTGATAGACCATACCAATTCTACCTAGAAATTCTCAAACCACACCAGGTCCATTCTAGGGTTTTAGTGACCACACAGGGTACAGTTTGTGATTCCACTAGCCAACCAGCTTAATAATTCCCTTGTGGCGGCATCTTTCTTCCCTTAACAACGTCCTGTTCTGAGGGCATCAAGAAAAACAACTTTTCTTTCCTCACTTGGCCCCCCTCCATCTAGGCTCCATGTTCAAAAGGTTGCCTCAGGTTTTTCCTCTCCCTCTTTTGGCTTCCTTTTACCTAACTATGATCATTATCTCTAGTGTAGGAATCTTGGAAGGTAACTACCTTTGCCCATAACTATCTTTGAACTATCTGGAATGTGAAACTCTCTTTCGACATATTTTTCCAATCTTAATCTTATGGCTCACTATTTAAAATTCTTTTATTAATAAAAATTAGAAAGATTTCATGTTCATAATTTATTCATATCAACCATTTAACATGGTCCATAGTCTCTCCAGTGACTAAAAAAAGATAACTAGAATATTTTCCAAGAGGTATTATAAAACATAAAAATAAAAATAAAATAAAATAATATTTTAAATCAGTTTATATCCATCACTTTAGATCCATCTTAACTTTGGATTTATCAAGGGCTGAGAGGAATCAAATCTCTTTAGCTACAATGTCGTAAAAAAATGTTTGAACCTTGATATATTTACTTTGGGGATAAATCTCAACCTTTGATTTGTGTATATTACTAAGAATATTATATATTATTATATGGAGTTTAAAACCTTATCATCCATATAATAATTAAATAATGTTTAACATTTTGAGTATTAGTGAAATTACATAAAGAAATAAAATAAAATTAAATCATTAATTTAATGTAATGTAAATAAAAATAAAAATAAAAATATGATGATGATGATGATGATGAAAGAAAAGAAGGGAAAGAAAAGCACCAATATCACTATAGTTGGGCTGACTTAACTATTCAAGAAGAGGAAGTGTGGCAAATATTAGGGAAATGAGAGCAAATGTGAGTAAGGGTTTGACAATCTAAAAGAAAGTGTTTTTTCATCCTGTACCCTCCTTGTATCCAAAGCTGCCCAGGGAGTCTTGGGAGTAAAACACTTGTGGTCTTCACTTCGAAGCTCATGAGAATTAGTTTTATCATCCGAGGGAGTCATGGAGTAGACCACCCTGAGGTTTCACTTTGAAGCTAGTGAAAATTAGGAGTATACCACCCCTAGTTTCACTTTGAAACTCATGAGAATTAGCTCTAATCTTAGGGATGTTTATCTTTTTCTTCAATTTGTTCAAAACATAAAGATAATCTTGGTTCTCAAAGGTGGGGTTGATCACCTCCTTATAATATCTTAATTTCCTGGTTGTCAAGGGTGAGGTTGATAACCTCCTTATAATATCTTATTTTCCTTTACCCTCTAGCTGCTTATTATCCCATAGGTTATAATTTTTTAAAAATATATGTAAATATAATGTAGATATTACAATTAATATTTTTTTCTTATATTTGTATTTTTATGAAAAGAGAAAGGAAAGTTTTTTTTTTTGTAAATTTCGTAGGACATGTCTATTTTTTATTTTTTAAAGAGAAAATTGCTATACAAATTATGCAATTGTTGGTAGCCTCAGCCTGCCCGAAGGAAACCAGTCTGTTGGCCACCTCAAAGAGTTATAAGCCAACCAAAATTTGTATTGTTTTTTCCTTCTGCTAATAGCTAACAATCCTTTTCTATGCCTATAGAAACTACATATAAAACATAGAGTAGACTTAATATCCTAAAAAAAAATACAAAAAATAACTTATAAAGAAGTTAACCATCTAATGAATCAACAGGTGCAGGGTCTTTTGCAGTTGACCCTGACATCTTAGTTTGCTGCATATTGAGAAGTTGTTGCTCCATCCTTGTTATTCTTGCATTGACTTGTACCTATGCCTTTGTCATTTCCCTCATATCCTGTTTGATCTGCTGGAGCTCAAACAACGAGGAAGAATTGATTTGTTTTCCTATGTACTTAACAGTGCTTTGCAAGAACAAATTTGATTTTCCAATATGTTTTGACAAATTGCTGAAATAGAGAAACTCTTCCTCTTGCATTACCTAGGTCAGAAATAAAATCTATTCCTTCCTGCTGGCTTTGGATTTCATCCTCTTCATCATCACTATCCCTTTCCCATCCCTGTATAGTTTTCCGAATATCCTTTGGAATTCCAGTTTCATAGCTTTTTGCTAGGCTCTCAAGGGTCTGTTGATAAGTTTTCCCCCCTCTTTTGCTTGTCCCAGCTACCTGGTTTGAATGTAGTTTCCTTCCCTTTCCTTTTGTCATTCTACCCTGAATGCCCCTGTATATCCTTTTGACTGAGAAAAAACCCTGTATAGCGAATAGTAACCAATAGATAAAACCTAGAATCATTATGAAATGCAATGTGTTTAACCATAATCTTGGGGTATGGATTGCAGTTTTCATTCATCCTGATAATGCCAGACCAAACCATCCCATCATCATAAAGCTTTCGCAACTTGTGAGCTAGAGCAATAACGTGATGAATAGACTAATTCAAAGACAGACACTTTGAAAATTAGATAGTAACTATTGCTATGGAATACGACAGAATTAGAATTCATGTGGTTAAGGAAATGGCCGTGGAAATAGAAAAACCTAGGAAACTTCTCAACAACTGCTACACCCTCCCACGAATGTGTTGGGTTTGCATTGTTACACAGACTAATTCGAGTTCTGAGGATTGACCAAAAGCCCCAGACTTGAAAGCAATCATAGAAAGGGGTTTTAGCAAAGGTCGTCAAAATCATAATTTTCGAAACAGAGCAGACATAATAGCCGAATCCAATGCTACTACCCATACAGAGAATGAACCCACAGTAACCAGACCCAATTCTACTACCCATGTAGAGACTAAAATACAAAGTGTAACCAGGACTACTATAACCAAAAGAAGGCATGGAATGTGCCACCAGATATAACCAAAAATAATAACAAAAGCAGCTAGCACAGGGTAAGAGATATAATTGAAACCCCATATTGAAATTTAGATGGAAATCGGGACTGCAGAAATGAGGCAGAAAATTAAAATGAATCCCCTCTATCATCACATGCATACCAAATGAACCAAGGAAACAAACAAAATTCTTTGACTGATATGCATGGCCTGTTAAAATTGCTGAACTCATTGACTTTAGACGCAGAGGCAAAACTAGAATTGAAGCCAGAATGATTGGAACCAGAACATACCTTGTCAAAATGCGCTTCCTGTTTTGCTCCTTCAACTCCCTTGGCGCTTTGCGATAGCTTCCTTTTGCTCTCAGAGGAATGAACTCTCGATAAGGACAAATGAACCTTATGAACCCCCTACCTTGTCTCCGATATTCTACCAGTCCTGCCATACACTTATTGGTATGAATTGAGTGCATTGAGATGGTAAGTATAACTCATGTAAACAGAGCCCACTACCCCTTGCCATTAAAGTTATTTTTTTCTTATTATCCATTTAATAGAAGGTGTTTAAGTTATTGATTAATGGGGATTATTTTATTATTTATTTTAAAATTTCAACTTAATTTTAAAGGTAGTTGTGCTCTTTTTATTCTTTTAATTAAATTGATTAATTATGTTGATAGAATATCCTTAAATTTGGAGGTGATAGTATCTTTGATACTATCATATAAAATAAAAATAAAAATGGCCCATGGTATTAACCTATGGTATCTACCCATAGTATTCATATGAAATATAACCTATCTAAAGGGGGGAAATAAACCAGCTTGGATCCATTTTTGTTAGGATATTCCGACACATAGGAAATAGTTAAGAATAACTTAGTCTAGTGTAGAGTTAGGTAAAGTTTGTTTCTTTACCATGTACATTTGTAACTTATAATCCGACGGTCATGATTTGTAGTGATCTGATGGTTATGTCTCACCTCGGTATTAACGACACTTGATCCGTGGCTTAGCACCCAATTGGTCCATGATCTCTATTTAAAGAGCATGGAGGGTCATTTGTTTGGTAACTGTTTATGAGAGAAACATATGTAACTTTTATTTTATATTAATAAATTCCCTAAAGTGGCCACGTTGGCTCAGGGCGTGGACTGTTTCCCTCTTTGAGGGTTTTAACCATGTGATTATACTGGTGTACTGATTTGTGATCTATTTGTGAGCGGTGACCTTTGGTTCTTGATCTATGGAACTTACCCTGTAAATTCCTACATGGTATCAGAGCTATTTTGAGGGCCACGTCCGTTGTTGATAAAAATTTGAAGCCGGTTTGTCTGCATGCGAATGTTGTTTTGTAGATCTACTGTTTTTGAACATTTTTGGGCTTGAAGAACTTATTGGTTGTGTCCAGAGCATCTGTTATAGTGAGGAACACCTTTTGTTTCATGCGAAAAGGTTTCTGGCTGCCCAAGTTATGTCAGTTTAGATCTGGAGGTATAAAACATCTATTTTGCAGTTATATTTGTCAATAGTTCTGCTTATTTTGTTTCTTTTTCCTATATTAAGGTTTTATTTATTTGTTGGATCTATGCCCTCTTCTCTGTGTATGCTCTTTGATGTGTGCCCCATGCAATCTCGGCAAATCAGAAATAGGAAAAAGGGATTTTTTTGCTACATATGCTCTTTCCCCACGTCTTTGTGCGATCTTGAGAAATCAAAAATAGTGAAAAAAGTGATAGTTGCCAGTAAGGCTAACCGAGAATCTAACATTCTGCCGTAAGGCTCTGTATTTCGCTTCTTTTGCTCGTTTTTTTTGCAGGAAAAGGCACGCACAGCTCCAATAATAATAATAATAATAATAATAATAATAATAATAATAATAATAATAATAATAATAATAATAATAATAATAATAATAATAATAATAATAATCCCCCCTTCCTCCTTTCTAAAATAACATAATCCTTTTACTATCTCACTTGGTGAGGGGTTAGTTTATGAGAATAGACGTCTTCGGTTCAAGTCTCCTTCTCAAGCTTCTTTTGTAAAAAGTTTTTGTTCAAAGGGGCGGAATTTTTTTTTAAAGAGCTGCACTTCATCCCGTTCCCGTAACTATTCGACATCTACATCTTAGTTTTTTTCAAAAGGCATAACTTCTTCATCCGGAAGCCGTTTTTCGAGCCATTTTTTTTTTAAACGGCCTAATTTTTCGATATCTTTCCATTGGAGCAGTTAGTTTTAGCTTTTCTCAGCTTCATTTAAAAAAAAAAAATGGAAAGTGCATGCCTGGTTATTCTTAACAGCACCAATTATTTCCAATGGCTACCTCACATGGTAGATATACTTAGAAGTAAAGGGTTTTATAGAATAGCCACAGGGCTAGAAACTAAACCTTCTGATGATGATAAAGTTGCTAAATGGGAAAATAAACAAGATGAAGCATGAGGGTTGATAGGAATGTCCATTGCTCAAGATCTCCGATTTCATATCCTTGACATTGAAACCCCTCATGAAGCCCTGGACAAGCTAAATACTGTCTTTGGCATTCAAAATCAAATCAGGGCCCATCAGCTTGAAAATGAGTTGCTTACTTTGGACCCCAATAATTTCTCCTCTATTGAATATTTTTTGTCCAAATTCAAGACCCTTAGAGTTCTTTTAGAAGGTTGTAAGGTCAAAAAGGGATATGGTAGCCTCATCTATTGCATTCTTACTAAGCTTGGCCCTACATACTCTGTATTTGTTTTCGCCTTCCATTCCACTAGAGAAGCCATCATTTCTTCAAGAACCACCTACAAGAATCCCTCTTTTGATGCCTTTTGTGATTCTTTGATAAGAGAACAAGAAAAAATTTTACACCTTGGTCTTATCACTGCTGGAAATGCTTCTAAGAAAGCCTTAGCAGCCCAACATCAATCATATCAAAAGAATCCCAAGAAGCAGTATCCTAAAAAGTATGGTCTGAAACCGAACAAGGGTCCTAAGCAATTTCAGCCACAAACTGAAAAAGCAACTCACCAAAATGATAAGGCATATAAAAACAAAGGAAAGAAGACAGATAGACATTGCAACTTTTGCAATCGTGATGGCCATTTAGAGTCCAAAAGTTTTAAGAAGATGGAAGCCTTAGAAGCAACAATGAAGAAGCACAACATCAATTTGGGGCACTCTTCACCCTCATCTTTAGGCATGACACTTTTTTCTTGTGGTTGTCAAGCATCAAGATCTAATTATGCATTAAATGTATCTTCTTCTTCTCCTTCTCATGAGTGCCTCATTGATTCTGGAGCTTCTTACCACATGGCTAAAAATAAATCCATGTTTTCTTCTTTAAACATTGATTGTAACACCAAACATATTTATGTTGGTGATAATAGATCTCTTAGTGTTGTAGAATCTGGAACCATTCATCTAGATAATGGTCAGTTTAATGATGTGTTATGTGTTCCTACCTTGTCATGCAACCTTCCATCTGTTTATCAGATAACTCATTCAGGTGAAGGGAAAATAGTAGACTTCTCACCTCATGATGTTGTAATCAAGGACCTCAAATATCCTAAACATATTTTTGCTACTGGCATTGTTGATGATTCCACAAGGTTGTATAAGTTTGACAACTTTGGGTCATCATCTCTTCCCTCTGTTTTTGTTGCTCATAATGATGATGTGAGAAAACTTTGGCATGAGAAATTTGGTCTCTTAAACTATCGCTCTCTTCAAACTCTATGTAAGGAAAATATGGTGACAGGCCTTCCTATGGTATCTTTCCGGGATGGTGTTTGCTTCGGATGTGTACTCAGAAAACATCATCAGGATAGTTTTGACAAACGTGCCTCTTGGCACGCTTCAGCCCCTTTGCAGCTTGTGCACAGTGATTTATGTGGTCCACTTCCTATTGTTTCTTTCTCTGGTTGCAAGTATTTCTTAACCTTCATTGATGATTTTTCTAGACGCACTTGGGTATATTTATTAAAACTCAAGAGTGAAGTTTTTAACATGTTCTTGGCCTTTAAGGCCTTTGTTGAGAAACAATTTGGACATCAAATTCTTAAGTTAAGATCAGACAATGGCAGAGAATATGTTAACAAAAAATTTATCAACTTCTGCACTGAACATGGCATTAAATTGCAACATATTGTTCCATATACTCCACAACAAAATGGTGTAGCTGAAAGGAAGAATCACACCTTAAAAGAAATGGCTAATTGTATGCTTCAATCTAAAGGACTTGGTCTCAATTTTTCGACAGAAGCCATTAAATGTGCAAATTACATAGTAAATCACACTCCTACTAAGGTTTTAAAGAATATAACTCCACAAGAAGCTTGGAGCTCAATCAAACCAGATGTAAGTCACTTTCGTGTTTTTGGAAGTGATGCTTGGGCCCATATTCCAAATGTGAAACATAAAGCCTTAGAACCTAAGAGTGAAAAATGTATTTTTGTTGGATATTCTGAAGATGTCAAAGGATATAGACTTCTTCAACCTAAATCCAAAAATATAATCATTAGAATAGATGTAAAGTTTGATGGAAATATATCGACCTGCAAGCCTAGTTAGGCGGGTGTGCCACCTTTGGCCTGCGAGCCTGATTCGGCATATGTGCCACCTCTCTCTCTCTCACTCTTCTATTTTTAATAGCATTCCTTCTAGTTCAGATGATGACAGCGAGGATGACAATCCTCCTCCATCTTGTGAAATTTTTCCTTATACTCCACCGCTTCCAAGATGGGTCTGCTCTACTCGGGATGCAATAGGTTCTCTTGCAGGTGACCTTGCCGATCGACAAGCTACACGTTCTCAATTTGAAAGAGCCTCTTCCTTATTGGCTCAAGTTCCAGAAAAACTTGATCCAAAAACCTTTGAAGAAGCCTCCGGTCATCCAGATTGGGATGAAGCTATGAATGAAGAGTATCGTTCCTTATTGGAAAACAATACTTGGGATCTTGTTCCGCTTCCAAAAGGAAGAAAACTTGTCAGATGCAGATGGGTTTACAAAACAAAGTTTGGACCAGATGGCAAAGTGGATAGACATAAATATCGTCTTGTTGCTCAAGTTTTTTCACAAGTTGAAGGCATTGACTATACTGAAACCTTCTCCCCTATTTCCAAAATGAATTCTATTTGCCTTGTTCTTTCCCTTGTTGCCTCCTTTAAATGGGAAGTCCATCAGATGGATGTTAAATCCACCTTCTTACATGGAGATTTGCATGAAGAAATCTACATGGAACAACCCCCTGGCTTTATCCAAAAAGACTCCAGCCTTGTTTGTCACCTTAGGAAGTCTATCTATCGTCTTAAACAAGCTCCTCAGGCTTGGTATGCCAAAATGGATAGATTTTTCTTAGAAAATGGCTTTTCTAAGTGTCATTCTAACAAATCTGTCTACACCAAGAAGGTGAGTAATTCCTTCACCATCCTTGTTCTTTATGTTGATGATTTTATCCTTACTGGTAGTGATCCAAACCATATAAACCATGTGAATTCTAGCCTCAGAAAGAAGTTTGAAATGACAGACTTGGGACACTTGCATTATTTTCTTGGTCTTCAAGTCTTGCAATCCAAGGAAGGCATTACCCTCTCTCAATCCAAGTATGCCTGTGATATTCTACACCACTTTCACATGGAAGAATGTAAGCCTGCCCCTTCTCCCTTTCAGTTTGGAGTCAAGCTTTTAGTTAACTGTACTACCCCTAAAGTTGATGCTACCTTATACCGTCAACTTGTTGGTAAACTTTTGTATCTAACCCATACCCGTCCTGACCTTTCCTTTGTCGTTGGTCTTGACACTCGGTTTATGCACCAACCTCATGAAAGTCATTGGAAAGCAGCTAAAAGAATACTTCAATATATTCGAGGTACAGTTCAGTTCGGGATTCATTATAGTGCAGGAGCATCTCCCTTGTTGATTGGTTTCACTGATTCTGATTGGGCTGGTGACCGTGATGATAGGAAGTCCACTGCAGGATATATATTCACTCTTGGTTCAGGACCTATTACTTGGTCTTGTAAGAAACAAAGTGCCATCTCCCTTTCTTCAATAGAAGCAGAGTATCATGGTGTAGTTGAAGCCAACAAGGAAGCCATGTGGCTTCGTCAGATCCTGTCTGAATTTGGTCTTCATCAGCAGCATCCAACTACACTTTGGTGTGATAATCAGAGTTCCATTCAACTATGTAAAGATCCAGTTCAACATCAGCGTATGAAAAAAATTGAACTCCATATACACTTCATCAGAAATCTCATTCATGATCGTGTTCTTGAAGTGCAGTATTTTCCAACCAATGATCAAGTAGCCGATATCTTTACGAAGGCTCTCACAGAAGCGAATTTTACCAAACTTTGATCCATGCTTGGAGTTCAGGAAAGTTGTCATTAAGGGGGGATAGGCTCTAATGCCTCCTTCCTTCTCCTATTGTGTCACTTTTGTAAATCGTTCAATCTTATCCCAATTTGTTCTTAAGGGGGGATGTTAGGATATTTTGACACATAGGAAATAGGCCCCTTTTGTGTCACCTTTGTAAATCCTTCAATCCTATCCCAAGTTGTTCTTAAGGGGGGATGTTAGGATATTCCGACACATAGGAAATAATTAAGAATAACTTAGTCTAGTGTAGAGTTAGGTAAAGTGTGTTTCTTTACCATGTACATTTGTAACTTATAATCCAACTGTCACAATTTCTAGCGATAAGATGGTTATCTCTCACCTCGGTATTAATGGCACTTGATCCGTGGCTTCACACCCGATTAGTCCATGATCTCTATTTAAAGAGCACGGAGGGTCATTTTTCTGGTAATCGTTTATGAGAGAAACATATGTAACTTTCCTTTTATATTAATAAATTCCCTGAAGTGGCCACGTTGGCTCAGGGCATGGACTGTTTCCCTCTTTAAGGGTTTTAATCACGTGATTATACTGGTGTACTGATTTGTGATCTGTTTGTGAGCGGTGACCTTTGGTTCTTGATCTACAGAACTTACCCTGTAAATTCCTACAATTTTACCATTGGATCTACTAAGTAGTAATAGGGATCAAATCTCTTGATATGCAAACCTATTTTCCAGTATAAAGAGATTTGATCCATCTCAACACTTGATAGATGGGGAGTAAGATGAAGCTAGGTCAGTATCATCTAATATGGTATAGATATTGTCATGGATGTCTTGTTTAATCATAAAAAAACTACTCTATCAAAATAAAATAAACTTCATGGCTTTCAACCATGGTATGGAAATAGAGATTAAATTAAACAAAACATTAATGTAATGTATACATTTAAACTTGGTCAAAAGGTCAAAATAATAAAAGTATTTGTTTTTTTAAATATATTTTTAAATGCATGAATGGATTTTACACCCTGAAAAACAATTAGAGCTAAAATTATTACAAAAATAAAAATGAGCTATGATATTGAGAACTAATAGTGTTAATGTGGAATATAGCCAATTTAAAAGGGAGAATTAAATCAACCTAGATCCATCTTAACTCTTAACCTACCAAATGTCTAGAAAGATTAAATCTCTTGAGATACAAATCTCTTTTACAGTAAAAAGAAATTTGATCCCTCTCAATATTTATTAAATCGACATTAAAATAAATCTAGATTAATTATTATTAAGAAATATATAATAAAATAATATAACTATATAATTAATACTATATTTATTATTAAAATTAATTAAAAAAATAATAATTAATAATAATAATAATAAACACGGTTAAATTATATAATTTATAACATATTTATTATTAAAACTAATTAAAAAATAATAATTAATAATTAATAATCAGAAAAAGAAAACGTTGTTAAAGTAGTTTTCTGAATCATGATAAACTTGTGATTGTGACACAACAATGTTCATCAATGAACCGAAAAAAGGGGTTAAGCTTTGAATAAACCCGTTAGATGGATGTTCGATAACGTTTTCAACTTCCCACCAGTAAGTTTGGTATTAATATCTTCTATTTCTATGAGTTAGTTGTCACTCTTCAATTAAGATTTTATATATATATATAAAAGTAATAATCCTTATAGATTGGTTTTTCTACATACTTATCCATACTGGCATAAGTGTTTTAATACAATTGGAAAAACAATAACGGTAAAGCTATTGTGAATTCATCCTACCAATTACAGCATGAATTTCATGGATATTGACAAGAAGCTCCACGTCCATGAGATGAGGAGATACTCTTTTGACAGTTGTACACTTTTGTGCCTCATCCGAATCACAGTACCTCAAATCCTGCGAGTCACAGACTTTGTTGAATGGAAAACATGGTACGCACGTTACAATATTTCGAAATTGCTTATATAGTACCTAAATTGCTTATCTAGTGAATAAGATTGACTCTGAGGAAAGGGGAAATAACTTATGAGTCAAAGGGACTTTAAAAAAAAAAGAAAACGTTTGAATATCATTATAGAATATATTATTATAAGGAAGAAAAATGATGCCATCTCATCATAGCCATCTTTGTCGTCTATCTTTCAAGCAACGCCCGCGCTATGCGACTTCTTCCCACATTGTTTGTGTTTGATGTTTCCGTTCTTGATTACGTTGTATGACTCTGCAGCTATTTATCTTTTATTTTGAAGTCTAGGATGACAAGGAATACATTCCTACACGGAACAACCAACCAAACGTCGATACCACTTCAAATGCCTACAATTTTTTCTTCAAACACTCTTATAAAAATGCATCACCTCCCTTCATATCTCTACCTCAAGGAATCATCTGTTTACAATCAATCAGTGCAGTGTTAATCAGTAACAATGGGGTCATGGTATTCATGGTGGACGGGGAGCTTCGGAACCCCACTGGTTAGGGATCGAACCCCTCTTTCCCATTATTCGATTTATTCCTATTTCATTCATATAGTTATTTATTTATAAATGCAAATTGACAAGTTAATTATGGTTGTGTTTATAAACAGAGCCGCGAGCGAGATGAGTACACGAATGGCGAAGGCAGCGGCAGCAATTCCAGAGGAAGTAGTCACAACAAGAACAAGAAGGAGGCTCATGTTGGGCTGATCGTAGGCGTGACAGGAATGGTAGGTAGCAGACTGGCAGATATTCTGCCCAGACACGATATTCCATGGAAGGTATATGGAGTAGCCCGCCGATCCATTACCCCTCACCATCACAAGAATATGCAGTACATACAGTGCGACCTGCTCGATAGAGATCAGACGATGGCAAAATTCTCGGCCCTCACCGATGTTACGCACGTCTTCTGGGTGATCACAGAAATCGAAGAGGCGGTTTTGAACAGTAAAATGCTTGCAAATGTTTTGGATTCTCTTATTCCCATTGCCCCCAATCTGGAACACGTCTGTCTGCAAACGGGAACAGAGCATTATCTGGCCTCTCATGATGATACATCCGCCATGGATGCAATTACTGATTCTGACGAGGTTCCGGATCAGAGAAGGATTCCCAAGCTGAATAATGGCTCGAATTACAGGTACCATAAGTTGGAAGATGTACTGTTTGAAAAATTAGGAGGAGAGAGTGATATATTTAAGATTAGCTGGTCCATCCATCGTCCCGCCGTCATATTATTGGGCTTCTCTCCTTTGACCAACTACTCTTCCATCAATCTCCTCGCTTCTCTCGCAGTTTACGCTGCGATCTGCAAGAAGGAGGGCACGCAGTTCAGATTCCCGGGCAATTCGATCACGTGGGAAGGGCTCACGGACGCTTCTGATGCGGAACTCATTGCAGAACAGCAGATATGGGCGTGCGTTGAACCGAATGGGAAGAAGAAGGTATTTAATGTGAGCAACGGGGATGTGTTCACATGGAAAAATCTGTGGACTGTGCTTGCACAGAAGCTGGAGGTGGAGCCCGGTGATTATGAGGGGTGTGGGTTTTCCTTGGCAGAGGAGATGAAAAGTAAGAGCGGTGTGTGGGAGGAGATTGTGAAGGAGAAGGGGCTTGTGGAGAGCAGGCTTGAAGAACTGGGGGAACAATGGTGGTTATCTGTTGACAGAATATTGAACAGGAATTCGATAAAGGGTGTGAGCAGCATGAAGAAGACCAAGGAGTATGGATTTCTGGGGTTTAGGAACACAGAGAGCTCTTGTCTTGAATGGATTGATATGCTCAAAAACCATAAAATCATTCCTTGACTTATGCACGCAGATTCAAAAGTTGGAAAGAATACATAGTCTCTCTTCTTGATTAGGATAAAAGAGAATTATGTTAGACCTGTAATTGAAGTATATGGCGTGGTCTATGTTTTGAATATTGTAAAAAATTTATTAGTAATATAATTCTTTGTAAAAGTAAATTGGCGTGGTGCATGTTTTGAATATTCTAAAATAATTATTAGAAATATAAATTTTTATCAAGTGTTTTTTTTCTTTTTTTCCAAATACATTTTTGAAATTATATAAATACATTTAATATTTTAATATATTGCGATTTAGAGTGAAATTTTCACAACGTGAGATTAAATAATTGATTTTATTTGTATGTATTTTTTAAAAATTGCAAAATTTTACAAGTAAATTATACTCAAAAGTATATTCCACCACTCCAAAAAAACATCTCTAACATTTCCACGCAAAGTTTTAAACCAAAAACACTGGTTTTATTATTTATTATAGGGAGGATGTATGGTAATTGAATAATGAAAAATTAATTTTAATTTCACTTAAAGTTTTAAACCAAAATTACTAGTTTTATTTATTATATTATTATATGGAGGATGTATAGTAGGAAAAATTAAATTGAAATAAAAATATGTTAAAAATATGTTACAGGGGAAGTTACATTGAAATTCAAAATCTGTTGTATATCAATCTTGTTTTCTGCACCCTGGATAAGCATGTTGAAATTTTTTAATACAATATAAGCAAAGGAAATGAGTTTTCTCCACAACATAGAGACTGCAAATAATGCAGAAATTAAGCAGTCATACACAGACAACGTACAAATTCATACAGAGAGAAACAAACTTCATTTTTCTATTCATTCACACTAACAAAATGAAATTACATTTTTTTTTAATACAAGAATGGTCGTAGCCTGAAAACCTAATCTATTCAATGCAATTCAATTGTCGAATGGATGTTTATCGATGTTTATCGATGTTTATTGGAGATTGAATATCGATGTTCTTAAACTTTAACTGTCACGAACACGAGTAAACTTAAAACCTTGTGGGTACGATGTGCAATGGCATGCTCGCACCGCAAATCAAATAGCATGCGTTGTGGCGGTTAATGGGAAAACATAAAAGGTTGCAACTGCGATGTGCAGTAGCACGATCACATCACACGTCAAGTAACTTAACTTGTGGATGGCGGAAGGTAAGTGATAAATATTTCGAAGTGCACTCTGCGGTGTAGCTAACTGTTGGTAAGTGTGGTAAGGGAAAATACAAAGGAATAATGTGCAAAACAAGGTTTTGGCTCATGTGGTAAGGTTAAGGTAGGTTCCGCTGGATATCGCATCGGTGATAGAATAAAATATGGTAAATGCTTAAGTTTAAACCGAAAAGTTTGTGATTGCGCATTGCGGGCAAAGGTAAGTTAAAGCAGTGTTTGAAGAAATAAACATAGATGATGGCTTAGGTACTACATTTGTTGAGGTTGTGTGAAAACGTCTCTGACTCTTGGATTATTGCTTTTCCTTCTCCACACAAAATTGATGAAGTGTGGGTTGTTGCCGCTTCTCATTTACGGCGGTGGTTGGGAGTATAATTCCAACACCCCCCCTTAATCACAATTGTCTCCATCAGTCATTCCCAAACACTGTCTGAGATACTCAAAACTCTTCTGTCCGAATAGCTTTGTGAGGATATCAACAAACTGTTCCTCTGTTCTGCAATGCTGCAAAACAATCTCACCATTGTTAACCAATTCTCTTATAAAATTATATTTGGCATGTATGTGCTTTTTTCTCTTGTGGAAAACATAATTCTTTGACAATGCTATTACTCAGCTATTATCATAATAAATTGTGGTTCTTTTGTCTTTCTCATGACACAAATCTCTCAGCATCCTTCTCATCCAAATAGCTTGACACACTGCTACTATTGCTGCTACATACTTTGCTTTTGGTGTTGATAAAACAACTATTGGTTGCTTCTTGGAAGCCCATGAAATGCCCCCGATCCCAAAGGAAACACACATCTAGATGTGCTATTTCTGCCATCTACACTTCCAGCCTAATCACTGTCAGTGTAACCATTCAACTTAAAATTATCAGTTGAGGACTATAGAACACCATACTCCTTTGTTCCATTCACATACCTCATAATTCTTTTGGTTGCTTGCCAATGTCTCTTTTGGTGTCTCCATGAATGTGGAAATTAAACTTACAGCATACATAATATCAGGCCTAGTTGCAATCAAATACATTAGACTCCCAACTATGCCCACGTATCATGTCGAATCAACATTCTTGCTGCAATATTATTTGCTTAATTTTAACCCCATGACATTTGGAGTTACTGTTGCTTTGCAGTTCTGGATGTTAAACCTCTTCAACACTTCTGCAACATATTTTTCTTGGGAAATAATATTTCCCTTTTTATTTTTCTTTACTTCAATTCCCAAAAAACTATCTCAATAAGCCCAAGTCAGTCATTTAAAATTCACTCTTCATGACTGCTTTAAAATCAACAATGAGAGAAACTTCATTCCCTATGAAAATTAAATCATCTACATATAAAACAACAATAAAGATCTTACTGTCACTTTCTTTTATGTAGAGTGTGGGTTGACCATCACATTTTTCAAACCCATCATCCATCAGGTAAACATCAATTCTGTTATATCATGCTATTGGTGCTTGCCTCATCCCTAAAGAGCTTTCTTTAACTTGCACACTTTGTGCTCTTCGCCTTCTTTCTCATAGCTTGGAGGTTATTCAACATATACCTCCTCTTTCAACACTCCATTTAGAAATGCTGATTTCACATCCATTTGGGAGACTTCCCACTTTTGTTGTGTTGCAATGGACAACACTATCCGCAATGTCTCCATCCTTATAACTGGTGCAAAGGTTTCTTCACAGTCTCTTCCTTATTGTTGCTTGTAGCCTTTCACAACATGTCTTTCTTTATGCCTTTCTATCTTGCTTTCAACATTGCTCTTGGCCTTATAGACCCATTTTACTCCAATAACTTCTTTTCCTTGTGGGAGGTCCACTAACTCCCATGTATCATTCTTTTCTATTGCTCCAATCTCTTCATTCATTCCTTCAATCCATTTTTCGTCTTTTACTTCATCTTCAAAATGACTTGGGTCATCAACATGACAAAACAATGCAAATAAAGAATTCAAACCATTATTATTATCAGCTTCTTGCTCATAAATTTCACTTAAATTCCTAAATCTTGGTCTTCTTGGTGTGCTTGGAGTTCCACTTGAACTCGAGGGAGTTTCAGATCCCTGTGGTTTTCTTGGAGAAGCACTTCCTTGATTTCTCAAGGTTGTTTTGTTTCCTACTTGTGGTGTGGTTTGTTGTGCTTGTGTAGGTGGAGGAGGAGCCACCATGGAGGAATTATTTGTTTTTGTGCATTCCTCTTGCTTTTCGTGAGACATACATGTCTTCACATTCACAGTTTTATCTAAGCTTCCATCACAAGCTTCTTCTTCAATGAACTACACAACTCTATTGATTATAACTTTCTTGGTGGATGGATTATAGAGTTTTTAGGCATTGGATTCATCACTGAATCCAACAAATATACACTTCAACCCCTTGTTTTCCAACTTCTTTCTTAGTTGATCCAGGACATGTGCATATGCCACACATCCAAATACTTTCATGTGAGTGACAAACTGCTTTGTTCCACTCCATTTTTCTTCCGGGACTCTATTCATAACAAATTTGGTTGGACATCTATTCAAAATATACGTTGCACAATTGACAGCTTCAGCCCAATACTCATTTGGAAAATTCTTTGCCTTCAACATACTTCTAACCATGTCCATGATGATCCCATTCTTTCTTTCTGCAACACTGTTTTGTTGTGGTGTATATTTTTTGGTAAACTGCTTGTGTATGCCATTCTCCCTATAGAAATGTAGGAAGTCTTTGGAGATTTATTCTCCTGCTTTGTCTGTTCTTAACTCTTTTATGTAGTGCCCACTTTGCTTCTCTACAAGAGCTTTGAAGTGTTAGAACTGTTCAAACACTTCACTCTTCTGTTTCAATAAATAAACCCATGTCTTTCTTGTATAATCATCTATAAATTTCAAGACATAGTGATTGTCAGATAATGATGCCATTTGCATTGGTCCACACAAATCTAAGTGGACAATCTCTAAGGGTGCCTTTGCCCTTATACTCTTCCCTGCTGGGAATGCTTCTCTATGTTTTTTGCTCAAGATGCACTGTTCACATAGGTTGTCTGGTTTCTCTATGAGTGGTAATCCCTTTACCATCCCTTTTCTATGCAAGAGGTTCAAACCTCCAAAATTGAGATGTCCAAATCTCAAATACCATAACCACTTTTCATGTTTCACTTCTTCTTGAAAGACTTATTGTGTAACTGCTACTACCACACCTCCTTCCTTCAAGTCTGTTATGAGCTTGAGAGGAAACATCATTTCTTTGTCATATGCACTTCTGCAATGACCCTTTTACTTGGAGGTATGTCCATGATTGTGCACACATTATTCTTAAAATATACATTGTAGCCCTTTTTCATGAGTTGTCCAATGCTCAGAAGGTTGCATTTCAGGCCAGGTACATAATAGACATGTAGCACAATTTTTTTTTCTCCCTTCCTTGTCAATATATAGACTCCTCCTTTTTCCATGACAGAGACATTGCTTTCAGTCCCCGTTGTCACTTCATATTTCACATTCTCATCGAGATTGGCAAACATTTCTATATTTCTAGTCATGTGGTTAATACAACCTGAATTTAAGAACCATACATCTTCTTGTTTTTCTTGTGCTATATTACATGTTAGAAGCAAATTACTCTTGTTCTGATTTTCTTTTGCAAAAATTACATTTTGTCTATTATTCATGTCATTTTTATTTTTCCTACATTCATTGGCATAGTGCCCATACTTTTTACAATAATGACAGTGGACTTGGGATTTTTCATACCTTTGTCCATGTGCTTGACTCTGGCTTGAGCCTTTCCTTTGATTCTGGTTTTTGCCCCTTTCACTTGTGCTTGTAGGCCTGTTTCTTCCACCTCTTTGTGGGCTTCTTCCTCTTCCTCGGTACTTTGATATTCCTTGACCTCTACCTTGGCCAAAAGACATTTGTGTCTTGAAAGCATGCTCCAATGAGGATTTCGTTGTTCTGTTCAGTATATATTCATGAGACAACAGGGATGCACAAAGCTCATCCACTGAAAATTGTGAGAGATCCTTTGTCTCTTCTATTGCCACTACTATGGCATCAAATCTTGATGGTAGACTTCTCAAGATTTTCTTCACTGTTCTTCTTTCCTCAAGTGTCTCTCCATGAGACCTCATCCGGGTAACTAATCCAATCACATGTGTGAATAATGAGTCTATGTTATCAGACTCTTTCGTATAGAGAGTTTCAAAATATCTCCTCAGCATTTGTAATTTTGATGTCTTCACCTTCTCCATTCCTTGATAGGTTGTCTTAAGAATATCCCATGCCCCCTTGGACTTTTTTGATTTTGCAATCCTTGGGAAAATACTCTCATGTACTGTTTGAAAGATATAGGAGAGGGCTTTGGAGTCCTTCCTATTGTCTTTCAGCAAATATCTTTCTCTTGTTGTCAAAGCAGTAAGCGTTGTTGCATTTGCTGGTTCTGGAAAGCTATTTTCCACCATCCCCATATATCTTTTGAAGCAAACAGGGCCCTCATTATAATGACCCAATAATCATAATTTTTACCATTGAACTGTGGTAATTGTGGATTTGTCACGCTTGTGCTTGCTACTGCCATTCTGACTGTATAAATAAAAAATCAAGTTGACTATATAAAAGAGAAACCTTATCACTGTTGTAAAAGCTTTCTCACTGCTGGAGACTTCTGCTTCTACAAACAAAAAAATCTTACAACTTTTTCAGTAAAGAGAGTGAGCTCATGCTTCTTTGACTGAGAGCCTAGACCTCCTTTGATACCATGTTGAAATTTATTAATACAACATAAACAGAGGAAATGTGTTTTCCCCACAACATAGAGACTACAAATACTGTGGAAATTAAATAGTCATACACAGACAATGTAATACACAGGAGATGAAAAAAATTCAATTTTATATTCCTTCACGCTAACAAAATGAAATTACATTTGTTTTTAATACAAGAATGGTCGTAGCTTGAAAACCTAATCTATTCAATGTGATTCAATTATCGAACAGATGTTTAACAACCATTTGTCCTTAGGCCATCAAGAGACCCATATCTTTATTAAATTGACACGTAGGCCATATTTTTTCGTATACACTAAAACACACAAAAAAACATTAAAAAAATAAAAGGGCGGACTTCAAACTTTATGTGTATCGGCTTTGAGTCCTCATTGCATCCGAATCCTTATCGTATATCAATGATCTTAAACTTTAAGTAACGAAAACACGGGTAAACTTAAAACCTTGTGAGCGCGATGTGCGATGGCACGATTGCACCGCAAATAAAATAGCATACACTGCGACAATTAATGGGAAAAAATAAAAGTTTGTGACTGCGATGTGCGGTAGCACGATCGCATCGCACATCAAATAACTTAACTTGTGGATGGCGGAAGGTAAGTGGTAAATATTTCGAAGTGCACTCTACGGTGCGGATAACTATTGGTAAGTGCGGTAAGGAAAAATACAAAGGAATAAGGCGCAAAACAAGGTTTTGGATCATGGTAAGGTTACGGTAGGTCTCGCCGGATATCGCATCAGCAGTAGAATAACATATGGTGAATGGCTTAAGTTTAAACCGAAAAGTTTGCGATTGCGCGTTGCGGGAAAAGGTGATGTAGGGGCATTAAACACTAACCAGCAATGTAGGAGGTTTTTTCCACATGTTGTGGCTAGGAGGGTTCAAAATCATTGAATTGTAACATCAAGGTGTCAATACCTTAGCTGCTTGTTTCATTTAGATTAGTTAGAGTCAAAAGAAGTCGAATAGCTTTAAGTTCATTCCATCTGTCATGTTTCAGTTAATCGAATAAATTGTATTTAGGCTTCTGGTTTACTGAAAACGGTCCTCACAGAGGAACCGAAGAGGCACATAATGATGTATATAAACTGTATTCCCCGAATGCATAAGGGAGGAGATTTCTGCAATAAAATTTGTGTGTTAAACAATTGCTTCCGGTTGAATAAATTTCAGTGCTCGTTGGCTATCGAGTTGTCTTGAATCGATAATTGTGAAGAATTTGTTTAATTGTGATCTAGGTGGATATCGGTGGCCACCCACCTATTCCATCTGGACCAGCACTATCAATTCTTGCAGCTTTTCACATTCAGCACAATTTACTATTTTTAGTAGGTTTTTGGGTCCTCCACTCTCGGAGCCGTTTTGGGGGCTTAATGATCCAGGTGTATATTGGTGGCCACCCACCTATTCCATTTGAACCCCCATCATCAGTTCTTTTAGTTTTCAAGTTGCAACAAAAATTACTATTTTTAGTAGTTTTTCGAGTCTTGAACTTCCGGGGCCGTTTTGAGGCCCTAAACGATGTTTTTTGGGCATTGCGCCTCTATCTAATATCATTCCATTTCATGCCGAAAGTTGTAGTCCTTGGATAGATCTTTCTAACAAGCTATTGAGCGCATCAAACAAAGATTGGATGCCAAAGTTACGCCCTCGAGAAGTTGAACCACCAATTTACCCAAACGGGCACCCACAGTTTTGGCGCCTCGTCTCCTACGGTTAGGTTTTTTGGACGTTTCTAATTCTACATTGTTTCTAAACAATAAATAGGCCCTTGAGCCTCATTGTAACACACTTCAGAGGTCTGTAGCCACCACATCTCTTCTCAGAGATTCGCTACTAGCACCCTAGCTATTGTATTTCCATTATGTCTGTATGCATATTTCTGTTATTTGATATTAATGAAATGACGCATTATTTCCGCTGCATCTCTATATTTATGGTTATTTCTGTATTCTGTTGCGTTCCTGCATAAATCAGGATTAGTGGTATCAAAGCGGGTCTGCTCTTTCTTTGTTTTTCTTTGCATGTCCCCAACGCGGTCAGGGTATAAGGAGTTAGGGCTCCATCTGGTTGAACCCTTACAAGATCAGCCTTGCAAACCCCGACAACCTCCCATGGCGGAAGAAAAGAAAGACGAGGGAGCAGGAGATCCTATCAAAATATTGCTCGAGGAGGCCCTCGAGAAACAAAGGAACACGATGATGGATAACTTTGCTCAAATCCTTCAACGACTGCCCACATATGGCGCATCTGCATCCAACAGCCACTCTAGAGGTGCCACTCCCTTCAAGGTACAGGTAAACTTTGAAATTCCTATATTTGAAGGAAAAATAGATGCAGACGCCGTAGACAGATGGTTAAATTTGCTGGAAGGGTATTTCTTGGTCCATGACTTCTCTGACCGAGAAAAGATTATTTTTGCACTCCTCAAAGCTGCCCCCCATGTCAAAGACTGGTGGGAAACCTACCGTGAGCAAGAGGGCGAAGGGGAACCCTCTCTGTTCTCGGCCACACCCACTTGGAATTCATTCCAAGATGGCATCAAGGAACAATATTACCCTGTGGGGAGCTATGAGGACAAATACATCCAATGGACCACGCTGCGGCAACAAAAGGATCAAGATGTGCATGAACTGACGAATCTGTTCCATACCCTGCGCACAAAGTTGGGTATTAAAGATTCAGAGAGACATTTGGTGCTCAAGTACCGTGGCTGTCTGCACAAACACATTCAAGAGGAAATGGAGTTCCTCGACATTACATCGCTTGGCACGGTATATCGCTATGCTGCCAAGATCGAGCAGAAATTTAAGCAGAAGAAGCGAGACTTTGGATCTGCGAAAACGAAAGGTGCCCCCGAATCGAAGAACAAGGGGCAAGGCCAAAGCAATGTGACTCAGAACAACACCACAAATCCAAAGAAGGACACAGGGAAGTGGTGTGAATTTCATAACAGCCCCACTCATAGCACAAACGAGTGTCGGGCCAAACAGTCTTTGGTGGCTGAACTAAAGGCACCCGAATCAGATGCATTTTCTGATCCTGAGTTAGAACCAGACAAAGGCAATGACAAAGGGAAGCAGATCATTGATGCGGATCCCAATGCCATTGTTGCCACCACCAAGATCCAGAAGGAGGGTCCAGAGGATCCAGAGGAGGGGGAGCGCCTCTTCCAGTCGCAGATGTGGGTGAAGGGTTCTCCGCTGCAGTTTCTCGTCGATAGCGGAAGCCAAAAGAACCTCATTTCAGCAGACATCGTGAAGCGGCTCGGCCTACCAACCATAGCACACCCACAGCCATATACCATCGGGTGGCTCCACCCAGGGAGAGATCTCCGCATCCGCTAGCAGTGCCGACTTCCATACAGTATCAAGCCATTCACGGATGAGGTATTGTGTGATGTTGCTCCTCTTGATGTAGCTGATGTATTATTGGGCCAACCATACTTGTGGAGGCGACATGCCGTGTATGAGTCTAGGCCTCGTCTCTAAATGGTATGTCGAACAAGCCACCTCTACCCATACCACATTTGAGACTCTTGCCCAAGCCTTTTTATCGTACTTCCAGCTCCCTCTCCGCTACGATACTGGCACAGAGCTCTTGAATTCCTTCAAGCAAGCCTCTTCAACACGCCTTTCTGCCCATGTTCAGGAATGGCGACGAAGACGGAGCTTATGTCGAGCCCCTCCCTTCAAAGATCGGGTTTATATGGACTGGTTCCTTCGTACCCTTCCCGCTCCCATCGGCAAAGAGGTCGCATCTCACTTTCCTCAAACTGAAGAAGCCGCCCTCCAAATAGCCTTGAAATATGACTGATTTACGCTCAATCTGGTTATGTTTATACCGTTCTTCCTGACATCCCCAGGCCCGGTGGCGCTAACGCCCCGGGGGCATCTCATTCCGCCGACGGTATCGTTGGAGCTCTTTCCCATCCGTATGCTCAACCTCCTGTGGGCTATGGTCTCCCTCAGGGAGGGGCCAGCACCTCCAGCGCTCTTCCCCCTCCCGGCAACGTGTATCCAGGATACGGCATGCCTCCTCCTTTTTCCCAACCTCCTGCTTACCCCAATGTTGCCCAACCCCACCCTTACCTTTATCCACAGCCTGGTGCGCCAGCTCCTCCAGCATATGCGCTTCCACCTCCCTTGCCTCCTCCAAACCCGCAACAGCACTTACAGCCCCCTCCAGGGCAAGTATTTGCACAGCAGGGCGCGACTAATCCCCCTTCTTCTCAAAGAAGGTGGAGAGGCAACCAAAACCAATCTGCCCCTGGTACCCGAGGACCCAATTCTGGTGTGGACCCTAACACTGGCAACCAGCAACAGGGCATTCAGCCCAAGCCGGACAGGCCGCTTCGCACAAACAAGCCTTGTTCGTGTTGCGGTGTTTATGGTCATTACACCCACGATTGTCCCCTTTTACCCCAGATGCGGCAGATGTGGGAGTCTCAAGCCACATTGCGCGGACAACACGCCTCCCCTCATGCTCCTCCTAATGTGGCCACCTCTCAACCAACTGTCTTTACCGATCCCTTCCCTCAGCAAGGATTCGTGGCTACCCAACCGCCCGACAGCCAGGTAGCCGCCCCCCCTTCCATTTCTGGTTCCTCTGATTACCAGATCCTTATGATGCACTCTGATCCTACCCCATCCGTTGATCTTCACCTTCAAACTCAGTCTCGTCATTACCCCAAGCCTCCTGCTCAGTCTGCCCCCGAGCCTCCCTCTTCAGGTTCTACAGAGCCTCTTTCGACATCTGGTGGTCCCTTACATATTCCTCAACCCAAAGTTGAGGTCCATCCCAAGATTCCTAAGGGACCATTACGTCGAAATGTTGCTCCTGGTCGAGCTGCTCATTCGTATAGCATAGTAGATGATCTGGCGCAGTCTCCTGCCGCCATTTCCACACTGGAACTCCTCCAGTCGTGCCCTTCCCAAAAGAAGGCTCTATTATCTGCCGTGGGTGCTGTAGATCCTGCTGATGACCAAATGATTGTTTTTGACGCCACTCAATCGGACCATCCTCCCCTCCCTCCTTCCGTCGCCTTCCAAATCCCAGTCAAAATCCGGAACGCCAACGTGTCCCGGTGTATAATTGATGAGGGGGCATCCACATGCGTGATGTCCGCTTCGGTTTGGAAGCAACTCGGATCTCTTGAGCTGGCCCCTTCCACGATCACCCTTCGAGCGTGGGACGGTCATGCCTCCCAGCCCATTGGCCTGTTTCGTAATTGTCCTATCACCCTCGCCGGTAAGACTGTTTGCGTTGACGTTGAAGTCATCGACGCCCCGCTAGATTACAACATTCTATTGGGGCGAAGCTACACCTATGCTATGTCTGTTGTCCCATCCGCGGTTTTTCGCAAGATGTCTTTCCCCCATAATGGAAAGATAGTCACCATTGACCAGTTGACATATCATGAGCCAAAATCTCAGACCTCACCTGAGACGACCATCTCTTCTGTAGCAAACAAGCAAACCGTCGATTCCTTGACCAGTGTCTGCCCCGGCGTTTACAAAGATTCCTCCCTGCTTGGAAATTTCCCACCTCCCCTGAGACGACTATCTCTTCTGTAGCCAACAAGCAAACCGTTGATTCCTTGACCAGTATCTCCCCCGGCATTTACAAAGATTCCTCCCTGCTTGGAACTTTCCCTAACCTTCCTCCTCCTCCCATCACTAATCCCAGCTCTTCGAATGTTTGCATGATGCAATCGTCTCAGGCTGCCCATAAGCGGCCTGCCTCGGCTAGTCAGCAACCTCCCCCTCGCCCTCCGCAACCCACTCCTAGCCATTCATCTCAGCCAGCCGGACCTCCTCCTTCTGGCCCTTCCCCTGCAGCTGGTATCCCTGAACCTCTTTATCCTTCTGGATCGGTTCCTCCTGGCCTCAACCACCTCGAAGCCGTCCCTCCTGGTCATTTCCCTGCTGGGCAGATCCCTTTCCTCGCTCCCCCTCCCGGAGTATATTCTGTCCCCGTCATGGCCACCCTCTCTCTCCCTAACTTGACCTTGGGCATTCCGTTCTGGTACCTTGATCCCCCAGCCGCCACCCCTCCTGGTCACCCCAAACCTTACACGGCTTTGACACCGGTCCAACCGGTCCCCCTTGCTTCCTCCGTTGCCACTGTGCCCCCAGCACCTCCACAAGACCCTTCTCCTGTTGTGACGGCTCCCGGGAAAAAAGGCAAAGCCCGCAAGGGGGCACCCAAAGACAAGACCACCACGACTGACCCGGCTCCTCCTCCGCCCGCGAAGCCTTGTGCTTTATGTGATGTCACCGGTCATGCCACCCATGCTTGTCCTGAGTTACCCCGTATTCAGCCCATGGTTAAAGTCGCGTTCCTCGAGTCTACGGTCCCTGAAGCCTCCATTCCTTCTTCGTCCGTAACCAAGAACCCCAAGACTCTCCGCACCAACAAACCCTGTGCTTTGTGCGGCGTTCATGGCCATTAATCCCACCATTGTCCTCACTTGACGCATTACCGCGCCTCTTTAGAGGTGGTCCGAGAGTATGAGGTTGAACAAAATCAATCTGCCTCTCCCATCCTCGCGCAGTATGCTTCAGGTCAGCCTGAGGATCCCCCTGCTCCATGTTCCCACGTGTGAGATGGCGGTCTCTGTATCCTTTACCTATCTTCCTCTGCGAGACACTCGGAGCCTAGCTCGTCTGCATCCTCCCCTGTTGTGTCCCTTGATCACCCTATTCCTCCTCATACCCGAGATCACTCCACTTGTGTCTCTGTTGACCTCCGCAGCCCGAGTCCTCACCATGTTTCCGATAGTCCTCATACACCACCTTGTCTGAGTCTTGGTCATCCCGCCCCTTACACTCCCTCCTGCGGCTGTCGCCCGATGACTTCTGTACACTCACACTGCCATCATTTCCTTTCATCCCCTCATTTATTGTCTTGTCACACCATTCTGCAGGACCCCCCGTCCACACCATTTATCGGCTACGCCGATGGTGCAAGTCGCTACTCCAGGAACCTAGCCTTAGCAGGTTGGGCCATCTTCACCCCCTTGCATTCCCTTGTTCTTTCTAACGGGGTATGCATTGGTTCTGCCACCAACAATCAGGCCGAATATGATGCAGTGCGTGGTCTGTTAGCCGATGCCCTCTTTCATCGCATCCTCCATCTGCACGTTCGTTTGGATTCCCTGCTTCTTGTAATGCAACTAAATGGTGTTTATCGTGTGCATAACCCTGTGCTGTTTAAACGCTATTTACGAGTGAAAATCTTGATACGTGCGTTTGAAACCATAACTTTCAACCATGTACCTCGAGAACAGAATCACTATGTAGATAGTATCGCAAACCAAGTTCTAGATTGGTATTTATCACACACAAGACAATAACATTAAATCAACCATCAAAAGACGATGCATATCCATAATATGTGTCGCAAAACATATGTTTAGAGTCCATCTACTCTGATACATACGACATGCCCATAGCATGTTACAAACAAAAACCCAAAACTGGGGGCACCACCTGCCCCTACATACATCATAAGGGGGCGCCACATGCCCCTACCCCTAATCACTATCTGGAGGCTCCCGAGCCAATGGGTCTGCCCCTGCAGCATGTAGATCCCGCATAGCCTGACCGGCCATCGCCATGCGCCGCATGATACCTCGCCACTCCGAGGGGAGACCAACACATGGTTCTATGTACTGGTCGTCTAAGTCCTGCCACCCACGCTCTGATACCCCGGTCAGCAACCTTTCACATCTACGGCGGATGTCCTCCAGTAGGGTGGCTGCATCCTCATTCTGCGCCGCTCTCGACCCACTTGGACCTGTAGCTCCAGACGCTGCCGGTCGTCCCATATATCCGGCCGGTTTTACCGGTGCTATATCTGCATACCAAAAGTACATGAATCAGTATCATCAATTACTATTCAAAAAATTTAACATGCCCACATAAGAATAGCAATTTTTCACTTACCATCGGCCCCCCAGACTCGACTAGGCAGAAGTGGCAGATCCGGATCCCCACAGTAGCTCATCCCACTATAGGGGTAGTCGTCTATGTACAGCGGCATCTGATCCCAATGGGCAAAAAACTCTGGTCGAAACACCCGCCCGACCGCCCCTCCTCCTCCTCTGCACAGTAGCCGTCCCCAACGGCGCATCCTGGGCTCCCTCGGGCCCCCATCTGGGAGCTGTACACGAGGCCTCAAGGTCGGGATCTTCTCAAAGAAGAAGGCGCACAACAAAGTTCCATATGAGCAGTCATGATTCACCTGCTGCCTGCATAGCGACAACTGTCGCTTTAGCGACACCAATAACATCTGGGCCCACCCATAGTAGGTCCCACCCAACACACTTTCCACTATCATCATCTGCCCCCCAGTGATGTGATGGAACGCCTGGATGCCCAGAATTCGCAGCACAGCTGTGGCCACTGCACGGGTTTCTAGCCTCTCTAGATCCCCGATCGGTATTCGAGTCCCCTTGACTTGGAGACCCGGTCGACAATGGCGTTCCACGAACTCCATGATATGCCGCCCCCGCGGCAACACTGGCTGTGTGTTTCCCACCATCCCCAGTGGCGGGAGACCAGTCAGGAAGTACACATCCTGGACCGTCAGCTCGATCCTGTGCCCCTGCACTACAAAGATCTCCTGATCTGGATCCCAGTAACTGATAATCCGGGCCAGTAACGGTTCCCCTGCTCTCATCAACGGGTTCTCCAAGAACTTGAGAACCCCAAATCTGGCCAAAACACGGCGGACGCCCTGATCCGCCTGGATCTCTGTCCGTAGTGTCCCCAGATCTCTCTCTCTCCAGTTGACCCGTAACTCTGCCATACCTACACAAACACATCATTTTTGTCAGCGTACAGATCGGGAAAACCATAACCAAACACCAAAACCCAACTTCCAGCCATAAAACAGCACCAAAACCCCCTCATCTCCCAGGTCGCAGTTTTCTGCTCTTTTCTGGACCAGGTCGCACTTTTTGCCCTGATACCTGCGTCCTAGGTCGCACTTTTTGCCCCAAAAGTGCGACCCGGCCGTAGAGATGAAGGAGGGACTGTTCCTGGATTTCTGGGCCCTAAACTGAAAACGTAATCCATCAAAATGCAAGAGAAAAGTTAGACCTCCTACCTGCCACTGACGGATCGCGATTCCAACGGTCGGTTTGTCCGCTACGTTCACCGCAAGATTTAGGGCCTTCTCTCCTCTCTACATTCACCACAGCAACAATAGAAAATGAGTGATTTTGGAGGGAAAACCGCCTTATTAAAAGAGAACCCCTATTTCTTCTTTCGACTGCTGTGACCACATCGTAGCCCTGTTCGACGAACCGTCTGCACCGTTGGAAAGCTATCACCGAGCCCTCAAATGGGTATCTGTTAGTTTTTTGAGGTCTGACACTCCACCAGGACACATTTTGTCCAAGAATGGTCACTTCACCCCTCCTTAAAATCGAATTTCCTCACTTAAGACACTTATACTTGGGGCACCATCTTGCCCCCTTACTTGTCTTCGTTCGTGTTGATTTTCGTCATGAGTTCCCATCATGTACTCATGTTTCCACGGTCCCCCATTGGGGCCTTTACTGTGTGGCAGCACCATCGAGTCGCCCTTGTTTAGAGCATCCAAGTTGAGTCATCATTCCCTCCACGGAGCCTATACCGCGTCCCTTTGTACCCCACTATAGCCCTCCATCCATCATTGATTGGTCTCTCTCTTGTGTCGCACATTATGACCTTCAGTTTCACTGTCCCCCATCCCTGATGATGTTGTGTCAGTCGCTGCCATGTCATTCATTCCCTTTATGCTCTAGCACGGGAAGTCGTCCATTAGCTACTCAGTTCTTTCCATTTCACTATCATCATTAGTGTCAATCTGTCCGTCACTCTACTCTTTTCTCTCGCGCCTTAGTTGAGGGTCTCTCATTGCCTCAACTATGGCGGACCTCCTTCTGTCGACATCAGCGCATTTATTCCAGAAGACAGGTCTAGAGGGCAGTGTACCTTGGTTCCAGCTTCCATTCTTGTTCGGTGCCTCGGATCAGGCAAAGGGATATCTCCTTTCCTTTTAGCTTGATTGTTTCTCTAGCTCCTTCAGCATGATCGAGATTCGTATACTTGACGGTCCAGTGATCCAGCAGCAGCTCTTGATGATTCCCGGGTGTGTGTGAGATGTTTCAACCCTCATGAGGGGGTGGCCCTGCAGGTAGACCCCCACATGCCCGGATGACCTCTTCTTCGCAGCCTTCGATGCAGCTCCAGATATTTGATGATGTTGGCCATAGCCACTTGCAGCGCCTCTTTGATTTGCATGTATCAGTCAGATTTTGTGAGCCCTTCCCCACTTGCAGGGGGCATTTGGGTTGTATTTGTATCTCATGTACTCAGATATTATTGTACAAGTCCTGGCTGTTATCCCAGGCACAACATGTATGTGGGATTCCTCATTGTATTTTTATCTGGCTCATGATTATGCCAGCTGTATTTTATGGTTCGGTCCCTTGTTTCCTGGACACACTATTCTTTTGTACTTTGTCTCGGCGGGCATAGGTATGCCTCCCCCGCCGCCTTCAGCACAGGTACCCTCTCATAAAAAGAGACTTGTTGCACCTGCGAGTCTCGTCTCCTCGGGGTCTAGTCCTTCAGCATTTTGTTGTCTACTGTTTGTGTTCTTACAACATACTTCGGTCATACGATTTGCTCCTGACATTCGCACGCTGGGGGGCAATCTGTTACACCATTTTTTGGTCATATAACTTATTATCATTAGATGGACCCAAGTACACCATGTAAGACCAGTTTTACCCTAAGTAAAACCACTTTCACTATGTTAAAACAGGAAACCCCAAAAGGAAATATTAAGCAAACCCATATTTGTTTGATTTTCCTCATGGAATAATTAATTAAACCATAATTTAATTATTATTCCCAGTCATGTTTAACCCAAAATCAAAGAAATTAGTTAGATAAACCTTTATTTATCTTATTATTTTCTAGGAATAATCATTTAAACCTTATTTAGATGATATTCCTTGTTAAATATGACCAAATCACCCACAAACAATTAAATAAATCATTATTTATTTGATTATCTTCTAACCACTTCCTTAAAAAGATAAATAAATCATTTATTTATTTATTTTTGACAAATCAAGGGATTTGACCCAAGTCAAATACCTTTTCCCTCCAACAAATATAACAAAATATTCCATAAAAGGTGGATCTAGATTTGGTTAACATTATTTTAATCATGCACCAAGATCTAGAATGACCCAATATTTTGTTATAAATATGAGGGTTTTCCCCATCATTCTTCACCTTTTGTTGCCTATTAGATCACTCTGGATCTATACACTTGGTCTCATTTTTCATCATTTGCTCCCATTGAGCTTCATTTTTGCATTGGGTTTTCTACACCTACATGAGAGAGAAAGCTTAGATCTGAAGTGCTGAGAACTACAAAGAACCCATCCCCATCCCATTGAGAGAGCTGATCCATAGTTTTGTTTTCTCCTGTGTGCCCCAGAATAAAAATTCTTTCA
Source organism: Pinus albicaulis (assembly GCA_034641835.2). Taxonomy (NCBI): domain Eukaryota; kingdom Viridiplantae; phylum Streptophyta; class Pinopsida; order Pinales; family Pinaceae; genus Pinus; species Pinus albicaulis. The sequence goes on along the minus strand of CM076576.1, from coordinate 175,508,718 downwards.
AAAGACAGTTCTTGTCTTGTCTATTGATGCATGAGAAACCCTTTTATTTTACTCGCTTAATGTCCTTTCCATACATAGACTGTGTTTTGCGTTTATTTTCAGTTTAACTAACTGCTAGATTCAAGGATATTGGTACCACTTTTGTTGTTAGGACTAGTGGTTATGCTGAGCAAGTATCCTTTTTCGTACACTTCGACAAAGGATTCATAATTAACACTGCTCTTATTACTTGGGAAATAACTTGTACATGATACTGTGAGGTAGGTATTGTCACATCTCACACGCAAACAACGCAAGGAAGATCGTTTCCCAAACAAGTACCATTCTTACAACTCGCTTCACAGGAAAGAAGACATTGGGGCCACATACAAAACAGGTTCTCAGAAAGGCAAGAAATGGACAAAGTCATGGAGGAATACTAGGACATTTTCTCCTCACTCACAGAGGTTCCTCTACACTGTCAAGACAAGCACTCCACTGCTTTGAATCCCAACGCACCACCGCCTGAGGTTTCCATACATCCTGCAACTACACATACGTAATCCAAACATGTACTGTTTGAGGCTGATAAAGAAACCAAATTTACTAAACGCATCCAGCATGTCCACCTGCAGGTACATGACATCTTCAACAAATCCAATACCTAGTTCAACAGAATTTGCCTCATCTCATGGAGGATATCAACTCAATGGGGACCATTGCTTCCTAAGGAGGGAGGAATGATCCAGGTGGATATCACTGGCCACCCACCTATTCCATTTGGACCAGCACTATCAATTCTTGCAGCTTTTCACATTCAGCACAACTTACTATTTTTAGTAGGTTTTTGGGTCCTCCACTCTCGGAGCCATTTTGGGGACTTAATGATCCAGGTGGATATTGGTGGCCACCCACCTATTCCACTTGAACCCCCATCATCAGTTCTTTCAATTTTCAAGTTGCAACAAAAATTACTATTTTTAGGAGTTTTTCGAGTCCTGAACTTCCGGGGCCGTTTTGAGGCCCTAAATGATGTTTTTTGGGCATCGCGCCTCCAGTAGATATCATTCCGTTCTAAAATGATATTCGTGTCAAAAGTTTTAGTCCTCGGATAGATCTTTCTAACGAGCTATTGAGCGCGTCAAACGAAGATTGGATGCCAAAGTTACGCCCCCGGGAAGTTGAACCACCAATTTACCCAAACGGGCGCCCACAGTTTTGGCGCCTCGTCTCCTATGGTTAGGTTTTTTGGAAGTTTCGAATTCTACATTGTTTCTCAACAATAAATAGGCCCTCGAGCCTCATTGTAACACAGTTCAGAGGTCTTTAGCTACCACATCTCTTCTCAGAGATTTGCTACTAGCACCCTAGCTATTGTATTTCCATTATGTCTATAAGCATATTTCTATTATTTGATATTAATGAAATGACGCATTATTTCTGCTGCATCTCTATATTTATGGTTATTTTTGTATTCTATTGCGTTCCTGCATAAATCCGAATCAAATTGAGAGGCGATTGAACATTGTCTCGTATATAATTGTTGAATTGAGTTGTTGTTCAATCTCTGCATCTCTCTGTCCATTGTTTCTCTTGAATTGTCTGAACAATTGAAAATCCCACTTGTAGCGGAGCTCTGTGTATGATTGTGGCCGTCGAACCCTGCTTAGTGGTAGTGAAAATCCCGCCTAAAGAGAATTAGACTTGTTTTGCCGCTAACCGAGAGTTCTTGCCCCGAGGTTAGACCCTGAGTTAGTGAATCAAAGGATAGCGTAACTCCGACTTAACCTTGGTCAATCACTGTTCAAAGGCTGGAAACGGTTTTGATCGCACCAACGGTTTTGATCGCACCACCTTTGTGGGACAAGCGATATTCAAGAAATCGGAGTGATTCCATAGAATGGTTGACACGTAGCATAAGGTGGGACCCCAAAAACCGCCTTTTCGCGTGCCATCGCGCATTAAAGTTCGACTGAGGAGGCAGTGCGATATCGACAAACACTATCAATCTGAAGGAAGGCTTGTCGAACGGTGATCGTGTTCGAAAGTAGCACGAAGGATAATCTAAGGTATGAATGTTTAAAAGTGTGAACTGTCAATTATATGTGTGGGCCTGGGATATATTAAAGTGTTTTTTTCAAAGATTTTCAGGTTATTAATATAAAGTTTCAAAGGGTGGTAGCCTTGGTTATAAGGTTCGACAATAGAATTAAATTTCGGGAGAAATACATTAAATTTTCCAAAGCTTGTTGAATGTATTTATTTGTCAATTTCTCTGAAATTGATAAATAAAATTACAGAGAAATTGAGGAAGACTACGTGGAAATAGACTGAGTTAATTGAGTGGAAATGTTGGCAGAGCTACACTAGAGACCAGCTTTCCTTAGGGGCCGAATTCAGTTTTGTTTCTGTCAAAAGGTAAGTTAAAACGGTGATTGAAGAAATAAACGCAGAAAATGGCTTGGGTACTCTGTTTTTTGTGGTTATGTGAAAACGCCTTGAGATCTTGGATTCTTACTTGTCCTTTTTTGCACAAAATTGATGAAGTGTGGCCTGCTACTGCTTCTCATATAATGGCGGTGGTTGGGAGTATAATTCCAACAGATTTGTGATCGCTTTTTATGAATATTAAATTCAAAAATATCCCTCCCAAGTGTGAGGCAAAGGTTTGTTTATCTAAGTTTAAATGGGCATATAAAATATTTAATAAATTAAAAAACGTCCCTTCGAAATTTCAAAAGGTACGGTTTGGTTTATTTCTTTTGAAATATTATATAAATTAAAATATGGAGTGGGGTTTTTGCTAGTTAGCTTTTTGGTTTAAAGATTCTCAAATTGCCTTTCACATATTCGTTGACTTATGATCTTTGCAACCTCGTTTATTTATGCCGAGTTATGCATGAAAGCAACCTCGTTTATTTATGCCGAGTTTATTTATGCCTCACATAATTACATAATTTTCATGATATATTCGTAGGTATAGGGGACTATTTTTGTGGTTAAGTAAATTGATTTTATTTTTAATTATTCCTCTTTCAAACAGTATTTTTAATTTTTTTAATATAAAAGTAAATTTAAAATAAATTAATTATTATTTTAATAAAGTTTTTAAAATATCTAATAAAGTTAAATTGATACAAAAATTCTAACAATCTACAACATAAATATGAACAATATTTATCATCAACATTATTATTCTAAACATAGATTTATTTTAAATGTAGATTTATTAAGAATTAAAAGGTATTAAATTTTTTCATCTGTAATTATTTTTTTAAATGCAAAATTTAAGCAAAAGTGTGTACCAAGAGACCATTAAGAGGAACCGAGTTTTTTAAATTACAAATATTTTTTTTTAGAATTCCAAATTTGAGTAAATATCTATATGTTTGGGGATTTGAGCTCTCTTGACTAATCTAGAACTAAGATGGAATTATGAGGGTTCTAATTATTTTTCATTTTTGTAAGCTAGTAAATCTAGCAGTAGAATAGTAAATTGTTTGTCCAAAGTGTTTGAAAAATACCATGAGTGTAGGTTGGACATTAAGTAGAGTTTCAAGTGTCCACATCATACTTATACTTGTAGATAACAATAGGAAAGATATTATAAACCTATCAACATTGGACATTAAGTAGAGGATAGATAGTCGAGTGCCAACATCAACGAGTACATACCCTTTGTGGTCCCTAGGTTTTGCAATTTCCAAATCTAAAATTTGTTTAGTAAGAAATGAGACCTTATGATTAACCTCCTTAATCTAAAGTTGTACTTCATCAAGTTGGAGTAAAATATCCACATAAGTTGTCTGTTTCTCCACTAATACTTTTCCCAAAATGTTGACTCATGAATGACTCACCACACAAAAAATTGTGCAAACCATTACAACTCAACTAACCTCCAAAAAGTTGATACAATAAAACAAAGAAACTTTTAATTAGGTGGGGTGTCCATTGGAAATAAAGTTATGTGGCTCTTAGATTGGTTTAAATGTCCATAATTGTATGACTATTATGGTTGTTAATAGGTTTTATGATGTCTTGTGCTTATGACAACATATTGGTGAAAAATAAAATATGATCTATTGGTTTCATTGATAACCTCACTTGGAAGAATGACTCAACTAATGAATGGAAAATGATCATCTCACAGCTTTTGTCTGATTATGAATAAACACAAGTATTGTATTTTGATATCACTAGTACATGACAAATTTCTTCATGACAAGTCTCATCTCTTTAAAAACATGTCCTTAAGCATCATAATGAAGTTGTATTTCTATGATGTAGTTGAAGCACTTTTCATTTTCTTATGTGTTGGGACTATATATTGAGGTTGTTGATTTTGTGCTAGGAAGTCTAGCCCTATCAATTTCAAAGAGACATAACAAAATTATCATAGGGATTGTTACATAAATGTCTTAGGGCATATTTTTGTGCATTATACAATTTTTTTGCATATAATATCAATCACCGCATATAACTAAACTCTGCTTTGTTATAAGAGGCACATATTAATGTTTGAATGGTGCACAAAGAGTAACGATTATCCATGATAAAAAAGGTCAATATTTTTATAATTCTTAGTTAATTGGGTTGATGAGGTACATCCCTAGGCATGCCTTAAGAGTCATGTCTCACATATGGAAAGATGGAAAACCTTGGAGGCATGCCACTGACCCACCTCCTCTTTTTTTATACACTTCAATAGAGCTCAAGCCTTATGTTATGCCCAAAACCTATTAAGGAATTATAGTTGGCAGCTAGGTGGTAATGGTCTTGGGGTCATTAGTGGTCATTATAAGAGCTCGACGACCCATGTATGCCCAATTTCAACTTCTTGGAAGAGAAATTTTTCTTGAAAGTTAGCTGAATGAGTAGTGTATATGTTATGGCTCTCTCTATGTGACTATTTTTTATGGCCCTTTCAATGTATGTCCAAATTGATTATTTTCACTTATTTGTGAGCTATAAACCACCTATCTCTTACTTGATAATACCCTTTTCTACAATTGTGCTTGAGGGAATCTTTAGTTGATTAATTAAAATCCCCAACCCTTTGTCCCTAATCCTCTACTTGTATGCCCTTGAGTGAGCCCATGATTCCATAATTTGAGCCATTCTCCTCTTTTGTGATCATCCAACTCTCTGATACATAAAAAACCAAGTGTGATATCTATACTCAAAGTAACACACCAATGTCTCTCACTTATTCACTTGCTTTGAGCTTACGGTTGTAAATGTGAGCCAAATTTTAAATTTGAAAGTATTTGGGTTGATAATATGTTTTATTTGTGCTAATACTAATTCCACTGTTAGTCCATTATCAAAAAAATTATTTGTGCAACACTAGATACTACACTAGTCCATGATAATATTATTATTTTCTCCTTATCATTTTCAATGCATTGAGACTGAGTTATTTCTTGATCCAAGCACCATATTCCTATTACAAAATTGGAGATCATTGTTATTGTCCATTGGCTAATTAAGGAATTTTACCCAATTTTTTGTGTAAGTTGTTAAAACACCCCTTAGCTTTCACAACCATGCATCTGATTCCTCTCTCTATAAGAACAAACAATTTTTTTTCTCGTGGCTATTCTATCACAACTTGAGGATTTTCTAGACTATCTTGAACAAAATTTAACTTCTTAGAAGAGAAATTTCTCTTGAAAACTAGCTAATTAAGTAGTGTAACTGTGCTTGCTCTATTTGTGTGAGATTTTTTGGGTCAATCTTCTCCTTCACTACTTTTTTTCCAATACCATTTCACCTCCATGTGATTTATTTCGACTCTATTCCACTTATAATTTCCATGCATGCACAATTTTATATGGGTTCTCTGCATGATAATTTTTCATGGGTGCTCTTTGTTGGAGAGATTTTTAGCATGATTTATAGAATAAGAGCACATACACACCACCATTTTTGTATGTATTCAATCGTTTTTAAAGCAGGAAAGTACACTTCAAACCCTGTTATGAATCACTGCCACACTATAGTGTCAAATCTTTAAAGAAAAATAAAGTCCATCCTCCTAGAAAAACAAAATCAGTTGAAGGAGGAAGCAAAAGAATCCCATATCCTTATGAGAAAGAAAATTTCCCCCCAAATTCTTCCCTTTTGGTGCACCCCTTTCATTATATGGAAAGACCGATTATTTTATTTTATTTGGAAGGTGGAGACCAATAATATATAACTTGGTAATCCCCTTTTCTATAGCTACACTTGAGTTCATTTATAGTTGATTAATTAACCACCATAATCCTTTGTCCCCAAGCCTACACATATATTCCCTTTAGTGATCCCATGATTTCACAATGTGAGCCATTATATTGTTTTGTGGCTAGACAACTCTCTATTGCATAAAAGCCCCAGTGTGATACCTATACTAAGGGTAGTGTGCCAATGTCTCTCACTTATTCACTTGATTTGAGTGTATGGCTATATATTGATAATTTGTAAACTATCATGGATATTCCACTCGAAATTTCATCACAACAGATCTAATAAAAATATACTTAGAAGTATGAAAATATACACTATTAGGATTTATTCCTCTTTAGATTTCTTTATTATTTTTTATTACATACATATGCAGATTAACATTTATACAAAAAATATAAATAGTGAAAAAAAAATCAGAAACCACAATTTGACACAAGGTATAACCCAAAAAACCCTTTCAGGAGAAAGCTGAACTCAAAGGTGAGGCTTCTCCTGTCTCTTTCTTTGAATAGAAAATGGTTGTGAGTACAAAGAAGTAAGGTCTTTAGCTCATGTGCTACTACAGTGAAAAAATAATTTATATGTTCTCTCTCCATATCCATCTCATCTACTCTGCTCATCTATTGAACCAATGCACCCAAAAATAACATAACCCCTTTTCCTCCTAGTGGCATAGTTATAACACAACTCGATAGCCTACTAGTGGTTAGGTTTGACTCCCTTAACTCTTAAACAAAGTTACAATATGGAATTGTGTAGAGTATTCTTCATCATAATCACGTGGTTAGCGAATTTTCCATAAGTTATGGGGGACTATTTGGCATGCTCTCAAATTATGGTGGTGAAAAGAGGAATGTAAACTTTTGAGTCACATAACTTTTTCATATATATTTTGATTGAGATGATTCTTGCACCATTGGAAAGGTCTCTGCATGTAGAATAGGAAAACAATGTTTTGCACTAAAAAGGAAAATCTGTAGCCCCAAGAAAGGTCATTGGCTAAACAAGGTAAAATAACTGGAGTGGAATCTAACCAATTCAAAATAGAAGTATGAGAGGCTTCAAAAATTGAATCAAAAATTATTAGCCATAACTTCCCATCAAGATGACTTCTGAGTAACAAAACTAGAGGAAAAATGAGTGTAAGAAGAGATCATGAAATGGTTGTACAAGGAGCTGATCAAGGTTCAAAATGTAGCCTCCTCACTCATGGCCATTGAAAATGAAATCAAGGAAAAAGGAAAATTATTAACAGAAACTTCGAATGTCATGGACATAATGTGTGAGTGGTACAAAAAACACCCTAATTCCCTAGATTATTTAACAAGAAAGGATGAAATGGAAAGGGAAAGGGCTAAGGAAAAAATTAGATTGATCATCCAAGCCCATGAGAAACTGGGGAAATATGTGGTCAAGATATTGAGAAATTATCGAAAATGTAATATCATGAGAGCATTTCTTATGAGGTCTCACAAAATAGTCTCCATTAGAGCATGTGGGGAAGTAAAGCCAGAGCAAGGCACCTAACAAGAAATACAATAATTTATAAATACACACAAGCTGGCCATTGCTCAAAATTATCTCAATCCCATGAAGAAAGCTATTGTAGAACACGTGGTGAAACCAACAAAGTTGCATACGATGCTCTCCAAGTTATTCTACCAAGTAGAAGCAGACATGAAAATAATAGTGCATGGCTCTTTTGAATTTGAGATCACCTACGAGAGCCTAATATCGAACAAACTGTTATCCATACCTATCGATTACAAATCATGGCATACTTACAAGACTCAAGAATTGCAAGTCAAAAACATACCTTTTACTATTTTGGAATTAGTGCCATGAAATATTTTTATTTTATTATTCTTATTTTTCATGTAAGTATGTAAATAAAATAAAATTAGAATTAACATAAAAATAGAAATTAGATGTAAAATAAGTTGAGAAGTCATGAGGGTATTCAAAAAGTCATGGAAGGTGAAAGGTCACCTAACTTTGCATAAATATATCCTCATGGCTAGTTAGAAAAGACTTTTAGTTTTGGACTCCTTAGAGCACTTTGAAACGGAAATCTTGTACATTCATTGTGAAGATAAAGTAATAATTTTTCATTCCCACTATTAGGTCTCTTAGATACTTTGTGTAATAGTGCATGGGATATTTCAACACCAATATTTAGAACCTTTTTTGGGTCGCAGTAAGAATTTATTTCACGTGTTGTTGAACATTGTGAGACTATTTTTGTGGTTGTTTACTGGTATGTGATTGCTCTTCATGTGTTAAAATTAATTAACTATTTCATTAATTGGAATATTATATCTTATTTGAAATTATTTGTTGATTTATATATGTTCTTTCATCAAAATTATTAATTACGAGCTAATTTACAATTGGTAACTTGTATAACTATTTATTCATGCATCTTAAATACGGTTTTCTAACACTCTTTATTTGATGTTCATGTCCACTTTCCAATCTATTGAAATATTTTTTTGTATCTCTTTCTTAAGTTGTTTCCATAAGCTGCTTCAACTTGCATTCCATTAAAAGTCTTATTTGGGTTTCTTTTATTCTTGCTTACTTCATCCAATATTTTATTCTCACTTAAACACAATATGGAAACTGGGCCAATATTATGGATGGGACTCCTATCCCAAACTATGTGATGTCTAATTGAGACTTCATACAAGGGAGATCCCCTAACCATTGATGGTGCATTTCGCCCCATAGAGAATACATTAAAATGGTAAATTAAAGTTAATTGTTGATGTTTTGTACTATTTGTAGGTGATATCAATTAATTAGGGTTTAGTTAATTAATTATTTGGTTGTGCAAGGCGACTAGAAATGAACCTCAACAAGCTTTTTTAGGAAAATCAACTAGGAATAACAAGTCTATCAGATCATTTCAATTTAATGGGAAGAAAAGCCAAAGGTCGAGTCTATAGGTTGATGGTAAGGTCGAGAGAAGTTACGTTAATAGTCGAAGTCAAGGGGCAGTGTTAGTCATCAGTATTTTTTCACCTGTTGATGATGACTAGTCTTTAAAGCCAAGTTTTATAGCAGCTGATCTCCAATTTGTCAAATTTGTCAGCTAGAAAAAACCCATAAACATTTTTCCCTCCTACCTTTTCAATCAGCCTATGATGAGAAAAATCTAATTGTCAAACCCTATCTAGTCTCAGTCATACAAACTTGTCCATCAGCTCCAAAGAGAATACTCCAAATCTGGCAAAAGTCTCCCCTAAGTTAGGTAGTGGTGCTTTAGGCAATCTTCCCTTGGCAAACTATCCTAAGCCAAAAGAACCTCTGTATAAAACCAACCAGTCATAGATGACCTTCCTATTCTGCAAATAAAGCTTGATACACCCTTAAGTCATGCCACTAACAAGCCTTGATGTCTCAGCGGTGCATATGCCACAAGTCAAACTGATATTAGGTGGATTTACAATGTTAAATGTCTTTTCCAAAAGAAGAAGTGTACCAGTGTTCCAGAAAAAATTATTAAACTTAACATGAGAAGACAACTGCTTCTCATCTGGTTTTGAGCCTGGGATGCAAAATACTGGACAGAGAGGTAATTCAATAGCTCTTGCAAACATAGTAAAAAATGTCAGTGACTAATGACTAGCAAGTAATACTCTACAGATTACAAGTCATGTTTCTCCTAGGGTCAAAGGATGCATAAGGATATTTTAACAACATGATTACATATCTCAGAGAATTGCCCCTCATGGCATATTGTCAATTTGTCAATTTTATTTACGTAACTTTGAATAGGCACTACAAGGAAAGATGACATAGTTTGACAAAGGGATGGAATAGCATCACTGCGTAAAACCTCCTCCAAACATGAGCAAAGGGTTGGATGACTGTGTAAAACCTCCTCAAAATATGAGCAGATGGTTAAGTCATTGGTTGAAAACCTCCTTCATTTAAAAGCAGATGGTTGGGTGACTGTGTAAAACCTCCTCCAAACACGAGCAGATGGTTAAGTCATTTGTTAAGGCCTCCTTCATTTAATAAGCAGAGGGTTAGGAATAGAGGTGTAGCCTCATCCAAAAAGCACAGGCCTAACAGTGCTGCAAATGGCCTAAAAAGCCTGTTTACATCTTTTGTCCAATAGAAGAAGCCACTGATACAACGGTGATGTTTCAAGGGATGCTTACACAATTTCACTATTGAAAGACAGAATTGAAATGCAGTGGGAAACATTGAATGATCATTAGTATAAAATGGTGTTAAAAAGAGGACGAGTAGTGGTACTATGATAAGTTAAGAAGCTTTGTTTCTCATGTCTACAAAAGCCTCCTTCAAAGAGTAAACAAAGGCTAGAATTCCCAAGCTTACAGCAAACTCATCAAAATTCCAAAGAAGATAGTCTGAGCCTTGCTTCTGAAAGAAACTCTTGCAAATGAACACACAGAGATAGTATGTGTGAGGAAAGGGTATGACATATGTTTTAAATTCAGAGACAACACTCAAATTAAATGAAACATACTATTGTCATAAACAAAGACCTTGTTATGAAACATGTGAAAAAACCATGGCTGTTGCATATGATTTCATTAAGGGTCTCTAAAGGCCTCTTCCCTTGATCAATAGATATAAGTCAAGTTTCAGTGAATGCCACTAAGGTTTTACCCATAGTCAGAGAGAAATATCGTTTTAAGGATGCATCAGTAGTCCTTGATGTTGCTTCGGAGCAGTTTTTCCTTGTTTAAAGCATAGAAATGACAAACAGTGATAGGGGTACTTTTCTTAATGAAGAAACAGTGAAAGGGAAGTGGAGAAGTTGTCCACAACATTTTTTTATTAACGAAATCAAAGATGGGTTGTTATAACATTGTAAAAGTGATGAAATTACAAAGGAAGTGATTCATGTTTTGATAAAACAAAAAGGGACCTTTTCAAGCATATAAACCCTCCAAAGCATGATATAAAAACATTTGAACTTTCTTTCATATAAAAGGTGGAGGGACCGTTGGCAAAGTCTCATTGTGAAAATTCAAAACGCATACAACGTTCCCCTAAGCTTCCCACTAAAGAAATGAGGGATTTCGAGCAAAATTCAAGTCTTTTTCAAGGCTCAAGCATGTGCAGTGCGCCTAGAAAAGCGCGCGGCGTGCATGGGAGAGGAAATACACAATGTTTACGTTGTTGCGCAGCGTGCCTGTAGTGGCGTGCGGTGCGCCTGTAGCGCTGTTCACAAACTGCCCTAAGGCCGACCCAACACCCCTCACTGCGCGACGTTTTTTCTTGTGAACATGCCGCTTACTCAAAACACCTTCAAAAACGCCTTTGGAGCTGCTCAATAAATCGACCAAGGCCATAAGCATTATTTCAAGGTATTATCCATTTCTTATTGCTAGTTTTTGAAATCTTAAAGGGGTGACATGGTTATTTTCTCAAAGAATAAGTAGTGATAAGGAGGGTAGGGTTTTTGATAATAAAAAAAAGTTGTTTATTGCTGTGAATGTCATAGACCATTACAGTGATAGAGGAAAGTTTTTAAACAGTCTTAAGAAGCCCTTATATCCTTTCAAAGACAATGATAGTGAAGGAGTAGGGTTTTAAAGGATGAAGGCTTGGTAAATGAATTAAAAACTTCCTTTTTATGATTGAGACAACAAACTCTGTGCAACCTCCATAGTTCAAAAAGCAAAATCTGTGTTTAAAAGTCCCAAAATCAGTCTAGAAGGGTGTTTTTCTTCCTGTGTTGAGCAGAGATCCCAAAAAATTGCTAGAGAGTGTCCTAACAGTGTTAAACAAGAGCATACTTTGTTTAAAACTCAAAGGATAAAGCAGTGTTTATAAGGTGAGAGCTTGGTCAATATATAGTGTCCTCTCTGTGTTGTGAAAATGTGAACTTTGTGCAGCCACCAGAGTTCCAAAAAATCTGTGTGGTGAGGTCTTTTAAGTCAGTTGAAGGATGTTTTGTCTTGTTTTAATTTGTAAAAAATAGTGAATAGCAAAAAGAGCATTGTTTGAAGAGAATGGTTTTCTTATCAAAACAAAGGAGATCCTTGTTCAAACAAGGGACCACCAACACATCTTTTCAATACCTTGCCCAAGCACAGTGATAAGTTGATTTTGTTTCATTTGAAAAATACTTGTTGATTGGCATCAAAGAGGACAAAACAGTGACTTATAAGGAGAAACAGGGGTGTTGTTGAGAAACCATTTCAAGGACCATTTGAGACAGCTTGTTTTTGCAGAGAGTATCCAAAACAAAATGCCTCCCAGGGAAGACAGTAGAAGTGGCCTTCACATGAGGTTTGAGCCTATTTCAACTGAAGAGGTAAATGCTCATCCATCAGTCCTGTTTAACTTTCATGAGGTTGGATGTCTAGAGTTTTGTCAAAGGGTGCAGGAGGTGAAAAGCTATTCCCCCTTGACACATCTTTGTGCTTTGAGATTTCAAGGGAAACACTTTCAGCTGGCAGGATTGGATTTCAAGTTTTCTCCTAGATCCATTTCCAAGGCCACCAAAATCCATTATGTCAGAGAGAAGTGGTTTAAATAGAGCCACCTAGACTCAGAAAAATACAAACCTTTTTTGAAGCTGAAGCATCAAGATACATGTCCATCCATCTTTCCCTTCTCATATCTATTGACTAGTTATGCTCCCCTCATGAAGATAATCATGAAATACTTCACTTGCGAGGGAGGGTTCTCCCGGATCTACGCTAACGATGTCCAGTTGCTCATGCATTTCACAAGAGCCCCATTGTTAAATTTCTCTTTCTTCCTCCATAGAAGTATTGAAAAAATGGCCTCCACTGTTCAGAAAAGACCTCATTCTTAGCAATCAGTTTTCCTTTTCCATCATTCCCTCATCAAGGTTGTTATTCTTCATCAACTTGAGAAGAAGGGAATATTTTGGGAAACTTTCATTGAACATCTAGATTCCACCACTGTCCCTTCATTCCATGCATCTCCTTCACCTTCCACTCACCATCCTTCACCTTCTTCAAGTAAGCCCATTCCCAAGAAGCTCAATTTTCCCATAATTGAACATAATGAAGAAGGGCGGCAAGGGGAAGAAGAACATGATGAAGAGGAGGAACATCATGATGAAGGGGAGAAACAATAGTAAGGGGAAGAAAAACATTATGAAGATGAACAACAGCAAGATAAGGAAGGGCAGCAAGATGCACAACAACAAGATAAGGAAGGAAAACAAGATGAACAACAGCATGATGAAGAGGAGGAACAACATGATGAAGAAGGGCAGCAAAGTGAAAAATATCACAGTGAGGAAAGGTAGCAAGGTGAAGAAGAGCACAGTGAGGAAAGGTAGAAAAGTGAAGAACATCACAATGATAATATGCAACACAATGATGAAGGCATCCATGAAGAAACTCAAAACAGTGGCAAGCATGATGAGGAAAGTAACAAGGGCAAAGACCCAATAGAGCATGTGCTAGCTGCCTCTCCTAGGCAAGGGGCCATGTTTTCTTCTCCAAAAGTGGCCAAGCCCCGGACATCAAGGAAAAGGGTGCCTAAAACTATAACTCCAAATGTTACTAGGGCCCTCCGAAGCAAGGGGAAATTTCCTAAGTAGCCCTTTGTCGATTTACCGAAGAGGAGGAAGTCCAAGAAGGCCACCCAAAGCAAGGGAAAGGAGAAAGAAGAAAGCAGCCATGAAAAGGAGAGAGACTTTGACATAATTCAAATCCAAAGTGATGATAGCGACAATGAGGCCCGAATCCTAGAGTCTCTCTTGATCAATAGAGAAAGCCAAATTGATACTTTGAGGACATATCTAGAGAGGGCTAGAAACTTCAATCACTTTTTGCAAACTCAAAATAAACATATGAGTGTCCACATGGCGGTATATGAGACCCGGGCCATCAAATATAAAAAAGAGGCCTCCAGGGCGCAAGTTAAATTGGAAGAACTCATGGGTGAGTTCAATGATAACGAAGATGAAGATCATCCCAAGAGAAAGAGGCCAAGAACCATGGGACTCAGAAGAGCCCTTGAGAAACAAAAGGAGTAAGAAGCCACCCTTCTCCAATCTATTCCTCTCACTACTTTGTTCACCCAAGAGATAGAGAACAATTGAGAATCATGGCTCGAGAGGGTGAATGATCACTTGGAAAAGAAGTTGGAGAATACCAATAGAGATTTGGACCTTCAAAGGAGGATGACTGGGCACTATAAGAAGCTCAATCAGTTTGCCCAGCGGAAATTGAAGGCCACACAGGAAAAATTCAAGGAAGCTGAAAGGAGGCACCTGGCACCAAAATTGAAGAAAGACACCTCAAAACTCCAAATTTTGGCCTTAGATTCATAGCATGTTTCTGAAAACCCTTGAGGGTCATGCTTGCCAAATTTGGGCGAAATTCAACAAGTTTTGGTTTTTTGTCATTTTTGGGATTTTTTCTAAAACTCATGGGCATCGCCATTTTTGTTTGGGGCATCCTCAAAGGATGAAAATGGTATCATTGGATGCCATAATTTTAGGGGCATATACTCAGAGATTTTCAGATCAATTGAAGATGATTTTCACCCCACAATGGCGAAAAACACTCACTTTTTCCACACTCTGCCCCGTTTATCAGCAAAGTCTATTTCTTGGGTTTTTACACACAAGTCAGCTTTTGACAGACTTCTAGTGATCAGTTTGGAGCAAAATAATTATTTTCAGAAAATAGACATTCAGATTTTTCCCACGAGCCATCACGGACCTTGTTTCAACATCGGGAAGGCTTCCAAAAGTTTTCGGAAAGACAGGGGACTTTCTGCTGATATATTTCTTAAGTATTTTTGTGAAAAATGTAGCTTTCTAAAGTGAATTTTCCTCATGTGCATTTAGCTATTTTTGGGCATGATTAGTTATGAAAAGTCAATATATTTTACTTTTTTAGCATTTTTGAGATATTTTATTAGATATTTTGTGCCTTGGGCTTTGCAAAGCCTCAACGACAAAATCAGATATTTTTGATGGGCCAATAAGATTGCAAGTTGCACTAGGAGGTTTTCCCTTATCTTGGCCTATATATTCCAAGAGAATTCATTGTAAACAGGCTGAACTTGATGAATAGAAGCAATATATGGTTATAGAAGCTTGGAAGAAACACTTGTCTCATGGATCGGATAGTTTCTTGAATGTTTTTGGATGATGAAGGAGGTCTGTTGTTGGATTCCTTGACTTGGTAAAATGGTATAGTGTCCCTCTCTATTATGCTTCATATTTTTCATTAATAATTCCATGTTCTTGCTTGCTATAAGAAAGTAGAGAATAGATTTGAGACATGCCCTTGGAGGCACCTCAAATTCCCTGTTTCTTTATAGCTTCTATGTTTTCTTCCTTCTTAGTCATATCAAAAAATCCTTGATTTATCTTTGATAACTAAAAAAATTGTTTTCTTGTTTCATTTATGGTTTTATGCATGCTAAGTATGATAAATGGTATGCCCTTCTTACTCATGGCTAGTCATAGCTCCACCTTTGAAACATCTCTTTGATTGTTTGATTGTCATTTGTTGAACCAAGGAGGTCTTGTACTGATCTTGCCCTTTGCCTAAAACTACACAATCTTGCTTCAAAGTGCCCAATAGCTTGAAATACTATTCTTAGGCGTTGCCTCATAGTGATTTGAGTTGTTTTTTTGTCTTAAATGTATTTCCCCAAAGTCCGATAGTAATTTCCTAAAGTTAGAGAGTCATATCTCTCTATGTATTGCTTGAACGTTTATTTCTATGCATTGATCAGTTTATAGTTTAATTTCTCATGATTAATGGTTAGCCCTGCCATGTTTATGTCAGATATTGAAATATTTCTGTTTGAAATCCTTTGTTCTTCACAAATTTAGTGTCCATCGCTCTCCATTTTACCCAAAGATCCATTTTACCTCGCTCAAATCAGCCCTTCAATAACCTTGTATCACCATTTGAAAGCTTTCTTGACCTTTTCGACCCCATAGCCCAGTTAATATGACAATATTTTTATCTATATTAGTCTTTGATCAGTTCATCCCTCACAAACCTAAAAACAAAACCAAAAACCTACCTCATAACTAGTCTAAAATCAGAAACACAAGAAGCAAACACATAGATATCCCTTAAAAAAATAGAGAGAGCCCTCTCTGAGTCCAGGAAGGCTAGGTCCTTGGGCTCCAAAGATTGGTTTGATCTTACACTGTCATTTGGTTTTCCAATCAGCCAAATCACTGGACCCTAACATAATGGCAATCACAGTGGGACTTTTCTGATTTCATTTTATTCTAAATACCTTTCAAGACTCACAGAAAGCCCCTTTTTGAACCAAAACTCACTGTACTATTGAACCACCTCATCGCCACACTAACATAATGGCAATCACGGTGGGACTCCGAGTTAGTGACAATCTAAGTACACCTTAGAACTCCATAAATCCATTATCTTCAAGAAAACCTAGTGAATTAGCCATCTCATCGCCACCCTAACATAATGGCGATCACGATGGTACCCTGAGTGATAAACAAACTTATATTCCCTAAACATTCCAGCAACCTTAAGAATATTATCTGATTGACTTATCCCATTGCTCACTAACATAGTGCCGATCATGGTGGGACCTTCCGAGTTAGTCAAAATCTAAGTATACCTTAGTAACTCTTGAAGTCTCAATCAAACTTAGAAAACTTAAGTGTTGTTTGAAGAGTAGAAGCTAGCTCTTTCACCATCTTAGAAAAATGATGATTCAATTATAGGAAATTCTTACAAACCTCGTAGGCTACACATAAAAACTCAGAAAACCCCAAAACATTCCCAGATTGGCTTTTCCCTAGTTATTAGTGGTGGACCATAGCTACATATCTACAAAAACCACCAAGTTCCACCTGGAAACTCCA
The DNA here is from genome assembly GCA_034641835.2 of Pinus albicaulis. Taxonomy (NCBI): domain Eukaryota; kingdom Viridiplantae; phylum Streptophyta; class Pinopsida; order Pinales; family Pinaceae; genus Pinus; species Pinus albicaulis. The sequence goes on along the minus strand of CM076576.1, from coordinate 175,491,668 downwards.
CTAGCCTCCAGTAGGCCTAAAAACTCCATAAAAACCAAAAATTCATAAACCATACCTTTCTGTTGACTCATGCTTTCCAAAGCTTAAAGACTCATGGTGCAAACTCTGTGATCAGTGACAAACTAAGTATAACTTAGTGATTCAGAAAAATTCACCTCAACATAGGAGATAAACTGAAATAAGCTTGCAAATAGAACCATCAGCTTGTCCAGACAGCCTAGCAAACTGTTGAAACCAAGTAATAACTCTTCCTTGCAAGTCTTCACCTCAAAGTTTTCTAGAATTTTTTTTTCCTAAAAGCATCTTTGATAGTTTTGGTGGTGGACCATAGTTCTCAAAGAAATCCACTTGGTGACTCCACCAGCCATGATTTTTGTTTTGACCATCCTTCACTTTAGCAAAACCCCTAGAGAGGCCATTCATCCAAAAAAATCACAAATTCCATCCTCTCTAAACTCTAAATTCGAAATCTTGCTTCACAAAGAATCTATACCAGATCTCATCTGGACCCAAATCCCCCTATCATAGTAGATGACCCAGAGAAGATTCTATGGCAAGCTTCCGAAACTGGCAACCTAGCTACCGATACGTCCATCCGTAAAGCAATATCAGTACCTGAACACCTCACATCCTTGCAGGATTCCCAATTTGAATTAAAATCGGCAAAACCCGTTTCTAGAAGCAAGTCACAAAGTAAGGTAAACTTTGACGATCTTGAGCCCCTAGATCTGCCACAGAGTCCGAGTAGAGAAGCCTCACCTACTACACCTCCTGACTTTCAGCTTCTCCATCACTTTGGCTCCTACCAGCCCGGATCTGCTCAAAATTAGATCACTAGCCCAAGTACATCTGCCACACCCATCCAAACCACTACTGTTCAAATCACCTCAGCTCATCCTACAATCCCTCATATTGTACATCATCCATTAGCTCCCACCATGGCAGCCTGGTATGCACCCTTGGTGTTACCACACCCTTTGGCTCCTTTACAAAATAACTATCAATCCAAAATCCCACACTTTACCGGAGTTGAGGCTACTACCGCTCAACAACATGTAGATAAAATTAGCGATGCCTTTGAATACATGGAAATAGAAGATGAGACTATAAGAATGAGGATGTTCGCCAAAAGCCTGGGCGAAGAACCCAAAAAATGGTTTAAGAGCTTAACTCCAAACAACATACACGATCTCCCAGAGCTCTACCAAACCTTCATAAATAAGTGGGAAATCATAAATAATCCCATTCAAATCCTGTCATAGTATAACAATCTAAAAAGGGAAAATGGGGAAAGTGTCCAGGAATACTGCACTAGGTTCAACACTGTTTATAACGCCCTCCCACCTCACTTCAAGCCTCCACTTGGCTCAGCCTTAGCAAAGTTCCCCAAAGGTTTTGACCCAGACATGACTTATCAACTAAGAGACAAGGACCCCCCAACCTTAGAGGAAATGCAAAAAGTGGCCATAAGTGCAGAAGCCAACTTAGAAAAAAAGAGAGCTAGGACCAGATCAGAAAGGAAAGTCACATACCAGGATGAGGTCTCCCCTTCAGCCCCTTCCTTAGATCCTAGAATAGATGACTTGGTTAAATCCATGGAAAAAATGTGGGAAAAGATGAGTGAAAAGACACCTCTTAGGGATAACTAGCCCAACCCTCCAAACAGAAACCAGAACCAAAACTTTAGGAGAGAACAGCCTCAAAAAAACCAAGGGAAACTGACCAACAAATTAGGTCACCCTTTAATTAAAATTATGTTGATGAGGATGAGAGGGATGCAAAACCCATTGATGGAAGTCATTTGAACCTAATAGGTTCTGATAACGAGAGTGAGGTTTACCTCACAGAAGAAGAACAATATTTCTTCTCTCCAAATCAAAATGAAACCAAATATGAAGATCCTAAAGATCTTGCTATAGATTTCATAATTCCATAATAGAAGCTTGCAGGCAGTATGATCTTAGAAGCAGAAAAAACCAAGACAACACCAAGAAAGGTAGCCCGGACACTACTAAAACCCTTGATACCATCCTTAAAAAAGCAGTGGATAGCAACAAAATCGTGGTCAAGAAAACTGACCAAAACAAAGATAAAGCTATCTCAGATTGTCCTAGTACCTCTACCAAGATTCCCGAGATGGATGTGTTCAATAAAATCCCCAACCAGAGTCAGCAAATTAAGAACATAGAGAAAATCATGGCCGAAAAAACTGAAGCAAACTTATCTAAACTATAAGCACCCTTCAGTTTTGAAGGTGAAATCGCCAAAATAAAGATCACTATGCCTCTCACCGAGATTATCGCCCAAAACTCTTACAAATCCCAAATGCTAAAGGTCCTAATTATAGGAAATGATGCAACCACCTTAAATCTAGCTGATGACACCCTTGAAGTGTTGTTTGGTCCAAAAATAGAAGGGAAATTCCAAGAAGGAACCACTCTTCCCTTTTACATCAGTCTGAATATACATGACCAAATCCTACACAATTCCATGCTAGACTCTAGAGCCTCGCATAATCTCATGCCAAAGGTGGTAATGGAAAGACTAGGCCTAGAAATAACAAGACCCTATAAAGACTTATATTCCTTTGATTCAAGTAGAGTCAAGTGTCTAGGCTTAATCAAATATCTTTGTTTCAGTTTGGCCCATGTACCTGCAAAACATCTCATCATGGACATAGTGATAGCAGACATCCCTCCCAAGTATGGAATGCTTTTATCTAGATCTTGGGGAGCCAAGCTTCAGAGAAATATTCAACTTGATATTTCCTATGCCACTATTCCTGTATTTAACCAAACTAGAATGCTCTATCGGGAATCACACATGAAATATATGATCAGCAGCCAGGAAAAGCCAGATAACATCCCGATGTACTCCTTGCATTCAGATCTGAATTCCTTCATTTTACACACTGATGAAAACATTGAGGAACAGTTGGGAGAAATTGAAACAAACTTAGACCCACCACATCAACTACCCCAAGTTCTCTATGATGAACGGGACACTCAAAATTATCATGATCATGAGAAGTTATGTCTTGATGAAAGAGATTTTGTTCCTCTTGAAACAGAAATAGAGCAAGAAGCACAAAACATTATATACCATCAAGAAAATTTCTCAAACCATACACAAACATGAGCAGTAATATCAAGATATTTTTTCAGAACAAAGGCATTAGAGGACTTCCATATTACAAACCTCTTTAGAAATAAGGGGGAGAGAAGCTTAATGTTCTTACCACACCTTAAGTATTTACCATATCATACCTCTACCCTTTCAAATGAAACCTTGACTGAAGCCATAATAGATCCAAATCCAGGAAAAATGTCTAGAAAACTTCTTATGAAAGGATATGATGACCGCAGTCTAGATATACCTGAGTTGTTTGAACTCGCTAACATTCTGCCACTCCACCAAAGACTTAGAACTGCTAGAATTTGCAATCTTGTTCAAAATACTACTTCATATAGATAAAACAGTGAAAAGCACTATGCCACTGCCATCACTCCAAAAAACAACTTCGACAAAAGAAAATACAAAAATCTTTACCAAACAATAATAGTCAAAGATAAAACAGCTGGTCATAGGATCTGTTTTGATTTCAGATATACAAATACACACCCTTGTGATAGAAACTATATCCTTCCTACCCAAGACCACGATATACCAATGATAAATGCTTTTAATCATGTGTCTTTGCAAGATGATGTTTTAGGGTATTGCCAAATGATTCCTTTGCAAAGAAAACAACTCAAAGAATTTTTCAACTATGCTGGAAGTAGTTCCATTTTCAAACCCAGAATTGCAAAACCACCAGACACCAAAAACATGCTCCTAAAAGCCATGTTTCCAGTTCTGAATTTCTGCATTCCGATGTACCTTGATGATGTCATCATATACTTCAAAAATGACAAATAATATATGCATTATTTGAAAAATATGTATAGCAAAAAAAGGAGTAGGAATCAGAAGTATAAAGAGGTACAGTGGGAAGATACATGGTTGTTTAGAGAATCATGCATGAATCCTTATGGTATGCTTGAAAGATAAAAAATTTCGAACTTTAATTTTCAAGAACTGAGTGGACCAAGAGTGGTAGGAGTTCCTTATGAACATAAGATGCTTAATTTTCACCATTTCCAAGATTTCTGAGTTAAAACATTTCCAATCATTGTATATACCATTGTTTGAAAAATAAGTCAAAAAACAAAAAATTCAAAAACAATAGAAAAATAGAAAAAGAGGGCGGTTTGAAAAATATAAAGAAAGCCCCATGTTCAAGAAATAGTCATTCTGAAAGCACACCAATCTAAATGCTGCTACTAGTGCTCAAAATGTCTTGTTTAGTTATCTAGCCTAATCATAACTGAACATGTTTTAAATTTATTTGCTGATAAGTTAGTGAGAGGAAAGATAGTCAACATTGTGCAAGCTTGAATTATCAAAAATAGATTAGGAAAAGATACTGGTTCCACATGCTCAAAACAAAACCAAAGAGGAAAGTAGGGATGAAAAACAAACTATGTATCCTAGCCCTGATTTTCTAGATTTCATTTTATGAAAAATAATATTTTTGTGTAGCTTGTCTTCCATGCCACAAGTACATGACAAATCAGACTATCTAATCTTGATTTGGTCATTTTTCAATTTCATGTTTTAGATTAGAGAATAATATCCTGTCAAACATCTTAACCTTGACAGTCGATCCAGCACAGGTAGAGAAACAAAGGAGTTCACCAGCTTAATCTGAACTCCCGGTGGATATAAGTGTAGAATTAGATAGTGTCATTTTTTCAAAAATATTATGTGAAAGGGTTGCTAGTTCAAATGCACCCAAAAGAAGAAAAAATGTTAGAAAATATAGTGGGGTAGGTAGAAATGTCATTGATGCTAATCATGCTGTCAATTTTCAGAAATAACATCAAGGAAGAAAGAAATTTGCGCCAATGGATAAAGGCGCTAGTGTTCAAAGAACCGAGATCTGAAATTATGGACACCTCCTGAAAAGGAGCTTCCCTCCCCAAATGGAGCCACTGTTAGTCAACAATATTTTTTCACCTGTTGATGATGACTAGTCTTTAAAGCCAAGCTTTCTAGCAGCTGATCTCCTATTTGTCAAATTTGTTAGCTAGAAAACACCCATAAACATTTTGCCCTTCTACCTTTTCAATCAGCCTATGATGAGAAAAATCTAATTGTCAAACCCTATCTAGTCCCAGTCATACAAACATTTCCATCAGATCCAAAGAGAATACTCCAAATCTGTCAAAAGTCTCCCCTAAGTTAGGTAGTGGCGCTTTAGGCTATCTTCCCTTGGCAAACTATCCTAAGCCAAAAGAACCTCTTTCTAAAACCAACCAGTGATAGATGACCTTCCTATTCTACAAATAAAGCTTGATACACCCTTAAGTCGCGCCACTAACAAGCCTTGATGTCTCAGCAGTGCATATGCCACAAGTCAAACTGATATTAGGTGGATTTACAGTGTTAAATTTCTTTTCCAAAAGCAGAAGTGTACCAGTGTTCCAGAAAACATTATTAAACTTAACATGAGAAGACAGTTGCTTCTCATGTGGTTTTGAGCATGGGATGCAAATACTGGACAGAGAGGTAATTCAATTAGCTCCTGCAAACACAGTTAAAAAGGTCAGTGACTAATGACTAGCAAGTAATACTCTATAGATTACAAGTCATGTTGCTCCTAGGGTCAAAGGATGCATAAGGGTATTTTAACAACAGGATTACATATCTCAGAGAATTTCCCCTCATGGCATATTGTCAATTTGTCACTTTTATTTACTTAACTGTGAATAGGCACTACAAGGAAAGATGACATAGTTTGACAAAGGGATGGAATAGCATCACTGTGTAAAACCTCCTCTAAACATGAGCAGATGGTTAAGTCATTTTTTAAGGCCTCCTTCATTTAATAAGCAGAGGGTTAGGAATAGAGGTTGTTACACATCAATTTGTCACCGTCCCTGCAATTCCCCATCCCGCACAATTGTTGGGATCATTCCGTGACCTGTGAGTAGTGACATAACTTGAAAACATTTTCATGGCATTCCCCTAAACATGTACTTTCATTGCCCTGAAGACAACTCCTTGTGAAAAACCCTAAAAACACCCCTTTTTGCATTGGCGCGGGAAGCTAGTTCATTACCCATGCCAATGGGGGAAATCCTTCAAAGAGGGTGCGCTAATTGGCGCTCTGTCTCAGAGTCGCACTCACGCTAGCCATTTTAAGAAGTGTTTTTAAAAAATAAATGGCGGAAGTTTCGTCCTAACTGATCCATAAAATGATATCTAATTTGAGTTGGGAGGTTTGGCTTCGGATATCCATGTATAGGAAGTGGTTTGCCACCTCTCATGGAAGCTTCCTTGAGGATAGGGTGAATCCCATGATTATAGGGATCCCAACTCCCCTTCCTCCATCTATAAAAGCTTGCTCATCTCCTTTGCAAGCTAATCTCTAAGTTCCCAAGAGCCATCAGATCCTTATGCTACAAGAACCTTGATTCATTCCCTTAAGGCCAAATCCAATCAAGGAGATTATTGTCAAGACATACGAAGAGAGAGGCTTGTCCCATCCCCAACAGGATTTTTCGAGACATCTTCCGCTGGCGACCCTCCGAAGGAGAATTCAGCGTCAGAGCCAGGTTGTATCCTCCTTTGATTGATTAATGATAAGCGACTATTGGTTATGGTTCCACTCTTTTTTTATATTATGATGATGAGTTATGTCTTCTCTGACTGACATGCAGTTGCGTATACTGGATTTTACGCTTGCGTTTGTTTTGTTTCTTGCATGTGTAGGTGTCCAATCACGGAGATCGTGAGGATTGTGATCTGTCAGAGCTAAGGAATGGGAGCGCTACTTTCTCTCCAAGCGACAACGTTGGATTCCAGGTAAGCCTTCATTGCTAGTTGGTTTATTTGTAATTAGGAACCTGCACTATAGCGTGAACAATTATTGCTAGACCCAGTCTGGGCTAGTAGGGATCGCCTCTGTCCGTAGAGGGGATTTACCTTCACAACAATTGGCGACTCCACTGGGGATCGTCTAGCTTGTTGTTGTTCTGATTTGTAAGCTATAGACGGAGCCTGAAGTTAGCTAGATAGATTTCGAAACGCTATTGCTCTGCATTAGTGAAGTAGATCAAAGTTGCTTCGATCAATCTCCGGTTTAGTTTATGAACTGAACACTTGGAGTATTGTCTTGTCTTTTCGGTTGTTTCTCGATTCTACTTTCTTGATCGACTCTTTTGGTTGGATCTATTGTGTTTTGGCTTTTGGTTCAGCCCCAGAGGATCAGATCTGACCTCTACTTTTCCGAATTTTCACCTTTTCATAGTTGGCTTGATTGGCGCGGTTTCTGCCTTGACATTCGCGCCAATTGGCGTGGGTTTCCAGTTCATTACTCATGCCAATCCCATTCTGGTGCTATTTTCAGCCTTAGAGTCACACCAATCCTGTAAGGTAGTAGGGTTTACTCTGTTTTGAGCCTTCTGAGACTGATTTGGGTGTTTGGTCTTGTTTTTACGATTGCTTGAGTGTTCTGGAGCTCTGCTTGAATGACTGTCAACTTCGTCCTTTGGTTGTTTGTCCATTTCTATCGATTTTACATTTTAGCCCTAGGGCATCTAGGTGTTATTATGCGTCGAGCCTCCTTTGGAAGTTTTTGGTTTTTATCTGCTCAGTCAACTTTGTGATTTCTTCTCTGCATTCATTTGGTGGTTGTCTATCATTTTATTGTGTTATTTGAGTGATTGGTTTCTTCTTCATTTGAATTCCGCTTTGTCTCATTGTGGGCATAGATTACATCGTTCATTTGAGTCTTGGAGATTCTGCTTGAAGTGGTGAGTTTGGTCTTGGTTGGGAGAAATTATTTGTTTTTTCATTTTCAGGCGTTGGCGCTTGTTGTCAGTTAGCAACCCATGCCAATTGGGCGTTGGCGCTAGTTGTCAATGATGAAGTCGTGCCAATTTCAGGGTGTGTGAAAATTGAGATTTTTTCTCTAAATCCTTCACCAGTGTGTCTTTCCCTTCCGGTATTTTCACTGTATGAGCATATATTACATTGCTCATTATTTGAAATGTCTTCTCTCCATTATTGTTTTATGTAAAAGGGAATGAATGCCTTGTTTTGATCTCTTGCTTTGGAAATCCTCTTTTTGTTTGACCTCATATGTCTTCTCGCCTTTTGAGGGATTTCGTGACAAAGTGTTTGAAACAACGATTGCATTCTTAGTGTTTGTTTACATCTCTTTTGCATTCATCCTTCATTAAGGAGATTTGCGTTATTTTAGTTTTCATCTCATAGTTTGCTTTTCGTTAAAATGCATTAGATCACATTGCATTGAAAATTGCTTTTTGAGATCCATCATTGAACTTAGATTACATTGTTTAATGATTGAAAGCTAAAAGTTGCTTTGAGTGCATTCTTTTTCATTAAAAGCATGCATTAAGTAGATTCTCATTTCATCGAAAAATGCATTGAGTGCATTCTTATCATTTGAAAAGGAAAAGGAAATTGTGCATAGATTACAATTGCATAGTTTTCGAAGAAGAGGATTTTGCATAGATTACATTGCATTATTCACATCGTTGAATGTTTGAAATTACTTTTGGATAGTGAAAGTCATCTAGTTTGGAAAAATTTCGTTTACAATGTTGTTGTTTGTTGCATCATTGTTTGAAAATCTTCCCTTAACTAGATAACATTCATCAAATTGAAAATATTTCTTTTCTCATACAGCTGCATATAGGAGATTGTCAGATGACATTCAGTAGGGCCTGAAAACTGAAACATAATTGAAGATAAACATTAAAATACCTTCAATTTACACTAAGGTAGCATTGAAACATTAACAAAATATTTAGAGGTCTAGGCTAGAGACGTGTTCCGGTGTCTTTAAACCTAGTAGCTGTCGTTCGCCTCTTGGCCTTAGACAGCACTAGTACGGACTTGTGCTCCCTGTACTGTCGCGTATATAAAGGGAGACCCCACTATGTTTCTATACTTTATCCATAGGAAGCTAAGTCTGCCGCCCTATACTCGTGATACACCAAACACAACATTCGGGGAGATTGCCTGCACGTACGTCAAGTCCTTAGTTGATTTCTCTTTCATTTTGAAACCAAGGTGTATATTGCAGTTCACGATTATTTGGTACACCCTTTGCCTAGTATTCCTGAGCAATCATTTTGATCTTATCTGACTCTTTAAATTTGAAAAGATCATCAAGCGCTTGTCCTTTCATGCTTGCTTCAAAACTGAAAGAGATAGAGTCACCTTTCACCCGTTTCTCGACTCTTAAAACATGAAACGATGAAGTTTCTAAGTTTCGATGTGGTAAAATAAATCACCCATGATCACATGCCCTTTTAGAATTTTCTTGTTGGTCGTTTGATTGTGTGCCTTGTTTTTTAGCTCGCGTGCGATTCTGAGTTGTTGATGGAAACTTTTCCAGAGTTCGCCAACCAAGGAATCCCCTCCGATGGGAATCCTGGTCATTTTCCTCCTTTTCGAAATGTGGTGCTCCTTATATGGCAATGTTGTACCTTCCTGGGTTAACTGTTGGGTTGCCTGTTTAGTTGTTTTCAACCTCTGTAGTTCCGAATGTTTCAGCTACTGTTCAATCAATTCCTCCACCTGAACAACATCATGTTGATTCCAACATGGACCTCTCCCCTTCTTCGCCTGTTTCTGCATCCTCCTCTTCTACTTCACCTGGTGAAAGTCTGGATTCGAGTAACCAGGTGGCTAAGAAGAATAAGAAGAAGACAAAGAAGAAGAAGTCTGATAAGAGAGAGGCTAAGGCTGCAGCTACTGCTTCCGAAACACCTCCTCTTGATAAACCTTCCAACCCTCCGCGGAAATTCAAATTCCCTTGCATGTTATGCCAGGGATACCATCTTCTTCAAGAATGCCCTGGCATTCCAAAGGTGCTTGAAGTATGGTCCAATGGTCGCCCGCCGTTGCCTTTGGCTTCTGGGAGTCAGGTTGGGGGCACATCTTCAACTGGTGCTGGTAAAGCTCTTAAGAAGCAGGGTAAGATTACCAATACCTGTAAGTTGTGTGAAGGGCACCATGCCATTCACCTTTGTCCTTATATGGATGAAGCCAAAAGTATTTTGGACAACTCATCTGTTTCTGGACCATGCCTTCCAGCTGGTTATAAATAGCTTTCTTTGAGTCCTCCGCCAGCTGATGCCCCGATTGGTCAAGAGTCATCCTTGGTCGATCCCGCTCTCCCAAAAATTCAAATTCACGAATCCATTCCTGACCAACCATTGGTCATGGGATCGGTTGAGCTGGCCCCTTCTACGGTGCACTAGGTATTTTCTGTCGAGAGTGGATCTCATCCCCCTCAGGTTCTTCTTGTTTCTTCAGATTCCTCGGACTTGGAGAAAGATTCTCCTATCCCCATACTTCAAGAAGTTGCTCCTCCACCTCCCGTGATGGAGGTCCTGGAGGATACTCCTCCCGCCTTCAAGATGGAGGTCGTGGAGGATGCTCCTTCTTCTATCGTAACACCAGGGGAAGACCATCTCAATTCGATGGTAGCCCCTCCAAGTAGTTTGGTCGCTTCCTTTGATTGGAATCGATTCGCAAGATACCGCCTTCCGTCTTATGTGCCTTTTGAGATAATGGTACAGGCCTTTGGTCTAGTTGTACCCAGCACCATTATAGACGAAGGTGCATATGTTAGTATTTTATCCTCAACTACTTGGCATGCTTTCGGTTCACCGCCGCTTGTCCCTGTTACGCAGAATCTGTTGGCGTTTAACAGAAGAACTAGTCAACCATTAGGGATCCTTCCAAGGTTACTTGTTACTTTGGGAGGTAAAACCGTCCATATGGACATGATGGTTGTTCCAGGCCCCTTGGATTTCAATCTTCTCTTGGGGCGCGATTACACCTATGCCATGGGAGTGCTTGTCTCCTCCCTTTTTCGTGTGGTCTGTTTTCCGCATGAAGGATGGATCGTGACCATTGATCAACTTTCGTTCTTTGGTCCTGATATGGTAGCTGGCCTGCCATCATCCCTTCTTGGTTTTTATCCACCCATTGTATCTGCCTCACCACTGGTCAACTATGTGGCTACCTACCTCGTGCCTGTACCCACTAATAGTGCCATTGTGCATCAGGTGCTGGGGGCATTGGGTCCTGACTTCTAGGATGTTTTCCTTCCATCGGGAGTGGAACTCTTGGAAGCGATGAATTCTTGTTGATTATGATGAAGTCAGTCGGAGCAGTGTTCGTTTTCTTGTGTCAATCTCCTTAAAAAATGAAACAAGTTGGTCGGAGCACAATTCATTTTCTTGTGTCAAGCTCCTTAAAAAATGAAACAAGGTTGTCAGAGCACAGTTCGTTTTCTTCTTTCAAGCTCCTTAAAAAATGAAACAAGCTCATCGGAGCAGAATTCCTTGTCTTGTGTCAAGCTCCTTAAAAAATGAAACAAGGGTGTTTGGAGCATAGTTCCTTGTCTTGTGCCAAGCTCCTTAAACCATGAAACAAGGTGTCCTGAGGATAGTTCTTTTAATGTGTCAACCTCGTTAAAACAATGAAACACATTCCCATTCACTCCGAGTTCTAGTTAGGATCTCTGTAGTAACCAGTTTAGGCCTTTCTTGACTAGTTGGTGAAATCCTCACTCCATCCGCCTTTCATGGACTTGCTTGTATGTACTCGAATTGAGTCACTGTATGTCAGGGGGCATGCTTACCTTTTCAAGCATAGTTTGTTTCCGTTTCAAGTTTGTAAAATGAAAACCGGTTTCAAGCATAGTTTATCTTTGTTTCAAGCTTGTGTAAAAATGAAACCAACTTCAGCGTAGCTTCGATTTCAAGCTTGTGTAAAAATGAAACTATCTCCATTTTATTCTTGTGATTGCCATTTTATCACTATTTTTGTCGATGAGCCTTGGTTTTCTCATTCCATCGTCATCATTCAGCTACGATCATATGCCTTCACTTGGTTGTTTTACCCGTTCATGAGGAACCGTTGCGATGAGTGGTCTTGTTAGCCAGCCTCTTAACATTTACTTGTTGTGAGCAGTTCCACCATTACCGGAACCAGTTTCTACCCTTTATACCACTCGTTCCCCCAGGTGGAGTCATCTTTCAGCTCTTTTCTGAATCTCTAAAACATGAAAATATTTTCGAGTCCCTTGTCATTTTGATCTCGTTAAAGTGGCTACGAAATGACATCTACCCAGTATATTTTTACCCCTTTTTCGAGCTGAGATAGATTATTTACGAAAAAGGAATACCCTAGCCTATCGCGACTAGGAGGTTTTCTCAGACAAAGTTTTCTACCTTTTCGGATCTGAGAAACTATTTATGAAAAGGGACCTTTGGAGTTTACTTTTCCGCTGTATTTTAAAACTCTCTAAACATGAAAATATGTTGAGTTCTTCCTTTGTCAGACTCATTAAACCCTGATGACATCGGATTCAGTCGTAATGACGTCATTCGAGTCCCTCCTTCCTAGGGCTCGTTAAATGTACTAGGATGGGCTTATACAGCAAGAATATGGTATCCTCTTCAAGGTTGTGTAAAAATAAAGAGGTACTCGCCAGAAATGGTGGGGAAAATGGAACCAACATCATTGTCGTGTCGACAGTATGTCGCTCTTGAACATGGCACTTGTCTGCATTCATGTCAGGTTGGGGGCATCTCATCTCATTTTCCACTTGCCTCCGTGGGTTTGGGTGATTCCTTTTTGACCTCTCATCTGCTCTTTGCCTCGTCACCATGACCTTTGAACTGTTGATGTCAAATACTGCCAAATCCATTATCGTGCCGTCGATATGTTCAAGAGAAGTTGACGTCTGCAAGTACCAACCTACCTCTAATTCTCATATGATCCTAATTCACAAAGACATTATGTTCCTCTGTCTCGCATCGGTGATGTGGGAATGACTATGGCCCACCTTCGATCAAGGTCACTTCCTGTATACTTCAACTCATTATCCAGGAAGTTGATCTAGAGACTCCCTTCTGGTACCTTGGAGCCTGCATGCCTCAATGGTAGGTTCTTCGCATTCGACGTGAGGTTTTCATCATTGGCCTCTGATCAAGTGATTCTGCGGGTGTTTGTCATCAGCTCATTGTTCACATGCCGTAGATTGTACCTGTAGTACCTTGAGGACCATTGGAATTAATGGTGGTACCTCACGTTTGTTAATAGCTTTCATCATTGGCTGGTAATCAGATGATGTTTTTACATGTTCGACTTCAGCTCACTTATTCGCAAGCTTGAACTTGTACTTTTTTCGGGTCGAGATGGAGCGCAAGACCCTGGATTCTGCCTGTTATAATCCAGGCTGTGATTTTGTGGATTATTATGATTAGTTACATGACTCACTGATTGGATGGGTGCGACCATACATGAGTCTATTTACCGATCTTCACTGGATGGCTGCGTCCATGCCTCAGATCTGGATTATTACATACTCTGTTCTGGATGGCCGCGTCCATACCACGTATATATCATGTATTTGAGATATCAGTTGTACTTCTCTATGCAGGTTTTCCGACGGTGGTGTTTTTAGTTGGACATGTTCTCGTAAATCATTTCACCCCTCTCTTTATCTCAGGCCTCATGCTTTAGGGGGCATCTGTTACACAAAAATTTGTCACCATCCCTGCAATTCCCCATCCCAAACAATTAGAGGGCTCATTTCATGACCTGTGAGCAGTGACATAACTTGAAAACACTTTCATGGCATTCCCCTAAACATGTACTTTCATTTCCCTGAAGACAACTCCTTGTGAAAAACCCTAAAACCACCCCTTTTTGCATTGGTGCGGGAAGCCAGTTCATTACCCGCACCAATGGGGGAAATCCTTCAAATAGGGCGTGCCAATTGGCACTCTATCCCAGAGTCGCACTCGCTCTAGCCATTTTAAGGAGTGTTTTTAAAAAATAAATGGTGGAAGTTTCGTCCTAACTGTTCCACGAACTGGTATCTAATTTGAGTTGGGAGGTTTGGTTCCGGATCTCCATGTAGAGGAAGTGGTTTTGCCACCTCTCATGGAAGCCTTATACGATAGGCCAATCCCATTAATAGGACCCCAACTCTTCCTTGGCTTATGTGCTTACTCTATCCTTTGTGTTTAATCTCCAAGTCTAAGAGCCATCAGAGCCTTATGCTGCAAGAGCCTTGATTCATTCCCTTAAGGCCAAATCTAGGCAAGGATATTATTGTCGAGACATCCGAAGAGAGAGGCTTGTCCCATCCCCGACAAGCTTTTTCGAGACATGTTCCGTTGGGGACCCTCCGAAGGAGAATTTAGCGTCAGAGCCAGGTTGTATCCTCCTTTGATTGATTAATGATAAACGACTAATGGTTATGGTTCCACTCCTGTTGTTGATTATGATGACGAGTTATGTCTTCTCTGACTGACATATAGTTGCGTATATTGGATTTTACGCTTGCGTTTGTTTTGTTTCTCGCGTGTGCAGGTGTACGATCATGGAGATCGTGAGGATCGTGATCTTCCGGAGCTAAGGAACGGGAGTGCTACTTTCTCTACAAGCGACAGCGTTGGATTCAAGGTAAGCCTTCTTCGCAAGCTGGTTTATTTCAATTAGGAACCTGCACTATAGCGTGAACGATTATTGCTAGACCCGGTTTGGGCTAGTAGGGATCGCCTCTGTCCGCATAGGGGATTTACCTCCACAATAGAGGTGTAGCCTCATCCAAAAAGCACAGGCCTAACAATGCTGCAAATGGCCTAAAAATCTTGTTTACACCTTTTCTCTAGTAGAAGAAGCCACTGATACAACGGTGATGTTTCAAGGGATGCTTACACAGTTTCACTGTTGAACGACAGAATTCAAATGCAGTGGGAAACATTGAATGATCATTAGTATAAAATGGTGTTAAAAAGAGGACAGGCAGTGGTACTATGATAAGTTAAGAAGCTTTTTTTGTCATGTCTAAAAAAGCCTCATTCAAAGAGTAAACAAAGGCTAGAATGCCCAAGCTTACAGCAAACTCATCAAAATTCCAAAGAAGATAGTCTGAGCCTTGTTTGTGAAAGAGACTTTTGCAAATGAACACACAGAGACAGTATGTGTGAGGAAAGGGTATGACATATGTTTTAAATTTAGAGACAACACTCAAAGCAAATGAAACATACTACTGTCATAAACAAAGACCTTGTTATGAAACATGTGAAAAAACCATGGCTATTGCATATGATTGCATTAAGGGTCTCTAAAGGCCTCTTCCCTTGATGAATAGATACAAGTCAAGTTTCGGTGAATGCCACTAATGTTTTACCCATAGTCAGAGAGAAATATCATTTTAAGGATGGATCAATAGTCCTTGATGTTGCTCCGGAGCAGTTTTTCCTTGTTTTAAGGATGGAAATGACAAACAGTGACAGGGGTACTTTTCTTAATGAAGAAAAAGTGAAAGGGCAGTGGAGAAGTTGTCCACAAAATTTTGTTATTAACGAAATCAAAGATGGGTGGTTATAACATTGTAAAAGTGATGAAATTACAAAGGCAGTGATTCATGTTTTGAAAAAACAAAAAGGGACCCTTTCAAGCATATAAACCCTCCAAAGCATGATATAAAAACATTTGAATTTTATTTCATATAAAAGGTGGAGGGACCATTGGAAAAGTCTCATTGTGAAAATTCAAAACGCATACAATGTTCCCCTAAGCTGCCCACTGAAGAAACGAGGGATCTCGAGCAAATTCAAGTCTTTTTCAAGGCTCAAGCCTACGCGACATGCCTGGGACAAAAAATACACATATTTTACATTGTTGCGTGGCATGCCTATAGCGTCGTTCACAAACTGCCCGAAGGTCGACCTGACACCCCTCACTGCGCGACGTTTTTTCCTGTGAACGTGTCGCTCACCCAAAACACCTTCAAAAACGCCTTTGGAGCTACTCAATCAATCGACCAAGGACATAAGCATTATTTCAAGGTACTCTCCATTGATTATTGCTAGTTTTTGAAATCTTAAATGGGTGACAGGGTTATTTTCTCAAAGAAGAAGCAGTGATAAGGAGGGTAGGGTTTTTGATAAAAAACAAAGTTGTTTATTGCTATGAATGTCAAAGACCATTACAGTGATAAAGGAAAGTGTTTAAATAGTCTTAGGAAGCCCTTATTTCCTTTCAAAGACAATGATAGTGAAGGAGTATGGTTTTAAAGGATGAAGGCTTGGTAAATGAAATAAAAACTTCCTTTTTATGATTGAGACAAAAAAACTCTGTGCAACCTCCATAGTTCAAAAGGAAAATCTGTGTTTAAAAGTCCCAAAATCAGTCTAGAAGGGTGTTTTTCTTCCTGTGTTGAGCAAAGATCCCAAAAAATTGCTGGAGAGTGTCCTAATAGTGTTAAAACAAGAGCGGACTTTGTTTAAAACTCAAAGGAGAAAGTACTGTTTATAAGGTGAGAGCTTGGTCAATATACAGTGTCCTCTCTGTGTTGTGAAAAGGTGAACTTTGTGCAGCCACCAGAGTTCCAAAAAATCTGTGTGGAGAGGTATTTTAAGTCAGGTGAATGATGTTTTGTCTTGTTTTACTTTGTAAAAAACAGTGAATAGCGAAAAGAGCATTTTTTGAAGAGAAAGGTGTTCTTATCAAATCAAAGGAGATCCTTGTTCAAACAAGGGACCACCAACACATCTTTTCAATACCTTGTCCAAGTACAGTGATAAGTTGATTTTGTTTCATTTGATAAATACTTGTTGATTGGCATCAAAGAGGAAAAAATAGTGACTTATAAGGAGAAACAGGGGTGTTGTTGAGAAACCATTTCAAGGACCATTTGAGACAGCTTATTTTTGCAAAGAGTATCGAAAACAAAATGCCTCCCAGGAAAGACAGTAGAAGTGGCCTTCACAGGAGGTTTGAGATTGTTTCAACTGAAGAGGTAAATTCTCATCCATTATTCTTGTTTAACTTTCATGAGGTTGGATGTATAGAGTTTTTTCAAAGGGTGTAGGAGGTGAAAATCTATTCCCCCTTGACACATATTTGTGCTTTGAGATTTCAAGGGAAACACTTTTAGCTGGCAGGATTGGATTTCAATTTTTCTCCTAGATCCATTTCCAAGGCCACCAAAATCCCTTATGTCGGAGAGAAGTGGTTTAAACAGAGCCACCTAGACTAAGAATAGTACAAACCTTTCTTGAAGTCGGAGCATCGGGATACATGTCCATCCATCTTTCCCTTCTCATATTTGTTGACTAGTTATGTTCCCCTCATGAAGATAATCATGAAATACTTCAGTTGTGAGGGAAGGTTCTCCCGGATCTATGCTTACCATGTCCGATTGCTCATGCATTTCACAAGAGCCCAATTGTTAAATCTCCCTCTCTTCCTCCATAGAAGTATTGAAAAAATGGCCTCCACTATTCAGAAAATACCTCCTTCTCAGCATTCAGCTTGCCTTTTCCATCATTCCCTCATCAAGGTTGTTATTCTTCATCAGCTTGAGAAGAAGGGAATCTCTTGGGACACTTTCATTGCACATCCAGATTTCGCCAGTATCCCTTCATTCCATGCATCTCCTTCACCTTCCATTCACCATCCTTCGCCTTCTTCAAGTAAGCCCATTCCCAAGAAGCTCAATTTTCCCATAATTGAACATAATGAAGAAGGGCAACAAGGGGAAGAAGAACATGATGAAGAGGAGGAACATCATGATGAAGATGAATAGCAGCAAGATAAGGAAGGGCAGTAAGATGAACAGCAGCAAGATAAGGAAGGGCAGGAAGATGAACAACAGCATGATGAAGAGGAGGAATAGCATGGTGAAGAATGGCAGCAGAGTGAAAAATATCACAGTGAGGAAAGGTAGCAAGGTGAAGAAGAGAACAGTGACGAAAGGCAGCAAAGTGAAGAACATCACAGTGATAATATGTAGCACAATGATGAAGGCATCCATGAAGAAACTCAAAACAGTGGCAAGGATGATGAGGAAGGTAACAAGGGCAAAGAGCCAATAGAGCATGTGCTAGCTGCCTCTCCTAGGCAACGGGCCATGTTTTCTTCTCCAAAAGTGGCCAAGCCCCAGACATAAAGGAAAAGGGTGCCTAAATCTATAACTCCAAATGTTACTAGGGCCCTCCAAAGCAAGGGGAAATTTCCCAAGCAGCCCATTGTCAATTTACCGAAGAGGAGGAAGTCCAAGAAGGCCACCCAAAGCAAGGGAAAGGAGAAAGAAGAAAGTAGCCATGAAAAGGAGAGAGACTTTGACATAATTCAAATCCAAAGTGATGATAGCGACAATGAGGCCCAAATTCTAGAGTCTCTCTTGATCAATATAGAAAGCCAAATTGATGCTTTGAGGACAAATCTAGAGAGGGTTAGAAACTTTAATCACTTTTTGCAAACTCAAAATAAACAGATGAGTGTCCACATGGCGGTATATGAGACACAAGCCATCAAATATAAAAAAGAGGCCTCCAAGGCACAAGTTAAATTAGAAGAAATCATGGGTAAGTTCAATGATAACGAAGATGAGGATCAGCCCAGGAGAAAGAGGCCAAGAACCATGGCACTCAGAAGAGCCCTTGAGAAACAAAAGGAGGAAGAAGCTGCCCTTCTCCAATCTATTCCTCTCAATACTTTGTTCACCCAAGAGATAGAGAACAATCGAGAAGCATGGCTCGAGAGGGTGAATGATCACTTCGAAAAGAAGTTGGAGAAGGCCAATAGAGATTTGGACCTTCAAAGGAGGATGACTGGGCACTATAAGAAGCTCAATCAGTTCGCCCGACGGAAATTGAAGGCCACAAAGGAAAAACTCAAGGAAGCTCAAAGGAGGCGCCCGACACCAAAATTGAAGAAAGACACCTCAAATTTTCCAAATTTTGGCCTCAGCTTCACAGCATGTTTCTGAAAACCCTTGAGGGTCATTCTTTCCAAATTTGGGCAAAATTCAACAAGTTTTGGTTTTTTGTCATTTTTGGGCTTTTTGCTAAAACTCATGGGCATCACGATTTCTGTTTGGGGCATCCTCAAAGGATGAAAATGGTATCATTGGATGCCATAATTTTAGGGGCATATAATCAGCGATTTGCAGATCAATTAAAGATTATTTGCTCCCCCAAAATGGCGAAAAACACTCACTTTTTCCACACTCTGCCCTGTTTATCAGCAAAGTCTATTTTTTGGGTTTTTACACACAGGTCAGATTTTGATAGATTTCTAGTGATCAGTTTGGAGCAAACTAAGTATTTTAAGAAAATAGATATTCGGGTATTTCCAACGAGCCATCATGGGCCTCGTTTTGACATCGAGAAGGCCTCCAAAAGTTGCCGGCAAGACAAGGGACTTTCTGCTGATATATTTCTTAAGTATTTTTGTGAAAAATGTACCTTTCTAAAGTGATTTTTCCTTATGTGCGTTTAGCTATTTTTGGGCATGATTAGTTATGAAAAGTCAATATATTTTCCTTTTTTAGCATTTTTGAAATATTTTATTCGATATTTTGTGCCTTGGGCTTTGCAAAGCCTCAAGGACAAAATCAGATATTTTTGATGAGCCAATGAGATTGCAAGTTGCACTAGGAGGTTTTCCGTCATCTTGGCCTATATATTCCAAGAGAATTCATTGTAAACAAGACTGAACTTGATGAATAGAAGCAATATATGGTTATACAAGCTTGGAAGAAACACTTGTCTCATGCATTGGATAGTTTCTTGAATGTTTTTGGATGATGAAGGAGGTCTGTTGTTGGATTCCTTGACTTGGTAAAATGCTATAGTGTCCCTCTCTGTTATGCTTCCTAGTTTTCATTCATAATTCCATGTTCTTGCTTGCTATAACACAATAGAGAATAGATTTGAGACATGCCCTTGGAGGCACCTCAAATTTCCTGTTTCTTTATAGCTTCTATGTTTTCTTCCTTCTTAGTCATATCAAAGAATCCTTTATTGCTTTTTGATAACTGAAGAAATTGTTTTCTTGTTTCATTTATGGTTTTATGCATGCTAAGTATGATTCACGGTATGCCCTAATTACTCATAGCTAGTCATAGTTCCACCTCTGAAACCTCTCTTTGATTGTTTGAATGTCATTTGTTGAACCAAGGAGGTCTTGTACTGATCTTGCCCTTTGCCTAAGAATATGAAATCTTGCTTCAAAGTGCCCAATAGCTTGAAATACTATGCTTAGGCATTTCCTCATAGTGATTTGAGTTGTTTTTTTGTCTTAAATGTATTTCCCCAAAGTCTGATAGCAATTTCCTAAAGTTAGAGAGTCATATCTCTCTATGTATTGCTTGAATGTTTATTTCTATGCATTGATCAGTTTATAGTTTCATTTCTCATGATTAATGGTTAGCCCTACCATGTTTATGTCAGCTATTGAACTATTTATGTTTGAAATTCTTTGTTTTTCACAAATTTAGTTGCCATCCCACTCCATTTTACCCAAAGATCCATTTTACCTCGCTCAAATCGGCCCTTCAATAACCTTGTATCACCATCTGAAAGCTTTCTTGACCTTTTCGACCCCATAGCCCAGTTAATCTGACAATATTTTTATCTATCTTAGTCTTTGATTAGTTCATCTCTCACAGACCTTAAAAAAAAAACCAAAAACCTACTTCATAACTAGCCTAAAATCAGAAACACAAGAAACAAACACATAGATATCTCTTAAACAAATAGAGAGAGCCCTCTCTGAGTCCAGGAAGGCTAGGTGCTTGGGCTCCAAAGATTGTTTTGATGTTACACTGTCATTTGGCTTGCCAATCAGTCAAATCACGATACCCTAATAGGTAGCTTAACAACCAACAAAAGTCAATAATTTGCTAGAGTAATCGAAGAGATCTTAGTAGCACGTATGCCTATTGTCGAATTATATAGGTGATCGACTGATGATAGAAGCGAATAAACTACAACCATAAATGGTTGAAAAATTGTTACGAAACCTAAATTAGGAGATTTTCGAGGTCTAAAATAGGTCTTCTAAGGGATATAATAAATTAGTTTAAATTAGTCATTTCCGGAGAAGAGTAAAGAAGGAGCATATTTACAATTCATATTTTACACTAGAATCCATGTAACTATAGTTAAGTTCCATTGAGGAATTGTAAATGAAAATTAATAAAATAAAAATTATTGAAGTGGCTAAAAAGAAAAAATGTGACTATAAATACGAAAGAAATTTAAAAAAAAAACCATTGTACTTAACCATGAGTGTTTTTTCCTTTATTTTCAACAATTAAAAACTTGAATAAAATAAAACTATTAACTTCTTATTTAATTAATTAAAATTTAAATCATTTAATATTTTATACCATTAAAAATTATATTATAATACATTATTAAACTACTAGAAAACTATAATATATAAATAATATTTAATGTAATAAAATGTAATATATTTCTATATAATAATATGTTTTATTATGTTATTTATTAAAATATAACACCCATAAAAATTCGTATGATATCATTTTGCACTGGTCCATAAGTTTAGAATCTATATAATTGTTAGAGCCAATTCGATTACAACACTTACTTTTCATTTCAATTATAGAAGTTTAATGGTCAACTTCTCTTTGAGATCAAGAACAATTCATCACTTTGTGCACATGGGACCACTTGTGCAAGTCCAAAATAAGTATTCAAATATACATTCATATATTGGATCACAAAAATTCACCACTAATTATACTTCATTACTCTATCTATCTATAATTTAGTAATACATTAAAACAAATATAACATAATATATATTATATTATATAATATTTTAATTTATATATATATATATATATATATATATATAATTTAGTAATACATTAAAATAAATATAACATAATATATGTTATATTATACAATATTTTAATTGAACTAAAGTATATTATAGAAGATTTAAAGATTTAAAATAAAAGTTTGTGTGAGAGATGCAATGGTATATTATATATTATTATTTGAATTTAAATTTAAATGATATAGTTCATCTATTTCATATATATATTTAAATGTCAACTAATTTTAAAATAAATAAAATATAATGTATTATATAATATTTTAAAAGAATTATTATAATTAATTATGGGTTTTTCATTCACCATTTATAATGTAAAAACTAAGTATTTTTAATTCAACTAATTCTAATTCATCTCACGTATGATGTCATATTATAAAATGTGGTTGGCTTTTGTAAAGTTGATTTGGATAGTATTTTTTTTTAATACTGATTTTAAACTTTAAAAATGTCTTGTTATAATAATTTTTTGGATTTTAGATAATGCTCTTTAACCACCTATATAGATTCAAGAATTTTCTTATAAATATAAATGGATCATAATGTATAGTTGATGAGATAATGATGATGTATTATGAATTTTCATGATTGGTAGAGATCAAGCTAAGAGATATATGAATATTGTAAATTAGTTGTAGTATTTAATTGAGAATATAAAAGTGGAAAAACTCAAAGGTTTGTTGGTTTTTTCAATGAAGGTTATCTAAGGTAAAATATAGTTGTAGTATTCAATTGAGAACTAAGTCATATGGTTTGGATTCGATTTTGGGTTTAGCTATGATTAAGATCGATTTTTTTTTGAGGTTCGGATGAGGTTCTCTGTTAGGTTATTCTATATATATATATATATATATAGAATAACCTAACAGATAACCTCATCCGAACCTCACAAAAAAATCGATCTTAATCATAGCTAAAGTTTAAAATGGAATATAGGATATAATAGTAAGATATCAACATCAATAAACATAAAAAATGTTATGGTGAACATGGAAATTGCAAAGAGAGATTACAAGCTTGAATTGTGACATTTGACCTATGGACTTGGTCAATCGCTATGAGGTTTGATGAGGTTCGATGAACCTCAAAAAGTTTTAAGGATCACAAAAATTCAAACCTCAAGATCGAAGTTCGACAAACCTTGTGACATAAATTGAGAATATAAAATTAGCGAAACTCAAAGATTGGTTGCTTTTTTGAATAGATGTTGGAAATGTCATCAATCAAAAAATTGCAAAGATATTTTGAATAGATGTTAGAAATGTCGTCAATCAAAAAATTGCGAAGCTATATAAGTCAAATAATGCTAAACAAAACATTATTTTATTTATTTTTAAATAATACGAAGTATCAATTAAAAAAAATTAACATTGCACTTTTTATTTAATTTATTTTATAAGTGTTCCCTTTACTTTTTTTCTTTACATAATTTTTGTAATTATAATTATTTTAATTAAAATTTTAATAATATATTATATAATATAAAATTAGTTTTTTTTTTTTTTAAAGATTTGAGACTCAATGAATTTTTTTTTTTTTTTTGTGTTTTTAAACATAATTAATTTTTCTTCATCTTTTATGAGTTAAGTATGTTTTTAAGCATGATTAATTTTTCTTCATCTTTTATGAGTTGAGCTACTTAGTTTCAAACTTCAAAAATGAAAATAAAATTTTATGTGACGGATTTGAAAGAAATCTCTCAACGTGGACATATTCTTTAAAATGTCTAATTAGTTCTAAGTGGACAACCTCTTGGTAAGGAATGTTGAGGCTGCTAGCTCAAAATCACGTGCAATATTTGTAAGAACATGAACATGTTGGATTTTTTTAACATCGTCTTTGGGTAAGTGGAAGCGCCATTTTCTAAGAGAAAAAATATATTTTAGTATTTCATAACTAAAGATAAATCATCTATCTATATAGAATTTGAGCTTTAAATTAAAGTTGTTACATATTTTTTATTCATTTAATATTTTATAATTTTTTTTAGTGTCCAAGTGTAAATGTACCCTCAACATCAAAAAAATTATATTAAAAGTACTTTTCACTGCAATTTTCAAATACAAATATAGTTAGGATTTTTTTTTTTTAATAGGAAATTACTTCTATTTTAAATAATTGAAAAAAATATCTAGAATTTTTCAAATTTTCATAAAAATGTGATTTTGTTTCATATTTATAACATTAATGTCATTGATTTAAACAATATGATTATATAATTAAAAATAAATTAAATATGAAATATATAATAATTATTTATAAAATTCTATTTAATATAGAAAATTATAATAACAAAATTATATATATATATATAATATGAAATTATATATATAATATATATTATGAATTTCTTTCTCAATTATATTATAAACTTTGAGTTTTTTAATTGATTCGAGTTTGACTCTGACCACAAACCTTTGTCCTTCTCTCTCAATCTTGTTATGCATACCACCCACATGGAGGAGACTGTTGAAAGAAAAATACACATTCGCTTCAATAGAAGTAAAATTGACCTCTTCTTAAGGGATTTGGAGAGGGATTTAGGCCCCATGAATTATAATAATAGCATTGATCAAATTTATTAGCATTTCACTACTATCCTTTCCAACACCATTAGCAAGTTTTCTAATGAGATTTTGTTTAAGAAATATAGTAAAACTTTCAATCCATGATATGACAAAAGATTGCAAAATAGCCAGGAAAGCGATGAGAGGCGCTTCTGATGAAATAATTAAGTTGCAGAATATCAATATATACAAAAGTATCATCAAGAGGAAGAAAAAACCACATATTAATAAAATACAAGATTATCTTCTCCACCTTTCTAAATTTGCGCCCAAAAATGTTTGGCGGAATGTTCTTGTCTGTAAAACCAAAGGTAACCATTTTATCCCCTTTGAAAACTAGGACAACTATCTTAAGAAGTTGCATGACTCTCTGGACACTATGACAACCACCTTAATCACTCCAATTAAGGAGAAGGTATTCTCTCTTGACAAAATTGAGTTTGGTATTAATAAGCTCGCTAATGGGAATGCTAAAGATATTGAAGGATACCAAGATGAGATCCTTAAAATGGGAAGATCTATCCTCATTCCTTATGTCCACAAGCTTCTCAATTTGGCTGTAACACATGGCTTCCCTCAGCTTTGGACACAAAGCATTATTGTACCTATATTTAAAAATGGGGACAAGAGCGTTCCTTCCAACTACAGGACCATTATGGTTAGCCATATCTTGGCCAAGATTTATGAGCTCATTTTGGAGAATAAGCTTAGTGTTTGGCTTGAAAGCCAGGGAAAAAGAGCTAAATGACAAGCTAGTTTTAGGAGACATCACTCGACTATTGACCATCTGGTCACTCTTAGAATCATTGCGGAGGAATGTCGCAATATTAAATCCAATATCTTTTGTTTCTTTGTGGACTTTAGAAAAGCTTTCGACATTGTCCCTTGAGAGAAAATTTGGGAGAGACTTAAAGGTATCATGGTCCCTCCTGAGCTGAGGATTGTTTTGATCACTGCCAAGCTTAAGACCAATGAGGGGTGGTCCAAAGACATTAAATGTAATATTGGAGTTAAGCAAGAGTACCCCCTATCCCCTAAGAATTTTGGCATATACATCGATAAGCTAGAGGAGTGTTTGGAATATATGGTGTGCAAGGGCACTGAGCTTGCTGGTGTTCTCATTTCTTTTCTCCTCTATGCCAATGATATTGTTCTTCTTGCAAAGAGCCATGATGACCTTGATAAGCAGCTCCAAATTCTTCATGGCTACTACTCCAAGATGGGTGTGACAGATAATACTGACAAGACTAAAGTCATGACCATTAAATCCAAAAATATCACCACTATAGTTTTGAGTATAATAAATAATGCTTAGAGCAGGTTTCTTCTTATAAGTATTTGGGCATTGACTTCCCTCATCATCTTAACTGGAATTATAACATCGAGAAAATGATTATTGGGGGATGGAAAGCTTATTATGATCTTGAAAAAAATTGTAAGTCGGTCGATCTTTACATTTTGAGTAAAAAGAGGTTCCTCTTTGAGACCCTTGTCACTCCTATTGTCTTATACAGATATGAATTTTGGGGTTTCAGTATATCCATAGACTCATGGAGGAATATTGAGATGATTCAAAAGGAATTCATAACCTACAACCTTAAGATCAAGGGAAATACTACCTATCCTATCCTCTTGATCGAATCTTGTTTGTCCCCCATTGAAAATACAACTATATTTAGATATTTGATGTATAAGAATATACTTGGCGACATGGAATAAAAAAGGTTCCCTAAAATTGCTTCTAACTATAGTCAAAACCCTCACCTTTACCTCAAGTGCGGGTGGCATCAGAATGCCTAGTCCTGGCTCAACCATTGGGGAACTAAGAAGGAGCGCAGTATGGGAAGCAAAGATAATATCAAAAATACTATTACCTCCAAGTTTAAGGACAATTTGTGGGAGGATCGGGAGCTCGAGGGTAAAAGGAAGCTAAGATACTATAAGGAAGTGATCAACTCCACCCTTGATAATCATACCTATCTCTTTGTGATGTCTAGCAATAAGAAAAAAATGAACATCGCTAAGATAAGAAGTAATTCCCATGAGCTTTGGAGTGATACCATGCAATGGTCTATTCCCAAGACCCCTTGGAAGGACATAATCTATCAGATCTGTGATTCTAAGCAAGTGAAAGATGAAAATCACTTCCTTTTAGAGTGCTCGACTCTTACTCACATTCGCTCTCAATTCCCTACCATTTGTGAGGCTTCCAATCTTCTCGACCTATTAAGCCAACCCACCTATAGCGATCTTGGAACACTTATTTCCCTTCTCTTTGACCATAGAACCAAAATTTTGAAGAATCAAACTTAAATTCTTTCCTCTCTCTTAAAATCTCATAGATCGGATTAGTCTCAACAAACGGTAACCATCATCATCATCATATTTATTTTTGAAAATTATTTATAATTGTTATTTTATCAATTTATAATTATAATAATTATGAATTACATAATATATATCAATATAAATTTATTTTAACTTAATAGTAAATAAATTAAAAATTAAGTTTAACTTTAAATTTATAATTTAAAAATAAAATAAAATAACACATATTTTCAGCTTTTAAATTATATAATATATTTACAAAATATATTTCTGAACTTTCAACTTTTAAATTATATTAGATATTTATAAAAAATATTTATGAATTTTCAACTTTTAAATTATATAATATATTTATAAAATATATTTATGAAGTCAAGCTTATGTATCTCTAACTTATTTATGTATCACTACATTGAAAAGAAACTTTTGGGTGATAATAAAATATATTTATTAATCTATATTAATTAAATCAAAAATTCTTCTTTCATTTAAAATTAAATTGAAAACTAAAACCTTAATTTTAAAAATGGATAACAAAAATAGAATACAATGTATTTCTAAAAACAATTTTAGAAGTCATATTTACTAGAATGAATGCTATTCGGGTTAGCACTCAAAAAGTTTTACATTTTATATTTTTATAAGTTTTGTTTAAAATCTAATCAAAATTGGTTAAAATGACAAAATTTGAAATTTGAATTATAAATGTGTATAAATTTAATATATAGAATTTTTCAAAACTTTGAATTTTATATATCTAAAATTTATTTGACTAACACATTCAAAACTTAGATAATTACAAGTTAAATATATTAAATGGTTGATAAACATTGATAGATATCAAAATACTTATTTCATAATACATTTCACATTGTAAAAATTAAAAAAAATCATAAATAATAGCTAAATTATAATCATTTAAGTAGGCTTTGTTACAATATCATGGCTTGTTAATATCACATTCCCAAAAAAAACCCATAAGTCATGTTCACATGCCAATTCTTTTAATTAATCAATTTAATTGAAAGGAAAAAAAAAATATAAGTACTTTTTCATATAAATTTCAACTTTTGATTTTTGACTAAAATATTGTGAAATATTATGTGGAAGTTAAATCTTTACCATCCATATAGTGATTATTAATAATTAAATTTAAATTCTCCAAGCCTTATTCCAAAATAACCACATCTATCCACTAAATTAAAAAAAAATCATAATATAAAACCTTACTACAACTCGATAAAATATGTCCTTATTAGTACAAAAGTAATAACATTGTAGTAAGATATATTAATTGGAAACTCATGACCAAAATTAAATAAATATAAATACTATGTTGAAAAAATAAATAACAATCATAATACTTACTATATTAATTTAAATTTTTAAATATTTTAAAATTTTGATAAATATGAATAAACCAAATCAATAAAATCCATTAGCAAGAAAAACGACCTTCCTTCTCAAACATCCTCATGCCACGAATGTGAGAAGCTAGTCTGCTTCGTGGTTCTAAAGCAAAGGAATCTTTATATATTATAGATTCCATTGTTGAACTGGCTTTCCTCCATATTCTTTGGATATCCAAATGTACAATCAAGATGAAATGCATTACTTAAATTAAATGTCAAACTTGAAATATAAGACTATTACAGGAGTGGGACCTGGTTAGAAAAAGAAAGTGATTCAATGATTGTTATCGATCACCAAGTGAAACAGGAAATGACGCAGGACGCAACCATTCCGCTCTCTAGGAAGTGACGCAAGACCACCTCTCTGCCCCGTATTAAATTATTAACGACACAATCTTTCATTTTTGTGGTGGCAAAATTTCGTTGTTAGGAGATTGCAGATTTAAATCAATTTTCACGTGCAGCAATTTATTTGGTTAAGGAATTATTATTAAAAATGTAAAATATAAAAAGTTTAAATTAGTGATGATAATGATGGTAAATATCCATTGAGACCAAATTTTGGTCTATCGGATCTATAATTTTCTTAGTTCTTGATTTTCTAGGTTTTCCTCTTCCTTGACGAGAATGGTGTTGTAGCGTTCTTTTTCTTCTCTACTGTCTTCCAACTTCCTTTACCTTGCACCTCTTTCATCTCTTTTGATTCTTGGGAAACTGGAGTTTTATCTTCCTAAATGAAGATTGCTTTTGCACTGTGTTTGAATCCTCATAATTGTTGATGCTTGAGAGACTCACAAATTCATTTTTTTGTTGTTGGGCAGAGCTTTCCCATACTTGTCTTGAGAGTTGTATAATTATATAAATTAAATAATTTTTTAAATTAACATAATTATATAAATTAAATTAGGTTATTTAATAAAAATAGTATCAATCAAACATTTATTTATATAGTTTATATTAAAAAGTTATAAAAAAATAATTATATTATAACATTTAATTAATTAATTCATTTAAAACTATTTTGAAGATAAATGCATGCATAGATTTATTTTAACTCGAATTTAGCCAACTCTAAAGAGAGATCAAATTTCCTAAAATTTGAGTTTTATTTTTTTTTATTTTACATGTATATCATCATCATCATCATCATTTTAATATATATATATATATATATATATATATATATATATATATATATATATTCCTACCATCCATCTACTACATAATTATTTTGAAATAAAACGAAATCTATTTTAAAATCCTAAAATCCTATTCCAAAATACACCCTTATCATGAGAAATTAGTTAGTTACGACTACCTCTCTCTCATGGAAATGGTCATACATGAATGACTAAATTAAAGCAGCTGAATCTCAAAAATGATATCTAATACAATGCACTGCGGAAACCCCTCATAATTAAAATACTAGGAGTAAAGGGATCTCTTCTTGAATGGTTCATGAGGCACAATAGTTGCTAAGGTTTTGCAAATGGGGTAGCAAGCTAAGTGGGCTTGATTGTGGGGAAAACTCTACAGTTAAGCGTGCTTGAGCCAGAGGAGTTCTGGGATGGGTGACCTCCTGCGAAGTCCTAGTTACCGAGTGCAAGCCCTAGAAGTGATGATTGACACTATGTGATTCATTTCACTAGCTTCAATCCCACTTCTTCACCCCTGTGAGCATCACTGGATGCAATGAGTGCTAAGTAGGACTATTCAAAAATCATGAGAAATTAGTCAGTTAGGACTACCTCTCATGGAAATGGTCATAGATGAATGAATAAATTAAAGCAGTTGAATCCCAAAAATAAAGTAAAAAAAAAAAAATTATTGATTTATTTTTATTGTTATGATATTCCTATCTAATTAACCTATTATATTGTTAATAAATATTTAATTTATTTATTTAGTTATTTATTTATTTTTATTTATTAATTGATATTGTGTGGTTATATATTATTTAATTGATTTATTTTTATTATTTGATTGATTTATTTATTTATTTTTAATTAATTACCTATTTCTATTTTTATTTTAAAAATTTTACCCCTTTCCCTTTTACCTATTACATAATTATTTATAAACCTCCCTTTTTAATATTTAATTTAATTAAACAAGATTTTATTTAAACAAATAATTTATTTTTAACTTAATAAGTAGCTTTCTAACTACTAGTTCTTAACAGCTAGTCTTAACTAACAGCTAGTTCTCAACTGCTATTTCCAGGCAATGATGCATATCCACTATTTATTCATTGAGATCGATTAGTCTCTCAACCTTGTCCTGAAGATAAACCACATTAGTTGGTTCGAAACATCGACCTAATCCTAATGATTGAGATCGATTGGTCTCTCCACCTTGTCTTCCTTGTCCTGAGGATAAACCACATTAGTTGGTTCGAAACATCAACCTAATCCTAATGATGTGATTAATCAGAAAGTTCTTTTATCTAAATTATATAATTTAAAAAAAATTGGATTTCTATATATTATCATTATTAATATTAAAATGATTAACTTAATATCCTCAAATAACTTTTAATCCATGTTCTCATATATATATATATATATATATATATATATATATATATATGAGAAAATAAATTGACTTCTATCATTCATAATAAATGTATGAATACTTAATCTAGTGATATACTTTGTCATTGAAATTAATTGGAAAAAAAATAAAAAAACTAATTAAATTATAATAAATAGAGATAGACATGTCCTTGAGTCTTGCTTTGTTAAGGGACTTTTTGATGTGAATTCACAGGCTCAATTTCTTGGGATTGTAACACATCAATGTTTATCTTACTCAAAAAATCCTTTAAATAATTAGATGACTTATTCATATCTTCTATTTCTATCATTAGCTCCCACTCTTCAAAATATCCATTTTTATTAAAAGTTGCTAATTATTTCTTTATATTTTTGGGATATTATTTTTTTATATTTTTGGGATAATAGTTAAAATTGGTTTCTTTGGTTTAGTTTGTTTTTCTTAACCTTATTTTTTGGAAAAAACATATAAAATAAACTTTTTATGTAAAAAGTTTCTTATGTAATTGTTTTAAAAGTTGTGGACAGATTTAGAAAAAATATGACATGTTATATTTATCCATGTAAGTCTATAGAGGCAATAAGAAGACATAAAACAAATGGAGAGTGGGTTGAATGGTTGGATAATGTATGTCTATGAGTTAGCTATTGTAAATCTCCACTAAATAATAATAATGTCGATATTATTTCCTCGTGGATGTTTCCCTCACAAGGAGGCTTTAACCACAAAAGAAAACATTGTGTCAATTTTGTGTTTGATTATTCTGCTCTTGTTTATTTGCCATTATTTTCTGCAATTTCAATTTATTTGCAGGTTATGATTTTGTTGTTCAACTCAACAAGTGGTATTAGATCTTTCGGTAAAAGTTGTTGTTAATGGCAAAGATGCAAAGTGCAAAATTTGAAATCGAAAAGTACAATGAGAGTAATAATTTTGAGCTATGGAATGTTAAGATGTGGGATATGTTCATGCAACAAGGAGTGGAAAGGGCATTGTTGGGCAGGGCAAAGAAACCTGTGGACATGGATGATGATAGCTGGGAGGATATGGATACAAAAGCCCTTAGTGTTATTCGCATGTGCTTGGCACGTGATGTGTTGTTTAAAATTGTTAGAGAGAAAACAAAAATAGGATTATGGACCAAGTTAGGAAGCATTTATATGAAAAAATGCTTGATAAACAAAGTCTATTTGAAGTGGAATTTATATAGTTTGCGAATGGAGGAAGGTACAACAATATTTCATCATTTGCATTCTTTCAATACTCTTTTATGTCAGTTGTCCAATATAGATGTAAATCTTGAAGGCGAAGACAAGGCAGTTACATTATTATGTTCTTTTCCTGAGTCTTGGGATCATTTTGTAACCTCTATAAATCTTATTTCTACTGATACCATTGATTTTGATGTTGTTTTGGGAGCTTTTTTGTCTAAGGAAACTCGACGAAAATCTAGCCTTGAAACCTCAACATCAAAAGTAATGGTGGCTAGAGTTCGATCAAAAGGAAAAGATCAGAATTTGAGAGACACATCAAGACTAAAGTCAAGAGGAAATAAAAGTGAGTTGAAGGGTTGGTATTGTAACAAATTAGGGAATATTAAGAAGGATTGTTGGAAAATAAAGGAATAAGATGCTAAAAAGGACTCAACAAAGGAAGTTGACTCAAATTAAAAAAATGCAGGTATTGTTGATGAGGTATTGTCAACTTCTATTGTTTCTCAACATCATCATAATTGGTTGCTAGATTTTGGTGCTTCCCATCATATGTATCTTCATAGAATTTTTTTCTATTCATAACAATCTATTGATGACAGTGTGGTTTTCATGGGTAATTGTGTTACATGAAAAACTATTGGGATTGGTAGTATAAGGATTGAAATGTATGATGGTACTATTATAACGTTAACAAAGGTGAGGCATGTTCGTAAGCTTAGAAATAACTTAATATATTTGAGAGTCTTAGATTCTGCTGGCTATAAATGTACAATTCAAGGTGGAGTGTTGAAGGTGATGAAGGGAATTTTGGTAGTCATGAAAGAAAAAAGGTTTGGGAACCTTTATAAGCTTGAAGGAAGGATAGAAACGGACCATGCAATACTAGCATTTGAAGCTTCAAATAACTCTACTTTTTTATGGCATCAGCGCTTGGGTCATATGAGAGAGAAAGGGCTGAAGGTATTGGTTGATCATAAGTTACTTCCAAGATTGAAATCTGTGAATTTGAATTTATTTGAGCATTGTATTTATGGAAAGGAATCTAGAAATACATTTAAAACATGAAAACATGTTAGTAAATCTATCCTTGATTACATCCATTCAGATCTTTTGGGACTATCTCCTAAAGTCTCTTTTAGAAGATCTTCATATTTTGTAACATTTATAGATGATTAATCTAGAAAGGTGTGGATCTATTGCTGAAAATAAAATTTGTTGTATTTGATTCTTTTAAGTAGTATAGAGCTTTGGTTTAAAAGAGCATTGATAGGCCATTTAAATGTTTCAGAACTGACAATGGAACCAAGTTTACTTCAAAGGAATTCGAAAATTATTGCAAGGAAGTTGGGATAAAAGACATTAAACCACGGTTTATACTCAATAAAATGATGCTGCTGAACACATGAATAGGAATCTTATAAAGAGAGAAAGGAGTATGCTCAGTAATGCTAAATTGTAGCAAGAATTGAGGGTAGAATCGATTCTTACAACGTGCTATTTGATAAATCAGTCACCATCAACTACAATTAATTGTAAGATTCCATAAGATGTATGGGAAGGTCAACCTTGTGATTATTCAAATGTTAAATTTTTTGGTTGTGATGCCTATGCCCTTATTCCAAAGAATCAACATTCTAAGTTAGATCCAAAATAAGAAAGACTAGTATTTCTTGGATATGGTGATGGAGTTAAGGGATATAGATTGTGAGATCCTACTATCCATGAAGTCATGATTAACAAAGATTTTATATTTGATGAAACATCACTC
Organism: Pinus albicaulis; assembly: GCA_034641835.2. NCBI lineage: Eukaryota > Viridiplantae > Streptophyta > Pinopsida > Pinales > Pinaceae > Pinus > Pinus albicaulis. The sequence continues at coordinate 175,458,055 of CM076576.1, read as the reverse complement.
ATAAAATCAATTGTAGATGGTGAAATGAAACAAGAAGAAGTACCACAGATTCAGTGAGTTCAATTGGAAATGAAATCATATTCAAGGGAGAAGTATCATGAATATGTTCATGAAGATACTCCTACATATGCATATGAGGATATAGAAATTTATTAGGAAGCTTAGTAAATACTGCAACGAATTGTACGAAGGTCTACATGGATCAAATATTTTCCTAAAATGTGTCATGATTTTTCTACATTTGTTACTTTAATTGCTAATGGTGGAGAACCTAGTTGTTATCAGGAAGCAATGGAAGTATCTGATAGTGATAAACGGAAAGTATCAATGAAAGAGGACATGGATGCCTTATAACGAAATAAGACATGGGATCTAGTGGAACTTCCTAAGGACATAAAGGTTTTTGGTTGCAAGTGGGTTTACAAATTGAAGAAAGGAGTTGATGATATTGTTTAGAAGTACAAAGCAAGACTAGTTGCAAAAGGATATTTTCATAAGGAAGGTATTGATTCCCATGATATTTTTCACCAGGTGTTAAGCTTGTTTCAGCTAGATTTGTGTTAGCATTAGTTACATTACTTGATCTAGAGTTAGAGAAACTAGATGTTAAAACAACATTCTTACATGGAGATTTGGATGAAGATATATATATACATATATGGAACATCCATAAGGTTTTGTTCAAAATCTCAACAACAGATTTATTTGAAAACTCAAGAAGCCATTGTATGGTATGAATCAGTCTCCTAGGAAATGGTACAAGAAGTTTGATTCTTTCATGATGAGCGACAACTTTACTAGAAGTGAGTATGATCATTGTGTTTAATTTCAAAAGTTGGAAAATAGAATATTCATTATCTTGGTGTTATATGTTGATGATATGCTTGTAGCAAGAAAAATCATGGTTGAGATCAACAAGTTAACATCTTACTTGGCTAGGGCTTTGGAAATGAAGGATCTTGGAGTAGGAAAATAAATATTGGGCATGTAGATACAAAAATACACAAAAAATTGTAAGTTATGGCTATCAAAACAGAAGCATGTGGACAAAATAATTTTAAGATTCAGTATGAATAATTTCTGTTCAAATCCATTTAGCTTCCCATTTCAAGCTTTCTTGAGGTTTTCGTCCTAGTAATGATGTAGAAAAGGAGTATATGTCTCATGTACCATATGCTAATGCAATAGGATGCTTAATGTATTAAATGGTTAGTACAAGGTCATATATTTCACACACAATTGGTGTTGTTAGTAGATTCAAATTTAGCAAGTGACGTGGACAAGAGGAGATCCACTTATGGATATGCTTTTACTCTTGCAGGTGGAGTAGTTAGTTGGACGTCAAAGCTTCAGAACGTAGTTTCTTTATCCACTACTTAGGGATAATACATATTTTTCTCACATGCTTGAAAAGAGGAAATTTGGTCAAAATTTTGTCTAGGTGAGTTTGGAAGTGTTGGCGCTGGAATCAGCACTTGGAATATGGCAAGAGCCTGACCAGACACATCTTAAACTCTAAGGAAATTTTAATGTTTTTTTCTATGGGATTGGAAGATGATATAGCCATTGATTCACTAAATATAGATTTTGGTCAAATCCATAGTTATACTAAAGAGTGTATTGGAATATGATGTGGTTGTAAGGTGTAAGTTTGTAGTCTATGAGGAGAGGAAATTGTGAGATGAGAGAAGAATCAGTAGGTCTGTAAAACATAAATATACTACATTTAGTAGAAATTCACAAAAGAAGAAGTTTCACAATATTCCATTGAGAGAAAGCTATTTCGAGTGTGACAAGATTCTCACTGAAATAACATGAAGAATAACTATCATGAGTGATTCTCTTCCACTGTTATAACATATATTTTATCAGGAATGCTCACTATTTGAGACTAACAAGAAATAATAAAACACATAACATGCTTAAGAGTCTAACAAAAACACATAACAGTATGATGATTTGCAAACTGGAACTGGAAGAAAGGAGATATGGAAACACAAGTAAAGTAGACAATACACACAACAAATTGGTAATAAGTCCTCAGTAGTATCATTCCATTTCATTCAAAAAAAATATTACAGATCATATAAGTCTAAATTCTATAACCACCAACCAACCCGGACTTCATATCAGTTTGGCATATATATAATAAACATGATATTGTCATCTTCCACAGAAAAAGGTGAATCGGTTTCAAAATTCATTACAACCTCGTGCAAGAGGTGAGGCTTATCCCTTAACCTTTATTACAAAGTGATACATTAAAAACAAGATAAAAATCATGAAGGCATCATAAAGGCTGTCACTCTGAAATGGTTGTGTGAGGTGGCAGCCTATTCAAAGACCACTCTTCTGTTTTAGTGCAACCAATCTTTAGCAAAAAGTGTAAGAACAGTGGGTGACATGTGATTGTCTCCTATTAAATGTGAAAAAAAGAAACATGATATTTCAGAGAAGGCTAGATATAAGACACTTGGAAGCATCCATTTCAACTAAATAACCTCTCCAGTTCATCTGTTTAATGTCACCATCATGATTCAAAACAAAAAGTAGCCCATTTCCATCACATGCTGATATTTCAAAATAATTCCTACCTTCGCAAAAAAGGTAGCAATATCTGGAAAACATGGAACATTTACCCAAAACAATTTCTCCAAGTCAGCCTTGTTCTTCATTCATCAAAGGTTCAGAATATAAGAAACGATTCTTATGGCTTCTACTTTAGTTACCCTTTTATCAGACCTCTTTTTCTGTGCTTGGCTCTTTGACTGAGCTTTCTTCTTCCTTTCAATTTTGTCTTATGGAATTTCTTCAATGTTGATAATTTCATCCCTCAATTTAGGATTGGCAATCATCTTGTTGTTTAGCCTGAGTTTGTGTCTTGGTCTAGTATGAGATCTTTTGACATAGGGATTAGGGATGAATTTGGACCTCTTTCCTCCATGTATAAATTTACTAGATTCTGCCTCTTCCTCTTTTGACTTTGTGTAATCAGGATCACTACTGTCTTCAAATGATAAATAGGAATGTATCTCATTTTTCTTCCTCTTCTTGATTGAAGAACAAATGAAGGATTATAATTTACCCAAGCTAGGATCTTCTTCTATGGTAGGCTCTGTAATTTTCTATTTTCCTTTCTTGAGAGAAAGAAAAACTTGTGAGAGGGTGGACTCAGTGAGAGATTTGCCACCGTTTGTCTGCACTTGATGAGATGACTCAGGAATCTGGCTTGAAATTTTCATACCAGGGTTGACTTCCACTGGTGAGAAAGCAGGCTTAGGTGCAAGAAGATGAGGGTTTACTTCCGCTAGTTCTTCTGCCATGAAAATTTTCTTCTTAGGTTGGCTTTGTGAAGAGGATGTGATTTGTTCTTTATTCTTTGGCATAGGTTTCTTAGGTTAAGATGGCGGACTATGTGAAATAGGGGCAACATTGGTTTTCTTATGTATGTCTTTCTTCTTTGGCCTCCCAACCTTTCTTCTAGAATTAATACTGCCAAACCCTTCCTTTCTTAAAAACCTATCCCAAGTAATTTTCTTCTTTTTGAGATGATCGAAAACTAAAATTTTAATCAGCCCTCTATGATACAAATTATGCAAGGGATAGTTTGGAATTTTCTGTAGCTTGAGGGACATTTTAAGCAGAGATGTATACATAAAATAGGGTAGGTTCAGAGGTTTCTCTACTAAAATGTGGGTCAGGAATCTCAAATGATAATGACGAACAGAAGAAAAGCTCCCTTCAAATATGATGTATTTCTGGAGTGAGGTAATAACATGTTTCCACTCAGCTTTAAAATAAGAAATGTGAGTAGTTGATTTCCATTTCATATCAACATATTCGGGCTTAAGGTAAGAACTTACTTCTTTAGGTAGCGTTTTTCTTTTAAACCAATGTTCACCGGTTGTAGAAGTCTGGGTTTCAAGGGCTATGATAGCCTCAGAAATGCTGAATGTTTTGTTTCCTAACCTAACCTTTTCACCATCGAAAGAATCAACGAAAGCTTGAGCTAGTGCCACGTTCTCCACATAAAATTTCTGTAGGAATTTATACCAACCTAAGAATTTGAATTGTGATTTTTCCCTTTCATCCACAAATATTTTGTTAGCATGCTCTAAACTATTTACCTTTCTTCCTTTCCCCATTTTCTGATAGCTAAACTACTCATGAATATAATTGTTGAACTCTAGTTGCAATGTCGTCAATGAAACTTGAGACTGCTTGCTGGAGGATTGTTTTTGTTTACATGTATCATACATAGAGGCCTCAGGTTGAGTGATCACCACTACAAGGAAAATACCCTCTAGTGGATTTTTTTGAGGAACCCCTCATAAAAATACCCCATACATCCGTTTCTAGCAGAGGTTACAAGAGGAGGTTGGTGGGCGGAGGTTTTTGTGGATGTTTTCTGCTCGATGCACTTATCATCCAAAATCACATCGGTGATCTCTATAAGAGAAAGCACTGTTGCACACAAAAAATTGGCACACCAGAAATTGTGCGCTCTGTACACACCCACCCGGTGCATCATATTACTGTAGAGCACCGGTGCTTCACAAATCCTTCATGCCGGTGCATCATAAAACACCACGCCAAAACAGAAACTGCCTGATGCGGTATTAAGAAACCGCACTGATGCATCATAAAACACTGCGCCAAAACATAAATCGACTGGTGCATTCGTAAGCAATAGCACCAGTACGCCTATAAACCATGCGCACTGGAAAAGGGTTAAATTAAAAAAAATTACAGCAAAAAAACTGCATTTTTCACTTTTTTCAGTGCTCCATAGCTCTTAATCACCAATGCGCTCTACAAGAGAAAGCACCTGTGCGCACAAAAAATTGGCACACCAGACAGCATGCCCTCCGTACGCACTCACCTGGTGCATCCTATTATTGTATAACACCGGTGCTTCACAACTCTTCTGCGTCGGTGCATCATAGAACACTGCGCCAAATTAGAAATCGCCCAGTGAGATGTTAAGAAACCACACCGGTGCATCATAGAACACCGCGCCAAAAAAAAAACCAACTAGTGCGTTCGTAAGAAACATCACCGGTGCACTTATAAAACTCGCGCACCAGAACAGGGTTAAGTAAAAAAAATTACGGCCAAAAATTTGCATTTTTCACTTTTCTCAGTGCTCCAGAGCTCTCAATCATCGGTGCACTCTACAAGAGAAAGCACCAATCGCACAAAACATTGGCACACCAGAAACCTTGCACTATATACACACCTTCCCTGTGCGTCCTATTAATGTAGAGCATCGGTGCTTCACAACTATTCCACCTCAGTGCTATTAGGGTCCTATAAATATAGGATTCATAATTTTTGAATTGACTTTGATAGTCTTGTAAAATATCTACATACCTTGCTTTGTGCAATTTGTTTTCCCATATTTTGTAAAAAATAAAAAAAATAGAAAATCAAAAAGAGGGTAAAAGTCCTAAAAGAAAAATCAAAGGACTTAGAAAAAAATGATATACCCCAAAAGAAAAATATGAATAAAACATGAAAGTGTGCAAGTCTAAATGCCACTACTTTTTACTTTTTGCAGTTGATTATGGTAGAGTGTCAATAAATGCCATAATTCATGATGAGTTGAACTGCTTAATCTTGACTTTTCATGTTTCAATTTACTTGTTTTAGATAGAGAATAAATAGTTGTCAGATAGTTTAATCCTGACAATTCAGTACATAGGTATAGAGTAAAAAGAAACCCAACAGTTTCCTTGGATGAAATAAGGTAGAATTAGATAGTTTTTACTGCTTTCAAAAGAATAAAATGTTCAAGGTTGCTAGCTCAAATGCACCTACACAAATGGAAGAAAAAATGTTAGGTTAAATATTGGGTAGGTAGAAGAAGGTGGGAAAATCATTGTAAATATTTGTCACCGGGCAACAATCACTAATTTACCCTCCCCTATAGTTATTCTACATTCTAGAATTTCAGTCAGAGAGGCTTAGAGCATTTCTCTAACTTCTGTTGGGACCAGACCCAAGGCTCAATGACTGTTAAGTTAAAAATGTTTGAATTCCTATAATAATCCCTAATTTTCATCATTTACCCTTCATACACTCATTACTTTTCAATTTCATAAGTAAGCACTTTTGTTACTTAATGAAGTATGAAATTCCCCATTTGACTAACTCCCTTCATTCATAAAATCATAGAACCCTCAAAAACATTATATCCTAAGTTAAAACGTGATGAAAATCTAAATGATAAAAGCTTCTCTTTAAATTTTTCACTTTACTTAGTTATATAATTGCATTTTGATGTATTACATTGTCCCTTGTCATATTTACTTCTAATTTACTTATTAAATCCTTATAAACACACCTTGTCCTAAGTATTATAACTCCTTTTATCTAATTATCCCCTAAACCCACTATTATAAGATTTTTTTATCAAAGAATATTATCCACATGGTGAATTAAAACCACAATTACACTCCCTTTGGTCTAAAAACTAACCCTATTCAAATACCCTGCCCCCTATAGTGCATAGACATCTCCATAGTCTATAACTATATAATACAAATAAAATAAAAAGGCACTTTATACATATTTTATATGTCTAAAGCGGAAAAAATACTACTTCAACTATGTCATTCTAAGCCTAAGTTTTTATAAAGGCGATGTCCCCACGTCTTTGTAATTGACTTATTACCCTTCCCGAACTAACCCAAGGTTAAAGTGTGAAATTGAAAAACAAAAACCTTTACCTTTTTAATCATCCCGTTATGTAAAGCCTCACGCTTTATTTAAAGTTAGCCCAAGTTTTTAACCCCACATAAACATGGCTTTCATATATTAAAAATTTGTCATAAAGCATATATTACAATATTTTTATAGTTATCTGCCATCACATAAGTTGCCTGGTCCCACCTTACCTTTCCCCCGTAGCTTCCCAATACATCTTGGTTGTTCACTCCAACCTTTATGATCTAACGATCGAGGATGCATTTCGCACCTGAAAAACAAACATTTGCCAAAAACCAAAAGTAACACGAAAAAAGTAGTTTTAGTGAAGCCACCCCATACGACATGGCACATTTTGATTGTGTAGCATCCATTTTGCACAAAAAAACTTACCATTTTATGCCAACGCGAAACCCACTAATGGTTTTTCGCATTCGAAAAATCAAAACCCATTCGTGCTGATGATATGACTCGCATTTATGGTAAGTAATAAAAGTTTATATCATAAGTTTAAACCTTTGTTTCATTATTTTCCACTGTTATTTTCGCTCTCGATTGTTAAAAGAAAACTCTTCCCGACTGTGTAAAGAGCCCTAAGCCCCTGTTTGTTAATTTCTTGTCCCAAAGACAGATTCAACCACTGATTTCCTATCTGAAGATCATTAGATTCATTTTCTGCATCGGCGATCCAAATCCATCCACAAGAATAACCAGAAGATTGAGAAATCCTTTTAAAAGCATCAAAATACCTACAATCTGAGGTATTTTTCATTAAATTACCATCCTGCACAGTCAATTCGAAACCTTCCATTAGAAGACAAACTATTAAATAGAAGAATTAACTGTGTAAATTTCCCAAAAACTCCCAAAACATGCCAAACCCTGGCCAATTGTTTCCCAGAAGTTGCTATGTTCATAACAGCTTTTGTCTGAGCCAATTTCCTCAATTTAAAATCTCTGAAGATCAATTCCAAGACAAAAAGGTTTTTCAGGCCTACCAAACTCATTTTTAGAGTCTCAAACCATTCAGGAAACCCTTGTTTCCTATCTTAATTCAGTTTTATCTCTAATAAACCCAAATTGAGGAGTAAACCACCTTTTGAAGATAATATTTTCCCAACAATTGCTCAATATCCCTTTATTTGTGAAAATATTCCCACAGTTATTCCTATGGTTAGCACTGTTGTTCCTTCTCCATTGGGAGACAATTTGGCACCTAAAGGGTCATTGGTAACTGCAGTATCAATGCAATCAAGTAGTAGGTGAAACAACATATATAGTAAGAGCAGAACAGAACTGAAAGATTTGAAAATGCAAGATAGGGAAAAGCCAAAATAGGGAACAAAAAAAAAAAAGAGGAGCTTGAAGAATTGAAAAATATAGGACTGAAGAAAATCAAGAAAGTCCTAAATAAAAGGAACATAATGAATAATTTTGAGAGGACATAACCAATCAATAACAAAGTTTTGACAAAATACACAATGCAGGCCTCCCAGAAATCCAAGCATGACAGAGAAATGACATGACAGTGAATTAATTTTTTCTACCACAGTGAAAATTTCATTTTACAGCTGTCAAGAGGTGAATATAGCAGTTGAAAGTGTATTAGATCAAAGTAACAGTTTCAAAGTGTATCAAAGCAGAAACAATCAGCTAGTTTTTACTATGGTAAATTCTACATTTTACTAGCAGTAAAGTGATAGATGAACAGAGTAAAAGAGTATGAGGAAGAAAAGAAGCTTTAAAGGATATAAAGTGAAAGAGTATCAATCAAGCAATATTCAAACATATATCTTCCAAATGTGCTAGCAAGCATGTAAACCTACTCAAGAAACTGTTGTAATTAGATAAGACAGTTCTATTTTTTTCTAGATAAGAGGACAACTTGCTTAAGTTGTTAAGCAGCTGGCCCTCTTAGTGTGTTAAGATATTTTATTTTCCTAGAGTTATTCCTAGATATATCTAGGATATTTTGCAATAAACATTTGTATAAATACTTTAGTTTATGAAGTGTTTAGGGTGGTATAAAATTGCTAAGATTATTATAGAAAATTTTGCTGGTACTTTGGAGGCTCATGTGTTGATTTCATAGCAGTAGTCTGGACAATAGCCAAATGGACTTCATAACTCAGGATTCATGTGATAAGCTAATGAGTAAAGTGATTTATTACTGTCATTGTGTCCTTTTCTGAAGTTTCATTCAATTTCACATATGTTGTTCAATTTAAATGATTAATTAGGAATATTATTTCAAGATTAGTGTAAAAGCTCCCTGTCTTAACTACATGATCATTTAAATTTTTTTTGCTGATTTATGGATTTAGGAATTCTTAATTGCTCCTAGTCCCGTTTGACCTTTGCCTCCTTCCTCTTTTTCCGGATCAAAGGATCCTTCACTGCCCTTTATCCCGAAAGCAAGCTATCTCATCAAATCAAACTATTCAAATCTCCGAGGGTTATCTACCTTGCCTTGAGTACATTAGCATCCTTTTGGAATTGCCTTCCAGTCTTGCCTACTACATTTTGACTCCATAGCCCAATGGAATAGTAGATCCCTCTCTGATTTGTCTTCAAGTAATCTTATTTCCCACCAAACATTTCAAACAAAAAACCAAGTGCCCAATCATACCTAGCCTAAAATATTAAACAAAAACAAAGTTAAATCATAAAGAGAGAGCCCTCTCTGAATTCTAGGAAGGCTAGATCCTAGGATTTGAAGTAGGTTTGTGGTTACCTCAAACTATTTATCTTGAACCTGGAGAAATTACTGAGTGATAACAGGTGCATCATAAAACACCACGTCAAGACATAAACCGCCTGGTGTGGTGTTAAGAAACCGCACCAGTGCATCATAAAACACCGCGCCAAAACTGAAACCACCTGGTGCGGTCTTAAGCAACCGCACTGGTACGCCTATAAAACACCACACACCAAAAAATGGTTAAATAAAAAAAAATTATGGCCAAAAAACTGCATTTTTCACTTTTCTCAGTGCTCCAGAGCTCGCAAGCACTAGTGCAATTTATCCTTATCTGAGCTGCCCTGACATCGGTGCTCCCATTGCACCCATTCCACGCACTGCTGTTGTTCATTGCCCACCAATATCCAACTTGCATTTTTCAAAACGGTTGGCAACTTTTATTTTGTAAATTCTACAGCCAATATGTCTCCTTGATGGCGAAATGTACAGGTATTTTTCTTGTTTTTCCATAATTAAGATTTTTAGCGGATTAGAATTTCAAATAACCTTAAAATTAACCATTTAAAAGAAAAAAAAATATTCGCGCAGTGCTGCCTATAAAATTTACAGGCCACACTACAACCAGTGCTAACGGTATCCACACTGTGTCTGGTGCGGTACTGAAAGGCGCCACGTGTTATTTTAAAATTAAAAAAAAAAGTGTGCTGCGGTCATTTAGCCAGTCACACCGTTAACCATGGGAATAGCAACATGGTGTGTTGACGGAAATATCTACCCCGGTGTTCGTCAGCACACTACATTCGGCATTCTGACAGGGTCAATGGTGCGGCCTGGTAAAAGACCGCACTGTTGACTATGTAATTTGTCAGGAAGTCGATGTGCTGACACAACTATACACATCGAGGTGTATATTTTAGTCAGAGCACCACTCTTTTGACACCATATATAGTCAACGGTGCTTTAAAAAGTTTCAGGTGCACTGCATACGGTGCATTGTATGTCATCTAGGGTACCGCCTCCGGTGCTCTACAAAAAAACGTCGCACCGAAACCAGTGCATGACTGTTTTTGTGGCGCACTGACTGGTCTGTTTTTTTTTTTAAAAACATTGTATATGTATATTACTAAATATATATATTATTTAATTAAAAAAAAATTATTTAATATGGAAATGATTCAGAGAGAAGAGGAGGAACAACAACAACAACATGTGGAGCAGTATGACATGGTTCGCCTGTGGGAGGCATGAGAGGGAGAGAGATGCGTACCCTCGCCTTATTACAGCAAATACCCAGGGGCTCCTAAGGTAGGTAGGCCTCATCAAGTTCTATGAGGAGGATACTTCCCTAAAGGCTCATAGCGTGTTTTTGAGACATCTTATCCACGGGTGGAATGCCCACTGAGAGGCTTTCCAGGTTGGTCCTGACCAGTGGTACACACCCACTGAGGAGGATATATATTTCATTACAGGGCTATCGAGGAGAGCAGTGAATTTTCCCTCGTTCGTAGAGGTTCCAGCTGGTTTTGTAGCAGGGAGTTAGTTAGTTAACCCCCAGAGATACATTGGAGCATCAATACTGTCTCCTGTAGAGTTTCAGGTTGTTGGAGGTTAGTTACGTATTGGTGCATTTGGTAGTGAGGACATGCCATGCCTCTCACTTCTCCTTTCGACCATTTCACACAACAACAGTGATGGGAAACGAATTAGTTGCTCACTTCTATATTATGTTGATTCTTTAGTACAGGAGCCATGATTTTTCTGGTGGCCTCCCATTTTCTTGCGGTAGTTCTGTACAACCTTAGATAGATTTCATGCACATTCACAAGGGAGGGTCAACTTCCCTTTTTCTTCAGATATTTTTTGTTTATTTTTTGAGAGGTTTCCAGAGATGAGGCCTACTTTTGTTCGAAAACCTCGTAGGATGATGTTGGAGGCACGGATGCACATGTGGGGGCAGATGATGCCCAAGAGGGGAGAGAATATGTTTCCAGCTAGGATATCACATGATGCACTCGACTTACTAGCCAGTGTTGATGAGATGCATCCCTTCATTATGGTCCCTTGTCCTTATGCTAGATTGGATTGGTGAGGGTGTTCCAACATCCTCTTCACAGATGATGAGCTGCCATATGATAGAGGTAATATTAATATTTTATTTATATTTATTCTAACATGTTCTTTAATTTTTTTTTATTAAATTATGTAATGAAATTGTCTAATTATTTTTGTGTAATTGTATGTATTTTGTAGACATTGGCTCTTTTGATGGCGAGGAGATGCTGGCACCACCACATGATCCAGGTGTGGATCCTGATGACTATTAGGGCATGCCATATGCCGAGGATCATCAAGAGGCCGTTGTAGAGGGACATGCTCCTGTTGGTGCGCTGGTACTTCCATTTTCTAGGCACGGTCGACCTGATACGAGATACAGGATGGAGTTGGGCGACCAAATCAGTGCATTATTTGTTGAGGCAAGCATCAAGCCCGCTCATTACAAAGACATATAGGCCAATGATCGGCTATTACAGATGTGGAGAGGCATGCTGCGTGACATGTACAGCCTGATGTGGCATGTCGTAGGAGCTATGACAGCTATTACGCGACTAAGGAGGACTGTTGCACGCTATAGGTGTGGTCAAGCCACAACACATGATGGACAGTCTGCGAGCAGTGACTCATCATCTCTTGATCATTCACCTCATGCCATGCCAAATGAGCATGAGGCTCCACTAGCATCTAGCAGTCATCATGGAGATGGGGCTGGACCATCGACCAAGTCCAGTCAGCAGCCAACAACATCCATCAGTACTAGTCATGATCATGAGCAAGCTGGACCATTGATCATCGATGCTGCACCATTGACTGAGCAAGCCTCCACTAGTACTGCTATTGATGTTGTACTACCACCAACTAATCCATGACATTTATATTACAATTGTATATTTTTAACATTATATATATATATATATATATATATATATATATATATATATATATATATATATATATATATATATGTGTTCCATGTATTTTATGTTCATGTTGCGGTTGTGGTTACATGTTGGTAAAGTCATCATGATGTGTATGTTGTTAGGTCATGTTAGATATGTTCATTGACCCTGCAGGTTTGAGATGGTGTGTATGTGATAGCATGGTTATTTGACATGAGATGTATGTTGAAGTTTGTGTTGTGATGATGTTAATATATAATGTTAATTTGATGTTTGAATGTGTTTTTTAGTGAATATATATGAGTGTGCGATGGTATCATGATGTGATGTTTATTAATTAATTTAATATCAAATGACCATGATATTTATTAAATATTATGTTGTGATTGTAATTGAAAATTTATATTTTAATTGTATGTAAAATTGTAAAATTGTATTTGTATTTGTAATTGTAATTTTAAATGTAATTGTATGTAAAATATTTAATGTAAAATTTTAATTGTAATTGCAATATTTAATTTATTGTGAAATGATTGTAATTGTAATTTTAATTGTCATTGTATATATGGCAAATTGTAAAATTGTAATTCTAATTCTAATTGTATGTAAAATTCTAAAATTGTAATTGTATTTGTAATTGTAGTTTAAATTGTAATTGTATGTAAAATATTTGTAAAATTGTAATTGTAATTGTAAATGTAATTCTAATTCTAATTGTATGTAAAATATTTGTAAATTTTAATTGTATTAAAATATTTGTAAAATTATAATTGTATTACTGTCAAATGATTGTAATTGTAAAATTTTAATTGTAAATGTAATTGTATGTAAAAATTAAAATTGTAAATTTGTAATTGTAATGGTAATTGTATGTAAAATTCTAAAATTGTAATTGTAATTGTATGTGAAATTGTAAAATTTTAATTGTAATTGTATCTAAAATATTTGTAAAATTTTAATTGTATTAATGTGAAATAATTTTATTAAAATTTTTAAATTTGTAAATTTGTAAAATTTTAAATAATTGTAAAATAATAAATCTAGAATAATATGAATTATTGTAACATAATAAAGTTTAGAAAATAATGCAAATAAATTCATGTAATTTAGAATTATCATTATTTTATTATGATCTTACATCTGAAAAATAACTTTATACGATTTGGTCGCTTATCATCGCACACACCGGTGCGTCTTAGTACTTAGGCAACACAGTGCTTCACAGGTCTTGCACAGTGTACATAAAATGGCACTGAAAGGGCCTAAACCTTGATCTTAATAAACATCACGATCATGATAACCATCGCACAAACATCATATTCGACTAAAAAACACATTCAGACATCAAATTAACATTATATATTAACATCATCACAACACAAACATCAAATATACATCTCATGTCAAATAACTCATGCTATCACATACACATCTATCTGCAAGCTGCACATTAAATGACCATATCTAACATGACCTAACAATATACACATCATGATGATCACCAACATGTAAATTAAGTACAACTGCAACATGAACATAAAATACATGGAACATATATATATATATATATATATATATATATATATATATATATATATATGTTCCATGTATTTTATGTTCATGTTACAGTTGTACTTAATTTACATGTTGGTGATCATCATGATGTGTATATTGTTAGGTCATGTTAGATATGTTCATTTAATGTGCAGTTTGCAGATAGATGTGTATGTGATAGCATTAGTTATTTGACATGAGATGTATATTTGAAGTTTGTGTTGTGATGATGTTAATATATAATGTTAATTTGATGTTTGAATGTGTTTTTTAGTCGAATATGATGTTTGTGCGATGGCTATCATGATCGTGATGTTTATTAATTAATTTAATATCAAATGACCATGATATTTATTAAATATTATGTTGTGATTGTAATTGAAAATTTATATTTTAATTGTATGTAAAATTGTAAAATTGTATTTGTATTTGTAATTGTAATTTTAAATGTAATTGTATGTAAAATATTTAATGTAAAATTTTTAGGGTGTAATTTTTTGATATTTAATTTATTACGAAATGATTGTAATTGTAATTTTAATTGTCATTGTATATATATTAGGTGTAAAATTGTAATTCTAATTCTAATTATTATGTAAAATTCTAAAAATTGTAATTGTGTAAAATATTTGTAAAATTGTAATTGTAATTGTAAATGTAATTCTAATTCTAATTGTATGTAAAATATTTGTAAATTTTAATTGTATTAAAATATTTGTAAAAATTATAATTGTATTCTTGTCGAATGATTGTAATTGTAAAAATTTTAATTGTAAATGTAATTGTATGTAAAAATTAGTGTAATTGTAATTCTAATCGTAATTGTGTGTGAAATTGTAAAATTTTAATTCTATGTAAATTATTTGTAAAATTTTAATTTTATTAATTTGAAAATTTCAATTGTATTAATGTGAAATAATTTTATTAAAATATTTAAATTTGTAAATTTGTAAATATTTGTAAAATTTTAATAAATCTAATAATATGAATTTTTGTAACATAATAAAGTTTAGAAAATAATGCAAATAAATTCATGTAATTTAGAATTATCATTATTTTATTATGATTTTACATACAAAAAAATAACTTTATACAATCTGGTGCGCTTATCATCATAACACACATCGGTGCGTCTTAGTACTTAGACGCACCAGTGCTTCACAACTCTTCTGCACCGGTGCGCCATAAAACACCGCGCCAAAACCTAAACCTTGATCTTACAAACTGCACCGATGCGCCTATAAAACTCCGCACACCGGAATAGGGTTATTCTGTAAAGTGCCGTATTGGAGCAGCGAAGGGTTAGAATCATGGGCAAGAATGTTTCTGAGGAGATGAGGGTTTGAAAAGACGAGAGTTTGAATTTCAGCAGAGAAGTTTATAGTAGGGAAAATGAGTGATTCAAACATAAAGATGGACAAAGACGCTTACAGGGATGCAGATGGCTACAGAGCTCGACATAGTACAAAAGGAGAAAAGGAGTACAAGTTGAGACCGACAAAGAGCATTCGGTTGATGTCGGTGATAGGGTTAAGAGGTCCCATGATGGAGAAATGGAGAGCAAAGTTGATGGCAAAGAAAGATCAATCAAGGCAGTCTATAAAGACAAGAGGCACTATGAAGGGAAGGATTCTCATTCCCTTAAGGACAATAGAGAAAGATCAATTGACGTTGTTGATTAGGCTGGTAGGTCCCATGAAGGGAAATATTCTCCAGAATGCGTTTAAAATCAGTTGGGAGTATTGTCTAAGTTTCGGTTGGCTTACATAAACTTTTACCGGAAAATATTATGTCGCATAAAATCACATCTTTGGCTTTCAATTGAACCTGAATGGCATCTCTAACTTGTCTGAGATGTGGTCCTGTGGATGAAACCAGTGAAATTTCTGCTTGTATTATAAATGGAAATTCAGTGACCATTTCTGTGGGAAGAAAAGCATAGATACCTGCAGCTACCATATTTCCACCTGCAAATCAGTTTCCCATTGGAAAAGGTAATGCAATAATCCATTTTTCAATGTCTTTCCTCTGCTCAACCATATACTCATTTTCTATGGGAAACCATTGCATCCACATGTAATAACTGCATCATCTAGTCGAAAATCGGTCTTCTTCTGCTAACAAATGAATAATGAAGGACTTGTTGTCATTTCTCCCAGAATATTCAAGGTTAGTTTCTCATAAAGCAGAGATTGTATAAATTTTGTTAAGATAAAGATAGAAAGCACAAAGGAGAAAAGAGGAAATTGGATGCCAAGATGGAGGAGGAACTTACAAATGAGCAAGTAGATCATCGGTCAACAAGCAGATCATGGGGCATATTTTCTTGTTGCAGGTTATGGAAAGGTTCAAGTTTATTTTTCTGAAATACGAAGAGGTGTAGTTTTGAAAATAAATGGCCCAAATATTTTCATAGCAAAATGCACATTTCCAACATGTTTAAAAAATAAAATATCTCCAATTTCAATAAACTGCTCAGAAACAAAACTTTCCCAACCATTTGTGAAAACTACCCATGTCTTAGCATAGCACAAGTTCACATTCCACAATTTCCCACTTGGGCCCTGTTGTATTACATATTTACATGCCCCACATTGCATTCTCTCCACATAATCAGTGGGGACCTCATGTAATAAAAAAAATGCATTGGAAGAATAGTTATTTCCATCAAGAAATTATCCAATTCCAATTCTGAATTCTAATTCTCAAGAATAAACAAAATTCTAATTCTCAATTTCTATGGTTGGAGTTCACTAAATTTTGGTGTACACACCTAAAAGTAATTTCAATGCGTTAACCGCCAATTGGTGCTACTGTACATATAACCGCACCATTGCGTTTTAGTTACTGCTCACCGATGTCGGTGTTACAAAAGGATGCACCGGTGTGGTGCTATTAAGTGACGCATCAGTGACAAATAAACGCAAATAAAAAAAGCGCAACTCTATTTTCTTTAAGTGAAAAAAATGCAGAAAATTGAAAAATGGGCGGAAAAATATTTTCAAAAATCTAATTTCATAAAATAATTCTTTAAATACTAAACACTTTTCATTATTTCACTAATTTTGCTAAAATTTTCAGCCAGAGATTTGCAGGAGACATACCTGGAGAAAGATGAGAGCATGAAAGCACTGTGGAGCAGCGAAATACGTTCGAACAGAAGTATTCAGACAATCAAAAACCAAACCTTTGGTGATTCAAGCCCTGTATCATAGAATTTCAAACCATCTTGTGATTAAATTTTATTATTTGTTTTACTTTTTCTGCAGTTTTATCCATTTTGACCCTAAACCCTTCATTTTTTTGTTTTTTCCCTTTCTTGTCCCTGTTTCAGTGATTTCAGAATTAGGGATTTTCATTTTAGATTGACATCCAACCCACGAGACAACTTACATAGTCAGATCCCAATCCATTCGACCATTGCGTGAATTTTTGGAAAAAATGGATTTTTTTTATCGGTGCACCCTACGTAACCTAGTGCACCACGCAAGTATTGTGTAATAAAAAAATTGAAAACATTTTTTTTAAATCAGTGCGCCATATCTGAAATATGGCACCAATGCTCCATGTTACGAGGATAGCACTGTACAGTCTATTACATTTTTTGTGTGGTGCATTTATAATACCTCGACGCACCGTATGGTCTATTATACTATTTTTGCGGTGCGTTTTTAATACCCCCATGCACCGATGGTGGTGCGTACATCATGAAAGGCGCACCAATTTCTTGAGATTTATTTTTTACCTGAAAAGTCGAAAATTTATTTATAAATATATTAATGAATGATATGGTACATGTTTCAGATTGATAAATTTATGAATGACAAGAGATCAAGTAACAAAAATACTAATAACACATCAAGAAAAGAAAAAAAGATAATTTCTTTGTAAATTATTTATAAAAAATATTATTTTTTAATTGTATGTAAGTTTAACTAGTATGTATTGTTTACTGTGTATCATGTAGAGCCACAAAATGATGAAGCTCGATAAGATTATTTCTGATCTAGGGCTAGAAGAGCGTAAAATCTTGATAGAAAAATTGCAAAAGGATGAATGAAGTGAATGAAAATATACTATCGATCCAATATGGGTTTCTTTTTTTAATTATCATTAATAATATACTTTAAATTATTAGATAAAATGTGTCAAATAGTCTATTAATTCACATATGTTTAATGTTCTACAGGGACCAACAACTCAGAAAAGGAGTGTTGTTCTAAGAAAAGAAAAAAATAGAACATGAAGATGAAAATGAATTACTCCTTAGCTCATCTGGAGTGGTGTTGGAGGTTAACGAAAGGGGGAAATTTTTTTACAAAAGTTCGAGGGATCTAGTGGAATGAATGTATAGACGTTATTTCCACTTACAATACAAAAATCAATCCAATGATTCCAAGAACCAAATTTTATCTAAACTATAGGAAGAGTTTCCAAGGAATTGGTCAATATGACATGTCAAACTTTTAATAGAAAAAACGTACAACAACAAAAAATGAGTGAAAAAGTAATATTCCTTTAAATGTTTGTCTATAATTATTCATATATATCACTTTTGTTATATTTAATTTTCATATATCAATATAAAAATTAAATATTTTATTGTCATGTTACATTTTCAGGAAGATTATGAAAATCTCAAAATATGAACGGGCTCATATCATAAATATGCCAATAGGAATGTCCAAAAAGGTGTACAAGGATATGGTCAAAGAAATGGATAAAATTGCATCGCAGGAGGATCCATATCAACAACAACGTGCTTCAGATGTAATATGTAATCATGAATTTTTTCGATCATTAGGTACAATAAATAGACAATTTAGCATTAAATATTAATTTTCAAGAATTTTCTTGCAGAAAAAAAGAAAAGAAAATGGAACCCATTCAGCACATAAAACAGGATGACGAGGAAGAAAAGGGTTGATATCTAAGTTCGTGATTAATTATTACTTCCTTATAACAACTTAACTAGATTTCATTTTTGTATTTTTTAAGTTGTTTTACAAAAATCATCATTGAATGTCTTCAAACATGTGCTAACATACAAAGAAGAACCATCAGACGAATTGATTGAAATTGGGTTAAATATGGGTTGTGAGTATATGTTGGCATATCATAAATTAATTGTGGAATTTGTAAGCACCTATCGATCTTGTTTTACTTAGCTCCATCTATAATTAATAGAACAAAAAAAATATTTGATATTAAATATATGATTTTTTATAGGGTATAAATATCCTAAGAAACAAAGTATGGAACTGCACCAATAGACGAAATTTTGAAAGATGGCATGGTACATGGTTTTGAAAAAATGTGTGTAGTTTATGAGTGAATTGTTGCTATGGTACGTCATTTTTCTTTTTGATTTACATTGATGTATATTATTTAATATTGCAATTTTCATTATTCTCACCAATGTATATACACTCATTTCAGTTTATTTTTATGTTTGTATATGGAAGGTGAAGAAGAAGAAAACAATCAACATCGTGAACAAAACATTCTTGAAAATAACCCAAGTTATGGAAGTAGCTCTAGCAATGACAGAAGTTCAAGCGAAGAATGACGATCACTATGTTTGGATATCAAAGCAAGGTGTTGTATTTTTTGAAATATGTCTGTGAAATCATACATTTGTTTAATGTAATGGTCATAGTGTCCCAATTGAAAGACAAAGGGATACCAATAACTATCCCATTTTGTATGACAAAGACTTTCTTATATATATATATGTGTGTGTGTGTGTGTTTTAATTTATTCTATTGCATTCTCCATTGTCGTTCTCAAATGCACTAATAAAAATTTAATTCATATGAATATTGTTATAAGATATATATGTGTCGACTTTTGATGAATAATGAATTTTAAAAAACTATAGTAATTATGATATGATATAACAAATTAATCCAAACATCACATTCAAATGCATTAATAAAAATCTAATTAATATGAATATTGTTATAAGATGTGTCAACTTTTGATGAATAATGAATTTAAAACAATCACAATTATTGCATTGTCACAGGTCGATGTTTCTAAAAAATACAAAATGAAAATAGGTGCGTGTCAGTTACTGTACATCGGTGCGTTTGTATTCTGAAGTGCACAGGTGCGTTTCTACGACCTATGGGCACCACAAAAATACCAAAACCAATTAAAAATATCAGTGCATTTGTGCGGTACGGTGCACTGGTGTGTTGATGTGTTTATATGCACCGGTGCCATTGTATGACCTATGGGCACTGCATGAATACCGATACTAATTATAAATCTCGGTGCATTTGTGTGATACTGCACACTGGGGCGTTTATGTGTATATAAGAACCAGTGCATTTGTACAACCTATGGGCGCCGCACGAATACCAATACCAATTATAAATCTCGGTGCATTTCTGTGATACTGTGCGCTGGTGCGTTTCTATAAGTCTACGAAGCAGTGCGTTGATATGACCTATGGGCACCGCACAAATCCCAGGACTGATTAGAACAACCCTGTGCATTATATCACCATCACTACGCCTGGTGTGGTTTTATACCTTAATAGCTAGAAGCATTCTCCTTCAACCGCACAGAGGCACCTTCTACATGTACGCACCGGTGCTTTAAAGCCAAATTAGTGCACCGATGAAAAAAAACATCCGTAATAACCTTTGGCCACCCATTTTTTTTTTTAGTTGTGTTGAATTTCTATTAAAAGCTCTACCAAAACCTCCGTAACCATAAACGAATGTTGTATCAAATGTTTTTTTGACAATTTTGGCCAATTTTATAACACTAAAAACCTTCTTTATAACCTCCGCTAGAGGGTCTTTTCCTTGTAGTGCACTTAGCTCTCTTCCTTATTTTCCTGCCTGCAATTATGACAAGGAGCAATGACACGTTTTTGAAATGATTCAAAAGCCAACGCCAAGTCATCCCACTAAGCTTCACACTTCCACCTTATCATTACATGTGCTTTCTTCGTGCCTTGCTTTCTTAACTTTTAACATGCATTACACCTGAAACTGTGATTCTTGGGCCCCACAACTAGCTGACCAATGGGAAGTAATCGCATATTGCAACTTTCTGTTTTATCACAAATCGGCCGCCTGCAAGTTTAACTCTACATTGATAATGGCTAAACCATAAACTATGAAAAGTGCAATATGCGCTGGTGCGCTACGCCGACATGTGCCCTTCGCGTCATCGCATCGAAAATCAGTTAACATACCATGCGATTTCCTTAAAGGTAAAATTTAAAAACTGAGATTTGTGAAATCAATCCATCTATGCTTTAATCTCCACCGTTGATCTGCGCCCCAGATTTGACGAGCTTCCTTGCTTTCCCCTTAATCGCATCGCATCACAAATCAATTAACATATGACGTGATTTTTTGAAATGTAAACTTTAAAAACTATGATTTGCGATGTCGTTCCATTTGTGCTTTAATATCAGCCCTCGGTTTCTTCCCTTTCAGATCTGCAATTGGATCATGGTCGTCCGCTCATCCCACATGTGGTTCTTCTCTGTCAGCTCATTCCTTAGTCTAATTCCTTGTGAGATTCCTTTAAAAATTCTCTGCTTCTCTTCTTCGGATCTCCCTCTTTGTTGGTCAATCTATTTTCTTCATGTCGCACTTTTCTTTTAAAGAACTCTAGTTGCAATACCGTTTATGAAGCCTTCATTTGTCTGCTTTGGCATACTATCTTTGTTTAACGCACATGAATAACTCCTGTTAACGTACAAGTAAACTTTGAAATTACCATATTTGAGGGCCAAATATATGCAGACTTCGTAGATAAATGGTTGAATATATTAGAAGGATATTTCTCAGTTCATTACTTTTCTGACTGGGAGAAGATTATTTTTTCAATCCTCAAAGCTACCCCCCATGTCAAGGACTAGTAGGAAACCTACTGTGAGAAAAAGGATGAGGGGGAACCCTCTCTATTCTTGGCTATATCCACCCGGAATTCTTTCCAAGACACCATTAAGGAACAATATTATCTTGTGGGGAGCTATGAGGACAAGTACATAAAATGGACTACGCTGAGGCAACAAAGGGATCAAGATGTGCATGATCATACGAATATGTTCCATACCCTACCCACAAATTTGGGTATCAAATATTCAGAGAAACATTTGGTGCTGAAGTATCGTAGATGTCTGCATAGATATATTTAAGAGGAAATGGAGTTCCTCGACATCTCCTCTCTTGGTACGACATACTAGTATGCTTCCAAGATTGAGAAAAAATTTAAACAGAAGAAGCAAGAATTTCGATCTGCGAATCAAAAGCAAAGGAAAGGTGCGCCCAAACCTCAGAACAAAGGACAAAGCCAAGGGATGGCAGCCCAAGATAACCTATCAAAGCCGCAAGCAAAGAAAAACCCCACAAAGCCGAAGAAGGACACGAGAAAGTGGTGTGAGTTCCATAAGAGCTCCACTCACAACAAAAGTGTGTGTTGGGCCAAGCAGTCACTAGTGGTCGAGATGAGGGATTCTGAATCGGATGCATGCTCTGACTTTGAATCAGAACCTGACAAGGGGAATGAAAAATGGAAGCAGATTATTGATGCGGAGCCCAACACCACCATTGCCACTACAAATATCCAGAAGGAGGAACTGGAAGATCCAGAGGAGGAGGAGTGTCTCTTCCACTCTTAGATGTGGGTAAAGGGTTTGCTGCTACAGTTCATTATCGATAATGGGATCCAAAAGAACCTCATTTCAGCAGAGGTCGTGAAGCATTTGGGCTTTTGAACCACAACACACCCATAGTCGTACACCATCGGGTGGCTTCACCAAGGACAAGATCTCCTCATCAGCCAACAATGTTACCTTCCCTGTTGAGATTCAACAAGATGATGACCTTAGTGAAAAGAGTCATCTTCACTAAGTGGGCCTGCAGGTTATTTTTTGTGCAAGTCTATTTTTAGACTATGTCTATTTTTAGACATGGTGATCATATTTCAGAAGTTGCAAGATGCTATTTGTGGATGGTTGATCAAGTTGGAAAAATAGATGAAATTCTATTACTAGAATATTGGGCGAAGTCTATTTATAGATCGTTGATCTAAAAATAGAAGTGTCGATTATTATTATCTCTTAATAATAATCCGAAAATAAACAACAACTTATTCTCTTGGAGCACTTAGTTTCAGTGCACATAATTGGAAAATCACTGGGCTAAAGGAATTAAAAAATTCCTAGGGTTTACTGGTGGTTCATGCATGGAGGACTCAGTTAGAACTGAAGTGGGAAAGTTATGACATATTTGGAAGAGTAGTTCATGGAGTTGTATTCAGTTTAACTCAATTAAACTTAGTTGAGCTAGTTGTATCTAGTCTAATTGAATGATACACTAGTGAGAGTGGAGTGAATTAATTATTTAATTAATTCACAAATAATAACTCATTAATCAACTAAAAAATACAGCAGTTAACTACAGTGCATGTCAGTTCCAGTGGAGACCCAGTGGAGAGATAGGTGAAAGGGAAAGATGGACTATCTTTTGTGACTATAGTGATGCATTGATTGCACCACACACACATTGGAGTTTCCAATGAGGATTACATAGTGAAATCAAGGGTAATTCAAATTAATTCAGAGCTATTCTTTAGCAGGGATTTTGCAGTGGAGGCAGGCTAGCAGGTGGCAAGAAATCAGTGCATGGATTTGTAGATTTCTTCTCATTATTATGTGAATATTGATTATACTGAGAGCTTGATGTACTAAGCTTTGTATGATATTGTTACATGATCTCCATGATACATAATATATGACATTTGGGGTTTTTAGCTTCAGGATTTCTTGTTAAACAATTGTGTTATGTGCGATTGTTTTTATTTATGCTTCACATGTGTTTGTAATTAATTTTCCGCAAAAGATTAACAATGGAATGGTTATGTATTTTGCAAGAAGTTAAATATTGTGAGATCAGGGGAATCTAGATGTATGCATGCTTAGTTTATACTAATTTATACATGGTATCAGAACAGTGTTAATTCTTGAAGATTGCAATTGTGAATAATTGTTGAGTTTGTGCTGGTGGACAATTCGAATTTGCTACAGAATATTCTTGGTGCAGAAGTTGAGTATACATTGAAATGTATTTCAATGGGTTGCGATTAGAGTATGCCCTTGATGGGGGCTCGAATTACATAGCCTGGGAGGATAGGATGGAGGCGGTGTTGGAGGATAATGGACTGAAAGAGTTCATCGATAGTGATGTTCCTAAGCTGGGATCTAGCGATGCTGCATTACTTGATGCATGGCAAAAGAATATAGCAAAGACAAGAAGAATTATATTGGAAGGTTTGAAGGACCATACTGTGTCCAGCCTTCACAGGAAATCCACTCCATTCTTAATGTGGAAGGCTTTGACAAATTTTTCCCAAAGCAGCAACGACTAGAGGAAGTTGGCGCTGAAAGACAAGCTCAAAAAAATAAAAATGGAGAAGGGCGACAATATTCCAAAATATCTCACGAAGTTTGTCCATTATAGGGATGAACTGGGAAGTATGGGGATTCTAGTTGATGATGAAGACTTGGTGAGCTTGGCTCTCCTTGGGCTTCCGAAGAGTTGGCATAGCTACGAAGACTCTGTCAATGGTTGGGAGAAACTGTCGGGATGGGAGTGACTTTGGTGAGATCTTGTGCAGGAGGAGATAAGGTGATGTACCAGGGATGGATCTTCATCGAAGAATGAAGATGAAGAGAATTTCACTATGGATGCCAAAGAAAGGAAAGGGAAGAGGAAGAAATTTCCTTCAAAATCCGATGCTAAAGGCAAGAAGCAGGATTTGTCCAAGGTGAACTGTTTTCACTTTCACAAAAATGGGCATTTCGCCACTAACTACCCACATAAGAAGAAGAACAAGAAGGTTGTTGGAGCTATAGCTAGAGAGGCCTTAGCTTTGTAATTTTAACTTGTTTTCTCTTTCATCGAATGCTTGGTTTCAAGCTATATGGGATCGGTGTGGTATCTTGATAGTGGTGCGTCCTTCCATATGACGGGAGACAATGAGTTTTTTAGTGACTTGGAGGAGAAGGACCTCCAGATGCATATAGAGATGGGCGACGATGGTTGATATAGTGCGACCGACATTGGGACCATTACCTTTGAGAGGGAGTCCAGTAATCCATTCTTGTTGAAGGATGTTATGCATGTTCTAGGTCTGAAGAAGAACTTGGTCTCGGTCGCAATGTTGGAAGACAAAGGTTATTATGTTATTATGGTTGCACTGCAATGGTGGGCAAAGCAGAAGAAGTGGTGAGCTGGGATGAGGGTGAATTATGGCACTAGAGATTGGGCCATCTTCACCATGGTGCTTTGAAGATTTTGCAGCAGATTTCTACTATAATTCCCAAGGGTACTCTTGCGCAGTCAGATCAGTGCAAGGGATGTACTATGGGTAAGTTTGTGAAGACCACCTTTCATGAGAAGGAGAATCGTGCTTCGGTGATCCTTGAGAGAATTCACACAGATGTGTGTGGACCTTTCTCAGTCGCTTCAACAGAAAAACACAGGTATTATGTTATATTTGTTGATGATTATTCTCATAGATGTTGGATCTTCTTCATGCAGAAGAAGAGCGAAACGTTCTCAAAGTTTTGTGAGTTCAAAGAATTGGTGGAGAAGGAGTCGGGGAAGTAAGTGAAAGCTCTATAGAGAGATAATGGTGGTGAATACATCTCGGGCGAATTCAAAGACTTTTGTATCAAAGAAGAAATTCAAAGAGAACTCATAGCACCTCATAACCCACAACAGAATGGAGTCGCGGAGAGGAAGAACAAAACGATCATGGGCGCTGCACGAGCTATGCTTGAGAGGGAGCTAGAATTGCATGTAGTGAATGAACTTCTTCTTCCGAAAGATGAACCTCAAGATGTGGATCAGCCACAAGAGGAGATTCATGGAGTGGAGGAGTCCACTCATGCAGAACCAAACATCAGACAAGGCAGAAAGGGTACCACAGAAGCCGAGAGATTGAAGCTTGATGCAGCACAAAATGTAGGATTCCCTACATCACAGTGCAGACAGAGACATTCACCCAGCTGATTTACTGGATGCATGGCTCTAATGCGCAAGCATATTGTGAGAGAGCCATTT
The DNA here is from genome assembly GCA_034641835.2 of Pinus albicaulis. Taxonomy (NCBI): domain Eukaryota; kingdom Viridiplantae; phylum Streptophyta; class Pinopsida; order Pinales; family Pinaceae; genus Pinus; species Pinus albicaulis. The sequence continues at coordinate 175,432,040 of CM076576.1, read as the reverse complement.
TCTTTTGAAGAAGCAGTGTAGGAGCCCACATGGGTAGATGCCATGGTGGAGGAGTATGACTCCATTTTCAGAAACAGTGTTTGGGAGATTGTTCCAAGGCCAGTGGGAAAATCAGTTGTAGGATCAAGATGGATCTACAAGGTAAAGCAAGATGATGATGGGAGCATCGAGAAGTATAAGGCATGATTTTTTGCCTAAGGCTTCTTATAGATCGAGGGGATTTATTATGAAGAAACCTTTGCACCTGTCACACGGTATTCTTCCATAAGGACCATCCTTTCTCTCTCAGTGCAGATGGGTTGGCACATTCATCAGATGGATTTGAAGACTGCGCTCCTTAATGGGATCATTGAGGAAGAGGTGTACATTAAGTAGCCTGAAGGATTTGAGATCTTCAGCAGTGATTTGCATGTTTGCAGGCTCAAAAGAACACTGTATGGGTTGAAGAAAGCGCCTCATGGTTGGTACACTTGGATCGATAGCTATTTCACTGGACTTGTGTTCACCAAGAGTGAGGTGGATTCAAACCTGTACCAAATTGTGGTGGAGGGTAAGATTTTAATCATTGTTCTTTATGTTGATGATTTAATACTAATGGGTGATGAGTAGTTGATACACTCATGCAAGGAAGATCTTGCAAAGGAGTTTGAGATGAAGGATTTGGGCCTCCTTCATTATTTCCTTGGATTGGAAAATGGCAGCGGGAAGATGAACTATTTGTGTCTCAAGGCAAGTATACCCGGGAGATACTGGAGAAGTTTCACATGCAAGGCTGCAAGCCTATCGACACTCCTCTTCCAGGAAATTGGAGGAAAGAGGATGCTACATCGGCATAGGTAGTGGATGCCACTGTTTATCGATAGTTGGTGGGTTCGCTCATGTATTTAGTTAATACAAGACCAGAAATATGCTATGTGGTGAACCAGCTTTCACAGGCGATGTATAAGCCTACCAAGCTCTTTTGGAAGGCAGGAAAGCATGTCCTAAGATATCTCAGGGGCACATCTCAGTATGGATTATGGTACAAATAGATGAATGAGGTGAAGTTGCATGGCTTCACAGGTGTAGATTGGGCGGGCAACCCAACAGACAGAAAGAGCACATCAGGAGGGATTTTTAGTATCAGATCTATGACAGTTTCTTGGTACAGTAGGAAACAAATATTTGTGGCACTCAATTTAGCGAAATCAGAATACATGGCAACAATTCAGGCTACATGTGAGGTTATCTGGATGAGGAAGATCCTGGTTGGTTTGTTCGGTTCACATTTAGATCCTACAGTGATACATTGCGATAATCAAAGTTGCATTAAACTCTTGTTTAATCCTATGTTTCATGATAGATCTAAACATATTGATATCCGGTATCATCATATCAGATATTGTGTGTAGTGGAAGATCATGTTGCTTCAGTACATTCCTATGGAAGATCAGGATGTAGATATTCTAACAAAGGTGCCCACTAGGAGAAAATTCAAATACCATAGAGGCAAGATAGGGATGAAGGATAATCCCTATCTTGTTGAGAGGGAGCGTTGAGATTCAATAAGATGATGAGCTTAGTGAAAAGAGTCGCCTTCACTAAGTGGGCCCATAGGCTATTTTTGGCGCAAGTCTATTTTTAGACTATGTCTATTTTTAGACATGGTGATCATATTTCAGAAATTGTAGGATGCTATTTGTGGATGGTTGATCAAGTTGGAAAAATAGATGAAATTCTATTTTTAGAATATTGGGCAAAGTCTATTTATAGATCGTCGATCTAAAAATAGAAGTGTCGATTATTATTAGCTCTTAATAATAATCTGACAATAAACAACAACTTATTCTCTTGGATCACTTAGTTTCAGTGCACAGACTTGGAAAATCAGTGGACTGAAGGAATTACGCAATTCGTATGGTTTACTGGTGGTTCACGCATGATGGACTTAGTTAGAACTGAAGTGGAAAATTTATGACAAAGTTGGAAGAGTAGTTCATGGAGTTGTATTCAGTTTAACTCAGGTAAACTCAATTGAGCTAGTTGTATCTAGTCTAACTGAATGATACACTAGTGAGAGTGGAGTGAATTAATTAGTTAATTAATTAAAAAATAATAACTCATTAATCAACTGAAAAATACAACAGTTAACTATAGTGCATGTCAATTCCAGTGGAAACCTAGTGGAGAGATAGGTGAAAGGGCAAGATGGACTATTTGTTGTGACTATGGTGATGCATTGATTGGACCACACACACATTGAAGTTTCCAATGAGGATTGCACAGTGCAAGCAAGGGTAATTTGAATTCATTCAGAGCTATTCTTCAGCAGGGATTGCACACTGGAGGCAGGCTAGCAGGTGGCAAGAAATCAGTGCATGGATTTATAGATTTCTTCTAATTAGTGTGTGAAGATTGATTATACTGAGAGCTTGAAGTACTAAGATTTGTATGATATTGTTACATGATCTCCATGATACATAATATATGATATTTGGGGTTTTCAACTTTAGTCTTTCCCATTAAAAAATTGCGTTATGTGTGATTGTTTTTATTTATGCTTCACATGTGTTTGTAATTAATTTTCCGCAAAATATTAATAGTGGAATGATTCTGTATTTTGCAAGAAGTTAAATATTGTGAGATCAGGGGAATCTAGATGTATGCATGCTTAGTGTATACTAATCTCTACATTCCCTACATCATCAAGCCCTTCACAGATGAGGTATTATGTGACATATCTCCTCTTGATGTTTGTGATGTATTATTAGGCCAACCATAATTATGGAAGCAACATGTTGTGTATGAGTCCCGGCCTCACGCTGTTATTGTTACTTTGGAAAGTAAGTTGTACATGATACCATAGGTACCACCACTTGTGGTTATCTCTTTGGTTACTACAAAACAATGCAGTAAGACCATTTCCAAAACTAGGAAATTTGTTTACATGATGATCTACCCCTAGGGCAAGAATAAGATTGTGGCCATGACCTCCAGACAGAGCTCCTCCACACGAAAACAAAAAATTGACAATGTCGTGGAGGAGTACGGGGAAATTTTAACCTCAGCCACAAGGGTGCCTCTACACTGTCAAGTCAAACACCCCATCAATCTGACCCTAGGTGCGTCACTACCCAATGGACTGATTTATCAGTGCTTTATTCTGGAGAATGATGAAATCAGGAGGCACATTCAGGAGTTGTTGTAGAAAGGTCACATCTGGCCGAGTCCATTGCCCTGTGGGAGCCCGATCATGTTGGTGCAGAATAAGGATGGGAATTGGAGACTATGTATTGACTGTCAGGCACTGAAAAATATAATTTTCCAGAATAGGTACCTAATCCCACAGATTGATGACCTTCTCAATCAACTCAAAGGGGCGAAATATTTCAGCAAGATCGACTTTAAGTCTGGGTATCACAAGGTACCAATTGAACCCTCTGATATGTGGAAGACTACCTTCAAAGCCAAGGAGGGACTTTTTTAATGGATGGTGATGCCTTTTAGGTTGACGAATGCTCCCGTAACCTTCACGAGGCTAATGGACGACATCTTGCAGCCATTCACCAACTCATTTGTACTAGTGTACTTGGATGACATCCTAATATTCAGCCAGACTTGGGAAGAGCACCTCCACCACATCCAACAGGTCCTCCAAACACTGCGGAAACACAATTTGTGTGCCAATTTGGAGAAGTGCACTTTTGGCATGGCCCAGGTTCAATATCTAGGATACATTATTGATAAATGGGGGAAGCATGTGGATCCAGCCAAGATCCAAGTAATTCGGGATTGGCTGGTCCCAACCACTCTAACAGAGCTTCGTATCTTTATGGGTCTTGCTAATTTCTACCAGAGGCTTGTGTTTGGATTCTCTCATATCACCTGGCCCTTGAGTCAAGTCACCAAGGGAGGAGAAAAAGAAAAAATATTTTCGTCGGAATCTCAACAGAAGGAATTCATAGAATTGAAGCATAACCTTTGCTCTACCCCAGTTCTCAGATTAAGATACTTGCAACAACCATTTGAGATCGAGACAGATGCCTCTCACTATGCTATTGGGACAGTTCTTACTCAACAGGGACATCCAGTGGCATATCACAGTGAGACACAGTCTGCAAGTATCCCATTTATGACAAAGAAATGTATTCCATTATGGAGGTGTGCCACCAATGGAAGCATTACATTTTGGGGAAGGAAATGGTCATCCACACAGACCACCGACCCTTGCATCTTGTGTAGACGCAAGGGAAGTTGTAGAATGATCGCCATCAAAAGTGGTCCACATATCTGTAACAATTTCATTTGAAAATCAAGTATAAGAATGGAAACACCAATAATGTTGTAGACTGCCTCAGCTGACCACCGATCATGGCGCTAAGTTATGAACTCTTGTGGGCACGATACTTTTGATTGGTCGCTTCTCTACAAGTGAGATCTAGAATTCAGCCACACATACAAGAAACTATTGGAGGGTACACAAGTTCCAAAGTTTCACCTCCAGGATGCATTTCTATGTCACCTGGGACACTGTTTTGTACCATCACGAGAGCGTGCTAAGATTATTTTGGAAGCACACTAGAGTCGAGTCGTTGGGAATTTGAGGGTCGAGAAAACAGTGGTAGTATTGCAGAAGTATTTCTATTGGCTGAACCTTCGGAAAGATGTTGGGAAGTACATCAAATCCTGCACTTAGTGCAAAAAATCAAATATGATTAGAAATCATCTACATTGAAATCAATGCATCTAGTGCAAGCAATCAAATATAATTATAAATCAACATCTACATTGAAATTAAATCATCTAGTGCAAGCAATCAAATAGGATTAGAAATCACCATATATGTTGAAATCAATGCATTTGGTGAAAACAATCAAATAATATTAGAAATAATCTACATTGAAACCAATGCATCTAGTGCAAGTAATCAAATATCATTAGCAATCAGCATCTACACTAAAATCAATGCATCTAGTGCAAGCAATCAAATAAGATTAGAAATCACCATTTACACTGAAATCAAAGCATCTAGCACAAGATATCTTCTTCCCTCTCCCGCCCCCCCTCCATCTATATCTATTTCTCCCACCATCTCTCCTTCTTTGTATCTTTATATCACCCCACCAAACGAACACACTCTATCACTCCATATAAATAAATCTCTTTGTCCCTCCCTCCTTGTCTCCAACTATCTCTTCTTTATATTAACCTTCCATATATATATCTATCTCCCTCTGTCTCTCTATATCAACCCAAAAACACACACTCTCCTTCTCCAATATATCTATCTATCACTCCCTCCTCCTCTCGCTCTCTCTCTCTCTCTTCCCCTTCCAACCCTCTCCCCCACTTCATCTCTCTTCCCTCCCGCTATCCTCTCTCCCTCTCTCTCCATATTCCTTACCACTCCCTCCCTCTCTCTCTCCACCTTGCACTCTATATGTCTTTATTCTTTCGTCCCTCTCTCTCCCCCTCCATCTCCATTTCTCTTTGTCTACCTCTCTTAATCTTGATTTTTTTAGCATCCAGAAGTGTTCGGAGTCTCAAACTTTGCAGGGAGGCTTGCACAACATAATTTCAAAGAACCCAAAAACAGTTTGTGGAAATTCCACTCGGTTTAAGAATTATTAAAATAATTAATTATTTTATTGAAGACCCTAAGCCCAAACTTAAGAAAAGGAAATAATTAAAGTGCATTAATAATTCAAAGTGTGAATCTTCTAGAAAAAATGGATCAAGTCAAGATTTAATCTTAGCCATTGATTGATCTTTTAATCTAGGTTGTTGGTTCTCCAAAAAGAATATTATAAAAGAATACTCGAGGGTCACTTGGAAGATAAGCTGGGCACACACTCAGTACCCTAAGGAGATCCATTCTGATGTAGAATTCAACTTCAGTAACAGAGTTGCAGGGTGAGAATTTGTAGAAACAGGAGGAGGTCAAGGGTGATTGAGATCAGGGTCGGAGAGCAAGAGTGGGACATTGAAGGTAGCTTGAGGGTACAACGCAGAGACCCCACACAGTCTCCATGCAGGTTCACGCAGTCCAGCTCTGGGACTGTGCAGAAAATCATGCAGATTGACGCAGGGATTTCCAGGGGCTGATCTAAGTGTCAGATATTTGTCCAAGAAAGCTAGGCATCTAGTGTCAAGTGGTTCAGAAATTATCTCCCGAATATTTCCCTGTAAAGATATCATTTTCTGAAGAAATAATAAAACCTTCATCTGCTGCATTGGTTTTCCCACATTGGGTTTTTTCCGGTGACATTTGTCCAAAAATAATTGTGTATATGTGATTGGTTCTTGTGCTTATGTTATCTACTATTTTTTTTCTCTTCATATATATTTTTGAATGTTGCAGTAGTATTTATTTCGATATTAGATGGAAAATTTATGAATAATAAATTATTGAAATAATAAGTAGGATAAACAAATCTATCACTGCAGTTGGTTGATAATCTTCACATGGCATCAGAGACAAAGATGAATAATGGATTGGGAGTATATCTTAGTGAACAAAGGTCTATGTAGTGCTGCAGGGAAAAATTGCAGAAGGTTTCACGCAGTCCTCTAGGAGGGAGGGGAAGCATGATAGAATGGATGGATCACGATGTGTCTATATTGGCAGCCAGATTGGAGGAAGATTTTGCTTGTGTACCAAGAACTACATCCTCAGATGTCTGGTATATTGACAGTGGAGCATCTACTCACATGATGAGAGTATGAGATTGTTTGTCCAACTACCAGGAAGAGAAAATGAATTTCAAAATAACCATGGGTAAAAAATCAAAGTGCACTCCCATTGGGAAAGGTAACATAGTTTTTCAGACTAAGGTAGGGAACTGAATCTGAGCCACTAATGCACTGCATGTGCCAGGTTTGGGGATGAATCTACTCTCAGTGTCACAACTTCAAAAACAAGGATATGACATCTACGTTATTGGAAATAAAGTCTATGTCAAGCACCCTAGTTGGAAGAAGAAGGCACAAATCGGGGTAAGAAGCAACAAGTTGTACAATTTGCAGATTGATTCCCCAATGGCAATAGTTGGCAATGCAGATGAGATGGATTTGAATGAGCTATGGCACAGGAGAACGGGGAATTTGCATTATGGGGTATTGATAACTCTCTATAAAACTGTCACAAGTGTTCCAGAATTGAGCACCAAGTGGGATGATGTTTGCAAGGGGTGTGTATTGGGAAAATATGCCAAGGCAGCATATTAGAAAAGCAACAACAGGGCTAAGGGTGTGTTAGATCTAATACACTCAGATAGTTGTGGGCAAATGTCCACAAGATCTCTTACTGATGTTGCATATTTCATCACCTTCATTGATGACAATTCCAAGAAAACCTAGATCTACTTCTTGAAGACTAAGGATGAAGTCTTCAGTAAATTTAAAGAGTTCAAAGCTCTGGTGGAGAATCTAACAGGGAAGCGGATCAAGGTATTGCAATCAAATAATGGAGGTGAATACATAGATAAATAATTCACTGGGTTTTGTGCAAGAGAAGGCATCGAAACAGAATAGATAGCTCCATACAATCTGGAATAGAATGGAGTGGCATAAAGGAAGAACCAGACCATTTTTGAAGCAACTAGAGCTATGTTGTATGACCAAGACATGCCCAAAGTCCTATTGGCTGAAGTGTGTAATAAAATTATCTACATTCAGAATAGAACTCCTCACACATCACTGGGAAAGATCACGCAAGAAAGTGTCTTCACTGGCAGCAAGCCTGAAGTGAGTCACGTTAGGATCTTTGGCAGTACAACTTATTGTCATGTACCTAGTGAGAAGAGGAAGAATTTGGAGATGATTGTTGAAAGTGGGTATTTGGTAGGATACTGTTAGGTAAACTTGACTCAGAATAGAGTCAATGTTGACTAGGGTCAATAGTAGTGGTTTTGGGGCACATGGTATTGTGCACCCATGGTTTTTATCCCATGGTATTGCATGTAATGGAGCCTATAAAAGGCTAGGAAGACTTCATTATAAGGTAGGCCTGGAGGTGAGCGGTGAAGGCTCATTTGGCTAGATTGGCCAGGGTTTTGGCCAATGCTTAATGAAATTTCATTGGTTGGGTTTTGCCCCGGATTTTGGGTTTTCCGAGATAAACAACTGTGTTTATGTTAATGATTTGTTGTTGGCTCTTTATGTTTATTCATCTCAGTAATTTTTTTTGATTATTTCTCGGGTAAATTCTAACAGATGCAATGAGAATGAAAAGGATTATCGTATCTACATTCCTGAGAGTAGGAAAGTAGTGGTGTGAAGAGATGTGAAATTTATGGAGGAAAAAGCTTTCAGAAGGTCACGAGAACTGCTTTCTGCTACATAGTCAGTGGAAGAGCCTCTAGTCTAGCCCCAGCAACCAACAACATAAAATCCAGTTGCCTCTCCAAGGCATAGTGATCCAAAGGATGGGTCTCCCGAGGATGTGAAAGAAGGAGATATGGTAAATCCACCCGCAACCAGTGGAAGAACGAGCAGGGAACTTCAAAAAATTCTTAAGGATGTAGAAGATTTTGTCGGAAATCCCAAGAATGACAAGAGACAATGTAAGCAGCTTGAGAATATCAAGCCTTGGTTGCTCAAGTCAGAGAACCTTCCAGCTTTCAAGAAGCTACTCAGTAATAGGTATGGGTTGATGCAATGGTGGAAGATTACAGTTCCATCATGACAAATGATTTCTGGGAAGTAGTACCCAGACCACAGGAAAGATCTGTTGTGGGATCCAGGTGGATCTACAAGATCAAGCATGCTGCAAATGGAAGCATCGAGAAATTTAAAGCCAAGTTTGTGGCTAAGGGATATGTTCAGAAGGAAGGAATAGATTATGAAGAAACCTTCACCCCAGTAGCCATATACACATCTATCAGGTCTGTCATATCCCTTGCTGCATAGATGGGATGGGAAATTCACCAGATGGATGTCAAGACGGCATTATTGAATGGTGTGATAGAATAATAAGTGTATATAGAACAACTGGAGGACTTTGAGACACATGATTAGAGGACTCATGTGTGTATGTCAAAGAAATAATTTTATGGAATGAAGCAAGCTCCCAGAGCCTAGTATGGTCGAATTGACAGTTATCTGCAAAATATGGGATTCATCCAGGGTGACACAGATCCCAATCTCTACTATCTAAGAGTAGGGAGTGAGCCATTGATACTAGTATTATATGTGGACGATCTATTCTTGACAAGATCATTAAGGCTCATCACAGATTGCAAGAAGAATTTAGCTAAAGAGTTTGACATGAAGGATCTAGGACAGATGCACTATTTTCTGGGGTTGGAAGTTTGGCAGTAGGATGGTGAGATCTTCCTTGGTCAAGAAATATAAACTATAGATATTTTGAAGATATTTCAGATGGAGGATTGTAGACCCATGACCACTCCAATGATTACCAACTGGAGGAAAATTGACACGTCCGATGATTATGAAGTTGATCCTATGTTGTACAGACAACCCATAGGGTCGTTGATGTATCTAGTAAATACAAGGCCAACCATCTGTTATGTTGTTAATATCCTAAGTCAGTTTATGATGCAACCAAAGAGGGCACATTGGGCAGCAGCCAAGAATTTTCTCAGGTACCTTCGAGGAACAATCAAGCTTGAATTGAAGTACACCCATGACAATGATGTCAGGTTGGGAGGTTTTACTGATGTAGATTGGGTTGGAATTTTAGTTGATCGGAAGAGTACCAGTGGGTATTGCTTCAGTCTGGGATCTAGAATGACTTGCTAGTGCAGTAGGAAATAGAAGTTCGTGGAATTGAGCTCAACAGAGGAAAACTATATGGTAGCTAGCACAGCTTTGTGCGAAGCCATATGGCTTAGGAAACTGTTATTAAATCTACTCAAGGAGAAAATGGAAGTGACCATCATTTTATGTGATAATTAGAGTTGCATAAAGATCTTTGAAAATCCTGTATTTCATGATAGGTCGAAACATATTGAAATCCGGTGTCACTTCATCAGGGGCTGGGTACAACATGGAGTTGTTCAGATACAATGCACTCCAATAGGAGAACAGGTGGCAGGCATCCTCACCAAGGCTCTGGGTAGGACAAAGTTTTTCTACTTCAGAGAAAATATGGGGATGATGAAGAATCCCTTCCGGTAGGAAGAATGGAGGATTAAGTATTCATAGGGAGCTGCAGTATAGATGCAGTGAGTGACAGTGGTAGTATCAAAGGTAGCAGTACAAGGGGCAGCAGTGTAGAGGTTTCTTCAGAATCAGAACAACATGCAACAGGCGTATTGTTGGAACACTTTCCTTGCTAAGAGGGAGTGTTGATTTTTGTATATCTAGAAGTGTTCCGAGTCTCAAACTTTGTAGGAAGGCTTGGACAACAGCATTCCAAAGAACCCAGAAACAGTTTGTGGAAATTCCACTCGGTTTAATAATTATTAAAATAATTAATTATTTTAATGAAGACCCTAAGTCCAAACTTAGAAAAAGGAAATAATTAAAGGGCATTAATAATTTAGAGTGTGAATCTTCTAGAAAACATGGTGTTAGAGTCGGTCTGGTTATACCTCCATCAGAGATCAAAAACTCTTTGTTGCATTTCATTTTAGGTGTCTCATTCATCCAATCAATTTCATTCCACTAGAAGCATAGATTATCTGACGGAAGGGTCTTGTCTCTCATTTTCCCTCATGTCATGTATCTGCTGGTTTGTGTCTGATCATTAACGTTCATCAAAATTCATCAAAGTCAATTTTACAGTCATTCATAGTCATGGATGGTATTTTGGTCAGCAAAGAGTCTTTTCATTCATTAGGTCTAGGGTTTCGTCTTCAAAAATTTCAAATAATGCCAGCAGGCACATGAGTATGTTTCTAATAAGTTTTCATTCCAAAATTTTCATCATCAATAATGCTTGAGAATGATTCTTCTTCAAAACTCTGTTTTGAAGAAGAAATCGTCAAATTTATTTTTTGTAACAAATATGTAATTTTTAAGGTTTTTTCAAGTTCTACAGTTCTTCAGGCGCAAACTTGGTCATCCTTTGCCGAAATCCAATGCCATCATCCCTGCAAAAAATAGCCAAGAGTTTCATCAATTCAATCAAAAATCAAAGGAAACAAAAAAAATAGAGTTTGTATTAAAAGTGAAAAGTGTCGAAGTTGAAACATTAGAAAATGGGTTTTTTCTAAACACAAAAATCAAAGTTCATGCCATATAAGATATTTTTGGTGTTTGAGCAATCCATTTGCACACCAAGAGACATCATTGAGCCGATTCAAAATGTTGGAGGGTGAAACTGTGAGTTTGAAGACGGACTGTCTGTGAAGATAGTTGTGTGACGCATTGGGAGGAAGGCACGTCGCACATAGACAGCGCGGCGCATATAGAGGTTTTTCACTTTGTAAATTCTAAATGTCGTGGCACACATAGACAGTGCGGCGCACTGGGTTGTGCACGCAGTGCACAGAGCCTCCAAGCATAATTTCACCCCTGCTTCACAAAATTCAAATCGATTCCGTCATCTATGATCCAAGTAAGTGTGTGATGCCTTTGCCATTGCTATTAAACGGTGTTTGATGTGATTTGGAGGGAAAAATATAAGAGTTTGATTGGTGAAAATATAAACCCTACATTCATATAAAAAAATACTCCTAGGGTTTTGAGTTTGTTTGTTAAAGTTTGATTTTGTGCCAGTCATTGTAAATCCCATTCTCCATCCGTGGCTCCTTTCCCCACTACTGTCATATCATCATATAGTGCCTCCCATATTCCCCTCCGTCCCAAAACTACTTGTATCCCTTTTTCCCATTCTCCCTATCCCTAAACTCTATTATTCCTTATCACTCTCCCTCTCTCATTTCACTTATAAATTCCCAAAATTCCCAATTCCCAAACACAGTCAAGTGACTGTCCCCACATTGTAAAATCCATTTGACTGAACCACATTTTTTCCACTGTACTATTTCCCACAGTCCACTATACCCACTATCCCTTTTTTCCCAAAGTTTCTCATATCCCTTTGGCACACATTTGGCACTTGGAGACAAAGACACTAAGTCTTCATTTATCATTTTCAACAAAACAAACATACACTTGTCATACACATTGCAAACACCATGATGGACACAGACTCATCATATGAGAAAGTCAGTGATTCTACCACATAACTTCATGCACTAAGAAGGCCTTGGAAAGGAGGCAAACATGTCAGGGAGGAGCCCACCTCATTGACTCAGTTGGAGGCCTGCCCACTTTCCATGGCATGTTTCCTAGAGTAGTCATGTTATCAGTAATGTGAGAGATTTGCTCAGATTCGACATCATCAGGAGTTGGCCCAGTTATTTGTTTTACATTTGCGAGATGGTTAGGTTACCCTCGCTGGTGTAAATTTCACCTTGACACCAAAAACCATTTCTCAGGCAATGGGAATACCGAATGTAGGAGAGGAGTGGAACAAAAGACAGCAGGTGGATAGAGTACATTACGAGCCATACATCAAGCTTGGCTATCTGAGGTAGCTCAGCAGGGTATTTCCATTCCGATTTCTGAAGGAATATTATGCACCATTGTTGAGACTCATTATCAGGTACTTCAGTTGTGAGGGCCGATTCTCACACCTTTACGCATACCACATCAGACTTTTGATGCATTTCACGAGAGTGAGGATGATGAACATTCCATATTTCATGTGCCGAAACATAGAGAGGATGACTACTCTTGTGAAAAATAAGACTCCCGAGCAGAAGCATAACAACATTTATCATTATGCGCTCATCAAGATGATTGTGGTACATCATCTTGGATTGCAGGGCATTGCATGGGAAGAGTTCATTTCCCGTGACTTCTTTACAGCCCCTCAGCCTCCTCCGGAGATTGTTCATGATGCGGGTGAGCCTTCCCATTAGTTTGAAGGTCGCAAGACAAATCCTATCATCGGTGTGCCAGTATATGTTACTTATCAGAGAGGCACGAGAGCATTGTTTTCAGCAGCCCGACGAGTACTATCTCCACCCGGGGTGGAAGGGTTCTCGTTACCTTCATCAGCAGCGCTAGTACTATCTCCACTTGGAGTGGAAGGGGTCTTGCCTTCGACATCAGCACAGGTACATGGACAGGACAGAGGAAAAAGGCATATGCAGGAGGTAGGCCCTTCAGGAGGTCAGGATACTGATTTTACATTGATTGATGTGGATGTGAGCTCTCCAAACTCAAAACTGAGAGAGATCATTCAGGAGCAAAAAACTAAGATCAGCACATTGACTGACAAGTTGCAGAGAGCTCAATGGATCATTAAATATTTGGAGCATCGGAATAAGTAGCTGGAGGATCAACAGACACTCATGGAGATGTAAAACATCCACGAGAACCGGCAAGTTGCCCAAAGAAGCCCATCCGGGATGACACCTATCGAGCGGGAGATTGAGACCGATAGAGAGACATGGCTGGAGAGAGTCAACATGCATCTTGAGAATTTGTTGGAGAAAGAAAACAAAGAGAAGAACATGCTCTGACACATGAAGAACCACTATTGGGCCCGCACACATGTTTGCAAAGCGAGGATCAAGATCCTGAAGGCGAGGCTAAGGAGGGCACTGAAACGTCGGAAAAGGCCTAATCCACTTCAAATCTTGGCCGAAGCTTCTTTGGATGAGCATGAAACTTGATGGGGGACCTTCACTCCAAATTTCATCAAATTTGGAGAAAATTTTGTCATTTTTGAATTTTTGGTCACAAAACATGTTTTCCTACCCAACGCGTAGCGCCACCTTGCGCGTGCTTATGTTTGAGAGATCTTCCCGAGGAAAAATTTACATTTTTGGATTTTTTATGAAAATTTATGCATGCTCAGGAATGGCTTAAGAATTTCATCAAGTTCTAGGTTGCCTAAAGGGTAAAAAACACCTTGAAAATGGCCTTTCTGCCGCTTTTTACACACACAGGAACCAATCTTGGGAGATTGAAGTTTTGGATGGGAAAATGACATCTAAATCTAGAAATTATAATTGGGTTGGAAATTAGACAGGCAGGGCTTTCCAACGAGCTATTATGAGCTCAATTTTGACTTCGGGAAGTGCCTCAAAATCAGCTCCCAAGTTGTGCTACGCATAGAGATTTTGGGTGCGGCGCATAGAGAATTTTGGCCTATTTTTCACTCTTCAGCCCAGAATTTCGCCCAGTTTTGACTAGTTTCACTTTTTTATGTAACTATTGATCTACCTTGATGTAATTTCATGACCATGATGTAAATTTGGCACATTTTTACTTGTTCTAGAGGATTCATTCACCAAAAAGTGAAAATTAAATGAATGGATCAATTTCTTACCATATAGAGGCAAGTTGTTTCATTGCCTAGATTTTAGTTCCTAGTTTAGAATTGGTTGAAATAGCTCCTAGAATGATGAGCTCGACCCCTAGAGGCATGGGCATGGGTTTGGCTTGTCTATATAATGTATTTTCTGAGTGATTTTCAGGGTTGGACTCTTGGGAATAGTTTGGCACCTCATTGTATATTCATTTCAACATTTTTGGCAAAGGAAAGACCAGGGTTTTGCAGCACTTGTTGGGATCCTTGTGGCTCTAAGTTTTGATGGTGTTTTTCTCCATGTAATTGTAAGTTCATTAATGTTTTATGTATGCCATTTCCCTTCTCTTTGCTTCTGAAATTAAACAAATGAGTGACTAAGGTAGAATTCATTAGTTTGTTGGTGCTATGCCTTAAACTTTTGTTTAGTTTTATATGTTTTCATCTGTTTGAAGAGGATCCTTGCAACCTCTTGCCCTCTTCAGCTCCTCAGCAGTATTTTCTATCCATTCATTCAATCTAAGACATCAAATTCATTGCCTTCCTTGCCCCAACTTGAACTCTTCAAGAATTTGGCCTCATCCCCAAGCCCAAAATTGCCTTTCCCTTTTTTCCAAAAAAACCCTCAAAAAATAAAACAAACCCTCCTATTTAAATACCTAGCCTAAAATTAGTATTCATTTCAAGTCATCTCAGACCCTATTGATTATTTTTACTGAGTTTGACCCGGAGAGAGCCCTCTCCTGTTCTGGTAGGGCTAGCTACCAAACTGAGCGTGGTTTGGTGTTATCCTGAACTTTGCCTTCCTTCAGCCTGAGGTAGATTGAGGCTCTAACACATGGATCAAGTCAAGATTTAATATTAGCCATTGATTGATCTTTTAATCTAGGCCATTGGTTCTCCAACAAGAAGATAATAAAATAAGACTTGAGGGTCACTTGGAAGATAAGTCGGGCACACACTCAGTACCCAAAGGAGATCCATTCTAATGTAGAATTCAATTTCAGAAAGAGAGTTGCAGGGCGAGAAGTTGCAGAAGCAGGAGGACGTCAAGGGTGATCGAGATTAGGGTCAGAGAGCAAGAGTGGGTCACTGAAGGTAGCTTGAGGGTACAACACAGAGACCCCACGCAGTCTCCACGCAGATTCACACATTCCAGCTCTAGGACTGCGTAGAAAATCACGTGGAATGATGCAGGGGCTTCCAGGGGCTGATCTGAGTGTCAGATATTTTTTCGAGAAAGCTAGGAATCTAGTCTCAGGTGGTTCAAAAATTATCTGCCAAATATTTCCCTATAAAGATATCATTTTCTGAAGAAATAATAAAACCCTCTTCTGCTGCACTAGTTTTCCCACATTGGGTTTTTCCGGGG
Organism: Pinus albicaulis; assembly: GCA_034641835.2. NCBI lineage: Eukaryota > Viridiplantae > Streptophyta > Pinopsida > Pinales > Pinaceae > Pinus > Pinus albicaulis. The sequence goes on along the minus strand of CM076576.1, from coordinate 175,416,396 downwards.
ACATTTGTCCAAAAATAACTGTGTACATGTGATTGGTTCCTGTGCTTATGTTCTCTACTATTTTTTTTTATCTGCATATATATTTTCGAATGTTGCAGTAGTATTTATTTTGATATTAGCTGGAAAATTTCTGAATAATAACTTATTGAAATAATAAGTAGGATAAATAAATCTATCACTGCAACTGGTTGAGAATTTTCACATTTAACTCTCTATATTCCTTTCTCTCTCACCTCTCTCTCTCTCTCTCTATATATATATATATATCCACCTTCTAAAATTTTTACTCTATGCCTCTCTTTGTCCTTCGCTCCTCCCTTCTCTCCATAACTCCTTGTTTGTCTCTTTATCTCACCCCCAAACAGACACAATCTCTCTCCATCTCTCCCTTATCACTCTCTCTCTCTCTCCACTACTCACTCAATATGTCTTTCTTCTGCCCTACCTCTCTCCCCTTCTAAATCCATCTCTCTATCCCTACCTCTCCACCCCTCTGACTCCATCTCTTTATCCCTCCCTCTCTCTCTCCTCCTCTCTTTCAAGACCCATCTCTTTTCCTTCCTCTCTCTCACTTTCTCTCCTAACTCCCTCTCTATATCTCTCTCCTACAATCCTCTCTCTTCCCCCACCACTTTCTTCCACTCTCTCAAGTCCTCTCTCCCCCTTTCTCTCCCTCCTCCCTCTATTCCACCCCCCCCTACTCTCTCTCTCTCTCTCTATCTCTTCCCTCCAATATACTCTCTTCCCGATCACTCTATCTCTCTCTCCAACTATATTAATATATCCCTCCTTTTCTCCTTCTCTCTCCTTCTCTCTCCCCTTGTCTCCATCACTCCTTATATGTCTCTTTATCTCACCACTAAACATACAAACTCTCTCTCCATCTCTCCATTGTCACTCCCTCTCTCTCTCTCTCTTCCTTCCTCTTGATCCCCTCTCCTTTGGTTTATATTCATCTCTCCCTTGCCACCCCCCTTATTTATCCACCTCTATCATGTCTTTGTTATTTCCTCCCATATATATATATATATATATATATATATATATATTATAATATAACAAATTTAATATTGTATTAATCAAAAGTTATTAATTTTAATAATATTAATATTATAATATATTAATATGAATATTAGATTTAATAATAATAATAATATTAACCCTAATATTAATAATTTAATATTAATGTTAGGGTTAATTTTTTTTTACATGGTATTAATAATAATTTGATAGATGGTATTTGACCCATAGGTTTGGTATATAATTAGGTGTTTAATTCTAATCCTATGAGATATATTTTTATTTATTTATCTTATCTCTTTATACCTCTTTTATATTTATTTATTTACCATACATCTTCTATAAATATGGTATTTTTCCCATCGTATTTGTCCCATGTTATTTAGCCCATGGGATTCACCTAAATAAAGTCTCTTTTCTGAGTTTTGTAAATATAAAGAGGTTTATAGAGTAAATATAAAAAGAGGTTCTATTTATTTACAATACGTCTAGTTTATTTATATTTTTATTTATTTACAATACTTCCTTACTAAGTATAAAAAGAGGTTTTATTTATTTACCATACCTCTAGTTTATTTATATCTTTATTTATTAATCATATCTCTTTTTTGAGTGTTCCAAAACTTTTTCATAATTTAAGTTTATATTATCAAAAATTATTTTTATTGAAATTTTATTGTTTATTTATATGGTTATGTAAGTCATTGTTTAATCCGTCACTATTTAGATTTTTTTTTCTTTAGTTTTTTTTTTTTTTTTTTTTGGTTTTCGACATACTTACACATCAGGGTCATATTGTGCTGTAGAATGCGCCTCTCCACGCAACTAGCCTAGATCCATCTTAACTCCAGATCTATCATGCGCTGAGAGGGATCAAATCTCTCTAGGTGAAAACCTCTTTTTTGACTGCAAAACTTGAGGTAAGGTTTGCACCTAGAGAGATTTGATTCCTCTAGGTGCTTGATAAATTCGGAGTTAAGATGGATCTAGGCTAGTTTCATCGTGTGTGACTAAGGAAAATCTATTGATAATATGAGAAACATATGATTAATTTTATAAATAATATGTAAATACATCTAATATTCATATAATTGTTTTAAACATGCTAAATAGGTCTGAGATGAGTCATTTTAATTTTAAATTTACTTAGTTACCTCAATTTTTGAGATGATAAATATTGCAAAATAACTTAATGATGAAAAATGATCAAATACAAATTTTGGGTGCAAAGCGACAATGTAATAATATTGAATGATAGAAAATGTGAATACTAACAATGTAGTCAATTACAAATAGTCTTTGTTGTGATCGTTTTTTACTATTGTTATTGTCACCCTTGTTAGTTTTGTCATATTTTCATATCAATTATATGAAAATGACAATTGTAATCATAAACCATTTAAGTATTTAGCTTGAGCTATTGTAGTAAACATCAAACCTTGTCTCTCTTGCTCATTTTTTATGCTTACACTGAAATCATTGCATATAATGCAAGAAATAAAATAAGATTAGAAAACAACATCTACACTGAAATCAATGCATCTAATTCAAGTAATCAAATTGGATTAGAAATCAACGTCTACACTAAAATCAATGCATCTAGTGGAAGTAATAAAAATAGGATTAGAAACCAACATCTACACTGAAATCTATTCATCTATTGCAAGTAATCAAATAGGATTAGAAATCACTATCTAAACTGAAATCAATGCATTTAGTGCAAGCAATAAAATAGGATTAGAAATAATCTAAATTTAAATCAATGCATCTAGTGCAAGCAATCAAGTATAATTATAAATCAACATATACATTGAAATTAATGCATCTAGTGCAAGAAATCAAATAGGATTAGGAATTGCCATCTACACTGAAATCAATGCATTTAGTGTAAACAATCGAATAGTAATAGAAATCATCTACATTGAAACCAATGCATCTAGTGCAAGTAATCAAATATCATTAGGAATAAACATCTACACTAAAATCAATGCATCTAGTGCAAGCAATCAAATAGGATTAGAAATCACCATTTAAACTAAAATCAATGCATATAGTGCAAGAAATCATCTTCCCTCTCTCCCCCCTCCATCTATATCTATTTCTCCCTCCATCTCTCCTTCTTTGTCTCTTTATCTCACCCCACAAAACACACACACTCTATCACTCCATATCTATCAATCTCTTTGTCCCTCCCTCCTTGTATTCATCTATCTCTTATTTCTCTTAACCTTCCATCTATATCAATATCTCCATCTGTTTCTCTATATCAACCCCAAAACATACACTCTCTTTCTCAAATATATCTATCTATCACTCCCTCCTCCTCTCCCCATCTCTCACTATTCCCCTTCCATCCATCTCCCCCACTTCTATATCTCTTATGTCCTGCTATCCTCTCTCCCTCTCTCTCCATATTCCTTACCACTCCCTCTCCCTCTCTCTCTCTCTCTCTCTCTCTCCACCTTTTACACTCTATGTATTTATTCTTACCTCCCTCTCTCCCCCCTCCATCTCCATTTCTCTTCCCCTACCTGTTTTAACTCTCTCTATTCCTTTCTCTCTCACCTCTCTCTCTCTATATATATATTCACCTTATAAAATTGTTACTATATGCCTCTTTATGTCATTATCTCACCCCTTCTCTCCATCTCTCCTTGTTTGTCTCTTTATCTCAACCCAAATCATACACACTCTCTCTCCATCTCTCCTGTGTCACTCTCTATCCATCTCTCCACTACTCACTCCTTATGTCTTTCTTCTTCCCTCCCTCTCTTCCCATCTAGCTCCATGTCTCTATCCCTCCCTCTCCCCCCCTCCAAATCCATGTCTCTATCCCTTCCTCTCTCCTCCTATCTCCCTCTCTCTCCCCTCATCTCTTTCAACTCCCATCTCTTTTCCTTCCTCTCTCTCTCTCCCTCTCTCCCTATCTAATACAATCCTCTCTCTTCCCCCATCACCCTATTCCTCTCTCTCCCTTTCTCTCCCTCCTCCAGCTATTCCCCCCCAACTCTCTCTCTCTCTCTCTTTTCCATTCAATCCTCTCTCTCTCTCTCTCTCTCTCTCTCTCTCTCTCTTCCCTCCAATCCTCTCTCTTCCCCATCACGCTATCTCTCTCTCTCCAACTATGTTAATATATCCCTCCCTTTCTCCTTGACTCTCCTTCTCTCCCCCCATTTCTCCATCACTCCTTCCATGTATCTTTATCTCGCCCCTAAACATACAAACTCTATCTCCATATCTCCATTATCACTTCCTCTCTCTCTAATTCTCACTATGTATGTATTTATTATTCCCTCCCTCTCTCCCCCTCCAAATACATCTCTCTATCCCACCCTATCTCCTCCTCCTCTCATCCCTCCCCTCTCTCCCTTTCTCTCCTACCTCCCTCTCCCTCCCCCCTTCTCCCTCTATCTCTCTACCCTCCAATCCTCTCTCCTTATCCCTCACTCTCTCCTTCTCCTCCCCCCTCCATATTTATGTCTCCATCTCCCTCTCTTACCCTTCTCTACTTCTCTCACTCCTCTTCCTCTCTCTTTCTCTTCATTCCTCCTCTCCCCTCTCCTTTAGTTTATCTTCATCTCTCCCTTGTTACTCCCCCTATTTATCCATCTCTATCATATGTCTTTGTTATTTACTCCCATATATATCTAGATTTCATATATATATATATATATATATATATATATATATATATAAAATGTAATATTGTATTAATCCAAAGTTATTAATTTTAATAATATTAATATAATAATATATTAATATGAATATTAGATTTAATAATAATAATAATAACCGTAACATTAATATTTTAATATTAATGTTAGGGTTAATAATTATTTTTTTGCATGGTATTAATAATAATTTGGTGGATGATATTTGAGCCATAGGGTTGGTTGGTATATAATTAGATGTTGATTTCTAATCCTCCGAGATATGCTTTTGTTTATTTACCTTACTTATTTTATATTTATTTATTTACCATACCTCTTCTATAGATATGGTATTTGGCCCATGGTATTTGTACCATGTTATTTGGCCCATGGGCTTCACCTGAAAGATCCATATTAACTCTGCATCTATCAAGTCTCCAGAGGGATCAAATCTCTCTAGGTGCAATCCTCTTTTTTGAGTGAAAAAATTGAGGAAAGGTTTGCACCTAGAGAGATTCGATCCCTCTAGGTGCTTGATAGATCTAGAGTTAAGATGGATCTAGGCTAGGTTTAGTCATGTAAAACTAAGGAAAATTTATCGATAATATGAGAAACATATGATTAATTTTATAAATAATATGAAAATACATCTAATATTAATATAACCATTTTAAATATGCCAAATATGCGAGATTTATCGAGTCATTTTAATTTAAAATTTACTTAGTTACCTCAATTTGTTCAGATGATAAATATTGTAAAATAACTTGAATGATGAAAAATGATGAAATAAAATTTTTGAATGCAAAGTGACAATGTAATAATATTGAATGATAGAAAATGTGAATGATAACAATGTAGTCAATTAAAAATAGTCTTCATTGTGATCTCAAACTATTTTTTTCTACTATTATTATTGTCACCTTTATTAGTTTTGTCATCTTTTCATATCGATTATATGAAAATGATAGTTGGAATCATAAACCATTTAAATATTTAGCTTCAGTTAGTGTAGTAAACATCATACCTTGTCTCTCTTGCTCTCCAAAATTAATAGGTATAATTACTATACACAAAAATCAATGTACATTGTCAATCATTTTTTATGCTTACACTGAAATAAATGCACATTATTAATCCAATGAATTTAAAATTAATGTACCATCATACATCCAATTACATCAACTCGCAAATCAAAATATACACTGAAATCATTGTATCTAATGCAATAAATCAAATAAGATCAGAAAACAACATCTACACTAAAATAAATGCATCTAATGCAAGTAATAAAATAGGATTAGAAATAAACATCTACACTGAAATCAATGCATCTAGTGCAAGTAAGCAAATAGGATTAGAAACCAACATCTACACTGAAATCAATGAATCTATTGCAAGCAATCAAATAGGATTAGAAATCACCATCGACACTGAAATCAATGCATTCAGTGAAAGAAATCAAATAGGACTAGAAATCATCTACATTCATATCAATGCATCTAGTGCAGGAAATCAAATATATCTTTAAATCAACATCTACATTGAAATTAATCCATCTAGTGAAAGCAATCAAATAGGATTAAAAACAACCATCTACACTGAAATCAATGAAATTAGTGCAAACAATCAAATAGTATTAGAAATCATCTAAATTGAAACCAATGAATCTATTTCAAGTAATAAAATATCATTAGGAATCAACATATACACTAAAATCTATGCATCTAATGCAAGAAATGAAATAGGATTGGAAATGACCATTTACACTGAAATCAATGCATCTAGTGCAAGAGATCTTCTTCCCCCTGTAGCACTAAAAAATGTCATCCTTGACATTCTGATGACTGTCTGAGCTCATTAAACACTCATACATGCCTCCTTTTCAAGTCTTACAACCTTTGTTCCTCATTCCAAGCCCTAAAACTGGAGGAAAAACCCTAAAAACTAAAAAATCCTTGGGTACGCAGGTAACATGAAGCCCGCCCGTGTTCCTAGCTTGGGTACGCAGGTAATACACTTATTAGCTACGTTCCAGAATGCAGTTTTCCCTTGTAATGCCTATGTACCCTTCTCAAAGTAAAAAAAGCGAGAAAGTAAAGTTAAAAAGCTGATTTGAGGTTAATTCTAGAAGGTTCTAGACGAGATTTTTTGGGGATGAGTACGCTTTAGTAAGGTTCATGCATCCCTCAACTTAAGGAACTAATCCCTTGACGTGAGGAGCTTATCCCTTTGAAGGAGGATTCTATCCCTTCAAAGGTGTAACCCTAACCTCCTCATCTGCTCTATAAAAAGAGGCATTAGGTAGCCTCAAAGGGAGTGGAAGCTTTATGTGTGATTGAGTTGAAGTGCTGTTGAGATTTAGACTTCTTTCTGCTGAGATTTTGAGAGGAAAGATCACATACCTCTATGTTCTCCTGGAGGAAGAGTGAAAGACTTATCAAAGTAGAGGAGTCTCCTACTTCAGACCCCGGGAAGGCCTTTTCAAACATTAAGGCTAAGGTTGTAAGTTTCTTCTGTTATTTTAACATTAATACAATCAGGTTTTGTTTTTCTCAATAAATTTTCATTCAATTGTTTATTTCAATAAGCTGTCGTTTCATCGTTTATTTCATAGATTCCTTGATCACTATGATAGGTATGTTTTATAATTATTTTTTATACAGTTTCTATTTAATATTTGCTTGTTTGTGATTATAGGTCAACAAGAGTTCTTTCGTCACAAGAAAGTGTCGTCTTTTGTCGCAACAAAGTGTCATCTTTTGTCGCAACAAAGTGTTTCAATACCATACATCCAATAAAATGGGCTTATCACTTTATTCCCTAGCTACATGTGGTCCCTTACATAATTTTCGTTAACCACTTTATTTATTAACTATGGCCCATTTATTTATCATTCTTATATTATTACACCCTATTATTCCCTTGGGTACCTCCCTCTGTACCCTATATCCCCTCTAGGTACACTACAACTACATCAACTACATCTCCTCCCATTTCTGATCCTCTACAGATCGAGAAACCCAATCTAGACTTAGTAATCAAACCGCCTGCTAAAAGTGTTCTTCGTAAATCAGCTTTCAATCCACATGCAAGAGCTGCTCAGAATTACAACATTGTTGAGGACTTAGCTATTTCCTCTTCAGCAATGTCGGCTTTGGAAGTGTTGCAATCATGCCCAGCATAGCGTAAATTAATTTTGTCTGCTATAATAGTTGTCGATATTCAGGATTCGAACCTTATAATTTTCGATTTAGAGAATAGTACACCCCGCCTACCTCATCAAATGGCTTTCCAGATTCCAGTTTTAGTAAAAAATAGACCGATCTTTTGGACTGTGATTGATGAAGGGGATTATACGTGTATTATGTTTATCCAGTGTTGGAAATCACTTGGTTCTCCTACACTCAATCAGTCTCTGATGATTCTAAAGGCTTTTGATGGCCGAGGGTTCCATGCTTTCGATATTTTGCAGGATTTACCTATAAGGGTCGAAGGCAAAACTGTAAATCTAGATGTGGAGGTGGTTGATGCTCCTCTAGATTACAACCTTCTCCTGGGTCGCAGTTGGTCTTATGCTATGATTGCTGTTGTTTCATCGGTCTTTCAGCTTATTAAGTTTCCACATCAAGGAAAGATCATTACAATATATCAGTTAACTTATTTTTCATCCGATCCAGCCTCTACAGAAACTATCCAGCACATCGATAAAATGACTATCCCTTACAAGGATGTTGGGGTAGGTTTGATTAAAGATTCTGGTTTACTAGGAAATTTTTCCTTTCCTCCTCCTAACGCATCGCCTCCTATTGCAAACATTCATATGATTTCATCAAATACCATTATGTTCGATGATCCTTGGATCTTACCTTTCCATTCCGAGTTGGATTCATTTGATGGCGTGATGCCTTTAAGTCCCTTTGAAATTGCATATCAGGTTGTACAGTCGCTTTCCGATCCTTCTTCAACCAAAAATGATCCAATGAATGGGATCCATGAGGAATCACTTTCTATATCTAGCTTAGCCACAACGAAATTTTCTGATCTTGTTCACACTAATGAGCAGATTCGTGAACTTTTGTTTGTTGATGATTTACCATGGGAAGATCTTCATCATCCATCTTCATTTTTACCTGTGCTGGATTATTTTGAAAATGATTTTGCTTCTATTTTTACTGCTGAATATGTCAAAGAACCGCAGAATCCATTGCAAAATCCTCATTCTGAGTTAAATTTGGAAAATATCTCTCGAACGATTCCTATTGACATTTTAGTTAAACCAGGAATAATTGAAAACATTAATATAGGTGCTTGCCACACAGACGATGAAATCCAAACTTATAAAGCCCTATTTCAAGAATTTTGTGACATGTTTTCCTGGTAATATGAGAAAATGCCAGGAATCGATCTGTCAATTGTTGTACATGAAATCAAGACTTACCCGGATGCCAAACCTGTCCGTCAACGTTTACGTCAAATACATCTGAGAAAAGCTGCTGCTATCAAAGCCGAGGTTGAAAAATTACTTCGTGCAGGTTTCATTTATCCAATTCATTTAACGAATTGGGTATCGAATATCATTCCTGTTAACAAAAAATAAGGAACGATAAGAGTATGTATCGACTATAGGGATATTAATCGAGCTTGTCCTAAAGACAATTATCCAACCCCATATATCAATCAAATAATTGATGATTGTGCCGGCAGTGAAATGTTCTCCTTTATGGATGGTTTTTCCGGTTACAATCAAATAAACATACTTCCTATTGATCAGCCAAAAACAGCTTTCATTTGTCCATGGGGGACATTTGCTTATTGAAAACTACCCTTTGGATTGAAGAACGCTGGGGAAACTTTTCAAAGGGCCATGTCTTATGCATTTCATGACATTAAGCACATTGTGCAGCCTTATCTCAATGATTTACTTGCTCATTCATCGCGTAGGGCTGACCATCTCACTTATTTACGAGCTATTTTTATGAGATGTAGGCATTATCGAATTTCGCTGAGTCCACACAAATGTGTTTTCTATGTAGAATCGGGTCACTTACTGGGATTTGTTGTTTCGAAAGCAGGCATTCACGTTGATCTGTCGAAGGTCAAAGCTATTGTCAATCTATCTCCTCCTTCAAATCTGCACTATCTCCAAAGTTTACAGAGGAAAGCAAACTTTTTACGTCGGTTCATTCCTAACTACGCCGAGATAACAAAGGGTTTTACCCAGTTGTTGAAATAGAACATTCCATTCTTTTGGGATGAGATCGCTAACCAATCTTTTGATGCAATCAAACACGCGTTGACCTATGCACCGTTATTGCATCCTCCCAACTACAACTGGGACTATTTTTTGTACCTCGCCACCTCTCATTCCACCATTGGGATGGTTTTAGTTCAGGAAGATGAATTCAACAATGAACATGTGATTTATTATCTTAGTCTAAATCTGCAACCGACTGAGATCAAATACCCGCATGTGGAGAAATTGGCCTCTGCAGCTGTTCAAGATGTCCAACGATTTCGACACTGCATCTTATTATGCAAAACCACAGTAATTTCTGACTGTAACCCTATGATGTACATCTTGACCAAACAATTGATAGGGGGAAAGTATTCTGAATGGATAGTTATCCTGCAGGAATTTGACTTGGAATTTGAAAAATCCAAGGCAAAGAAATCTTTGGTTTTTGCAGAACTGATGTGTGATTTCCCTTCTAATGATACTGAAACTTTGGCACAGTAGCCCATTGTGGACGAATCCTTGTTTCTTATCAGTACTCTTGATCGTTGGTATGGGGATATTATTTTTTATCTCCAAACCCAATCTTTTTCAGCCTGAAATTTCACGATCTCAGCGACGGAAAATATGTTTCCAATCCCAACAATACAATATTATTGGTGATACACTCTATCGTCGTGGAGCAGATTCTGTTTTCTGATGCTGTCTTACTCATGAAGAAGATGAGAAGGTTCTAGATGACTGCCATTCTAGAGCATGTGCTGGTCATATGTCTGGGTATTCCACATCCCAAAAGATATTGTGCGCTGGTTATTTATGGTCATCGTTGTTTAAAGATTGTACCTATGCAGTCCGGAAATGCCACAATTTTCAAGTATTTGATCATAAAATGTGTGCGCCACCCGCTCCTCTTCACCCTATAATTGTTGTCGGTCCTTTCGCAAAGTGGGGTATTGACTTTATTATATGTAACCCTCACTCAGCCAGGGGGCATGCGTATATTATTTTAGCGGTAGATTATTTTACTAAGTGGGCCGAGGAAATGCCTACATTTTCGGCAGACGGCAAGACTGCTGCAACTTTCGTGTTCAATCATATAATTTCTAGATTTGGTGTTCCTCAAGCCATTATTACAGATCATTGAAGTCATTTTCGGAATATCATGATGACTGAACTGACAAATCAACTTGGTCTGTGCCACGATAGTTCTACTCCATATTACCCGCAGGCTAATGGTATAGTTGAAGCTATCAATAATGTTTTAGTCACTATGATCAGATGAATTATTGGTATTCATAATTCTAATTGGCATTCCATGTTATTTTTAGCACTTTGGGCATATCGAACCTCAGTAAAAACATCAAATGGTTTCACTCCCTTTCAACTGGTTTACGGTTTGGAAGTTGTGTTGCCTATTGAATGCAAAATTCCGTCATTGAAATTAGCCATAGAATTACTCCCAGCTATGTCTGAAGAGGAGAAGAAGTTTTTGTACTTGGCTCAGCTAGATGAGAATCGACGAAATGCTGCATTAGCAAACGAAGCTCATGTCAAATGAATAAAAGCTCAGTACGATAGAAATGTTACCCGTCATATTTTTTCAGAAGGAGACCTAGTTTTAGTGTATGATCAAGCCAACAATAAGCTAGGGGCTGGAAAATTCGTGCCTATGTGGCATGGTCCTTTCATTGTTAAGCTAAAGCTAGAAAAAGGGGCCTATGAGCTGATAGATTTCGACAATTTCCCTTTAGGTAAACCCAGAAATGGGCTTTATCTGAAGAGATATTATGCCTAAATTTGGTGTGGAGATTTTTGATTAGATTAGTTTCTTTACTGCTGGTGTGTCTTAGATTAGAAAAGTGTGCCTATTTTAGAGTGTGCTCTTATCATTATTCCTTCTTATCTGAGTTTTAATCTTGATATTGCAGATGTCGACGTCTCTTCAAACCTACATTGGTTTTGCTAATGGTGCTTGTCATAGTACATGGAACATTTCTTCCATAGCTTGGGTTATCTATTCACCCTCTGACAAGTTAGTATCCATGCATGGGGTAAGCCTCAGTCAAAAAACGAATAACATTGTAGAGTATAGTGTAGTGATTGAGTTATTATCTGAATCCATATAATTTGGAATTCAGAGTTTGATTGTTAGGTTGGATTCTAAACTTGTTGTATTACAGCTTAACAAGGTTTATGTCATTAGGAATCCAGTATTATTACGGTTATTTTTAAGAGTTCATCTCTTGGAACGTGAATTTGATTACATTGAATATCAACATATTCCAAGACATTTAAATACATTAGCAGATGTAGTTGCTTTTAGTATGATAAATAGACATTTGCAATAAACAAAGAAGTAAATCAAACAACATTCAGTAACATGTACACAGATACCTGGTAATAGTGATATATCATAGCATAGAATTTTGCTTTCAAAATATACATCATCTTGTGTTGGACAGTTTAAAATACAAAAAAAATTAGGACTTAGAAAGTGTTGAAATTGATTTTTACTTGAATCATCCCATTACTCTCCTGTAAGAAAAGCCATGTCTTTGTTGCCACGGTAGTCTATCCCGGTGGATGAAAGTCCGTAACGACAAAGAGTTGGTTGTTCAACCAATGAAAATATGTCGACAGAAATCTAACAATCTCAATGCCCTCGACATGAGATTGACAACACGTAATGTTGCATTCCTGTACAGTCTAGTAAAAGTGAAGAAAATAAATTTGAACTCAGGACAGATAATAGTTTTTATATCTATCCGTTTATCCTTGGGGTCTACTAAACCATTGCAAAACTCTACTTTGAGACTAGAAACAGACTGGCCACCTGGTCTAGTCCCAAATAGAGATAAGTGTCTGCCCCTCTTGGACAAACTAGTCAAAAAATATATGACCTCTAGTTCGACTTCGAGCTGGTGGCCAAAAAACAAGAAACACTGGTCCTGTGTGTCCTACCTATTCACTAGCCATATCAGGAAATCAACTTGGGCCCTCATATGGTACAGAATTTATACAGACTACTTGGAGCTGATAGTTTCTGATTCCAACAAATGGATTTTCCAGAATCTTCACACGAAGTTTTTCTTACCCAAAAGCTCTTACTTTTTCACTCTAAATTAAAATTGTAAATATGAAGTTAGAAAAGTCCTTTTTATAAGTTTTTTCGAATAAATGAATTTTAAATTTGTTTATTTTTCACTTTCAAAAGGTAATTTGGAAAACATTTTTACTTATCTTAAACAGGTATGTGTAATTGCTTCAAGTTTTTGTGCAGAATATTGGATTTTTCAGTAAAACTGATCATTTTTCAACAAAGAGCATACTTTTATCACTTTTTCAGACTCTTTCAAAAATTTACGAAAAAGCAAGACATTGGAGTCCTCTTTTAAGCCCTTTTCAGACTCTCTAAACATGAAAAGATTGCTGAGAAATTTATTATTCAAACTCGTTAAAGTAAATGAATGATCATCCCTTTAGTATAAGTTTACCCCTTTTACAGACTGAAACGGACTATTCATGAAAAAGGTATACGTTTACTAAATACAATCAATAGAGTTCTCTCCTGCATTAATTTATCCTTTTTCGGGCTTGAGAGACTAAATTTACGAAAAAGTGCACCCATGGAGTCTTCTTAAGTTTTTCTTCTAACTCCCTAAAATTGAAAAACACTGAGTTTCTCCTATACTGGACTCATTAAAATTTAACGGTAAAGGACTTGTTCCATTTTAAACAGGAATGAACCATTCCTTCTTAGGGTTCGAATCTTAAACTAATTTGGACTCATCCGAAGGATGAACTTATAAACAAGCAAATGTTATCCTCCTCAAGCTTGTCAAAAATAAAGAGGTACTTGCCAGAAATGGTAGGGAAAAGGAGAGAAAAACGAACCTGTTTGTTACATTTTGATTATTCGAAAAACCATTAACCACTCTTGAACGCGACACTTTTGTTCACCTGGGTTGGGAAAATCCTTTACCTAACAGTTAATCAAACCATATTGAAAGTCTTCAGCCAGTTTCTGGGTATTAACTTTGGGTCAATTGTCACTAAACCATTTGTAGTGTCGTTAGGTGTTTAAGAGGACAGTTCAAATAAACCATTCATTTGCGAAATATCTGTCATCCATTTTGACCATCCTCGAGTTAGTCCTTGCAAATATATTTCTTCAAAACTTGATCTATGATTTCATGTTGTGGGCTTACCTACGACGGATCACTTTCTATCGATGACAGCTCTTTATCTAGGAAGTTGATCCAGAAATTTCTAGTACCTTGAAATTTGCATGCCTCAATGGGAGGTTTCTTGCCTTCAACGATAGGTTGCATCATTGACCTTCGATCGAATGATTTCGTGACATGTTCGACTTCAGCTCATTCATTCACATTTCATGGATTGTATTGAGTACTTTGAGAGTCATTGACATTACTGGTGGTTACTCTCACACTTGTTAACAGTTTACATTATTGACTGATAATCAAGTGGTTTCTACCATGTTTGACTTCGACACATTCATTCACATGGATAGAATCGTACTGGTTCAAGAAGTAGAAATCAAGACCCTAGATCTAGTTTCCACCATCCAGGCTGTGCGGAATTTTTGTTATTCATTTATACAGTGGACTATTCATAAACAGATGGCTGCGTCCATGCTGTGTCTACATATGTCTATATTGTTGATGTATTGAAAAGCATTCCTGTATCAGAGCATTTAAAATCAGTTTTCTAGTTAGTTTTGATCTGAGTATGGGAATGCCTACCTCAGCGATGATATGATTACACATATATATTTTTCATTGAATGTTTTTACAGGTTTCGACCGGGGTGTCCACACGATAATCCTTGAAATGATAAATTACTTCACTCTTCATATATGACAGACTTCATCTTCATCTATTCCAGAATTTTCACTTTAGGGGGCAATCTGTTGCACTAAAAACTATCATCCTTAACATTCTGCTGACTGTATGAGCTCACTAACACTCATACATGCCTCCTTTGCAAGTCTTACAACCTTTTTTCCTCATTCCAAGCCCTAAAACTGGAGGAAAAACCCTAAAAACTCAAAAATCCTTGGGTACGTAGGTAACATGAAGCCTGCCTGTGTTCCTAGCTTGGTTACACAGGTAATACACTACTTACCTGCGTTCCAGAACCCATTTTTCCCTTGTAATGCTTGCGTACCCTTCTCAAAGTAAAAAAAATGAGAAATTAAAGTTAAAAATCTGATTTGAGGTCAATTCTAGAAGGTTCTAGATGATATTTTTTGGGGATGAGTACGCTTTAGTAAGGTTCATGCATCACTCAACTTAAGGAACTAATCCCTTGATGTGAGGAGCCTATCCCTTTGAAGGAGGATTCTATGCCTTCAAAGGTGGAACCCTAACCTCCTCATCTACTCTATAAAAAGAGGCATTGGGTAGCCTCAAAGGGAGTGGAAGCTTTATGTGTGATTGAGTTGAAGTGTTGTTGAGATTTAGACTTCTTTCTGCTGAGCTTTTAAGAGGAAAGATCACATACCTCTATGTGCTCCTGGAGGAAGAGTGCAAGACTTATCAAAGTAGAGGAAACTCCTACTTCGGACCTTGGGAAGGCCTTTTCAAACATCAAGGCTAAGGTTGTAAGGTTCTTCTGTTATTTTAAGATTAATACAATCAAGTTTTGTTTTTCTCAATAAATTGTCGTTCAATTGTTTATTTCAATAAGCTGTCATTTGATCGTTTATTTCATACATTCCTTGGTCACTATGATAGGTATGTTTTATAATTATTTTTTATACAGGTGCTATTTAATATTTTCTTGTTTGTGATTGCAGGTCGACAAAAGACGACACTTTGTTGCGACAAAAGATGACACTTTGTTGCGACAAAAGACGACACTTTGTTGCGACGAAAGACGACACTTTCTTGTGACGAAAGAAATCTTGTTGCGACGGAAGGATTATTTTTGCAACGAAAGAAATCTTGTTGCGATGGAAGAACTCTTGTTGCAATGAAGGATTATTGATGCGACAGAAGCACTATGACCGAAAATAAGTATTTGGATCTAAGGTAGGATCGACACCTTCATAGCATTTATTTGTAAAACGGATATATTTAGAGAAAGAGAAACTTAGTTGTTCATTTGTTTCTAGATTGTCTTCTGACACTAGGGAGATCAATCTTGTCTACAAGATCGATTTATCCGGCCAACACCCCCTCTCCCCCCTCCGTCTATATCTATTTCTCCCTCCATCTGTCCTTCTTTGTCTCTTTATCTCACCCCACCAAACACACAAAATCTATCACTCCATATTTATCAATATCTTTTTCCCTCCCTCCTTGTATTCATCTATCTCTTCTTTCTCTTAACCTTCCATATATATCCCTATCTCCCTCTATCTCTCTATATCAACCCCAAAACATACACTCTCTTTCTCAAATATATCTATCTATCACTCCCTCCTCCTCTCCCCCTCTCTCTCTCTTCCCCTTCCATCTCTCTCCCCCACTTCTATCTCTCTTCCCTCCTGCTATCATCTCTCCTTCTCTCTCCATCTTCCTTACCACTCTCTCTCTCTCTCTCTCCACCTTTCACTCTATGTGTCCTTATTCTTACCTCCCACTCTCTCCCCCTCCATCTCCATTTCTCTTTCCCTACCTCTCTTAACTCTCACTATTCCTTTCTCTCTCACCTCTCTCTATCTCTATCTTCACCTTCTAAATTTGTTACTATATGCCTCTCTTTGTCCTTATCTCCCCCCTTCTCTCCATATCTCGCTGTTTTTCTCTTTATCTCACCCTGAAACATACACACACTCTCTCCATCTCTCCCTTGTCACTCCCTCTCTCTCTACACTACTCACTCCCTATGTATTTATTCTTCCCTCCCACTCTCCCCATCTAGATCCATCTCTCTATCTCTACCACTTCTCCCCCCTCCAACTCCATCTCTCTATCCCTACCTCTCTCCCCCCCTCCAACTCCATCTCTATACCCCTCCCTCTCTCCTTTTATATCTCTCTCTCTCTCAAGTCCTATCTCTCCCTTTCTCTCCCTCCTCCCTCCATTCCCCCCCTCCCTCCCGCCCCACTCTCTCTCTCTCCCTCTCTCTCTTCCCCCCAATCCTCTCTCTTCTCCATCACTCTATCTCTCTCTCCAACTATGTTAATATATCCCTCCCTTTATCCTTCTCTCTCCTTCTCTCCCCCCTTGTCTCCATCACTCCTTCTATGTCTCTTTATCTCACCCCTAAACATACAAACTCTCTCTCCATCTCTCCCTTGCCACTCCCTCTCTCTCCACTTCTCACTGTCTATGTATTTCATCTTCCCTCCCTCTCTCCACCTCCAACTCCATTTCTCTATCCCTCCCTCTCTCCTCCTCCTCTCATCCTTCCTCTCTTTCCTACCTCCCTCTCCCTCCCCCATATTTTTTTTTCTCTCTCTCTCTCTACCCTCCAATCCTCTCTCTTTATCCCTCCCTCTCTCTTTCTCTCTCTCCCACCTCCATATTTATGTCTCCCTCTCCCTCTCTCTCTCTCTCTCTTCATTCCTCCTCTCCCTTCTCCTTCAGTTTATCTTCATCTCTTCCTTGTCACTCCCCCTGTTTATCCACCTGTATCATATGTCTTTGTTATTTCCTCTCATATATATCAAGATTTAATATATATATCATATATATTAATATATATTATAATATAACAAATTTAATATTGTACTAACAAAAATTTATTAATTTTAATAATATTGATATTATAATATATTAATATGAATATTATATTTAATAATAATAATAATACTAATCCTAATATTAATATTTGAATATTAATGTTAGGGTTAATAATTTTATTTTTTCATGGTATTAATAATAATTTGGTGGATGGTATTTGACCCATAGGGTTGGTATATAATTATATGTTGATTTCTAATCATATGAGATATATTTTTATTTATTTTCCTTGCCTCTTTATGCCTCTTATATATATTTATTTAACATACCTCTTCTATAAATATGGTATTTGGCCCATGGTATTTGTCCCATGGTATTAATAATAATTTATCCCATGTTATTTGGCTCATGGGCTTCTCCTAAATAAAGCATATTTTTTGAGCTTGTAAATATAAAGAGGTTTATGGAGTAAATATAAAAATATGTTTTATTTATTTACCATACGTCTAGTTTATTTATATTTTTATTTATTTACGATACTTCGTGACTAAGTATATAAAGAGGTTTTATTTATTTACCATACCTCTGGTTTATTTATATATTATTTATTAATCATATCTCTTTTTTGAGTGTTCTAGAACTTCTTCACACTTTAATTTTGTATTGTTAAAATTTATTTTTAGTGAATTTTTATTGTTTATTTATATGGTTATGTAAGTCATTGTTTAAGACGACACTATTTAGATTTTATTTTTAAAAATTTCTTAGTTTATTTTCTTTTTTATTTTGACTTAGACATACTTACACATAGGGACATCGACTCATAATGGGCTATAGAATGCGCCTCTCGACTCAATAAACTACACAGTAGTAACATCAATATCTATAGATGAAAATGAGAAAAATTGATTTATGATAATCCAGTATTTTCTCACGTACTTCAATATTCCTATTAAAAAAGGATACATATATTAAATACATGGTTGAGGAAAATAACTTTTTCAATGAAATGAAGAAATTAGACTTGTGTGAAAGATTGAAAAATCCTTCAAAACTTGTTAGGGTCCTATAATAATAGGATTCATAATTTTCAATTGACTATGATTAGTCTTTTAATATGTACATACTTTGCTTTCTATAAATTTTTTTCCCATATTAAAAAATCTAAAGAGGGTAAAATTCCTAAAATAAAAGAAAAAGATCAAAAAAGAAAATAAAATATGAGCCCAAACAAAAAAAAGAGATAAAATAGATCACGAAAGTGATGCAAATTCAAATTACACCACTTTTTACTTTACTTTGCAAAATAATATTGTGTGCAACTTGTCAAAAATGCCACAATCCATGATAGTCAAACAACTTAATATTGATTATTCATGCTTTAAATTTCATGCTCATAGATAGAGAATAAATATCTAGCCAAACTGTTTAATCTTGGCAAATCAATAGTTAGGTAGAGAATAATAAGGAGCTCAAAAGTTTAATCTGAGCCCTTGGAAGTCATAAGGTTAGAATTGGATAGTTTTCTTATCAAAGAAAAATAAAAGGGTCTGCAAGCTCAAATGCACCCAAATAAATGAAGAAAAAATGTTAGGGTAGATAATGGGTAGGTAGAAGAAATTTTCATAAGGCATGGGAAGCAGAAATTCATAATTTCATATTACTAACTCCCTTCTAGAACTCATTTCCCTTGTAAAGATACCCCTTCCCCTTCATTTTAACCCTTTCCCTTACTAAATTCATTTTTTCTTACTAAACCCCTTTTCCATAGTTAAAAGCATATTTATCTTTGGAAAAGTAAAAGTCCCTTAACGAATTTTCCTTTTTTTTCAAAATACCCCCTAAAATACACTGTATCCTAAGTATTTGTTTAAAATGATGTATCGGGTCCCAGTATTCAAAATTCCTTCCCGATATTAGTTTTTACATTGAAAATTAGTGTATTTTACAAACCCACATCATTTTCATTTAATCCCCTAGTTATATTAAAACCCTTGTTTAAACTTTATTTATTAAATCTCATATATACATTTATCTTGTATTATATTAATTCCCCTTTATATGTATTTCCCAACCCCTTATGATTAATTTAATATATATTTTTATTACCCCGCCCATAACATATTCATGACCCTTTTCATATACATTAAACCCTTTTCATATATCATATAACCCATTGCATAAACTTTAACCTAGGCCCCGCCTTTTAAAAACTCGACGAATTCATCCTATTCGCCCAGCCATTAGGTCACGATTGACCAAAACCAATGGCCAACAATCTCTATCGCATCCCCAGTTATAAAAAATTTAACAACCCCAAGAGCTTACAAAATGAGTTGTTTTCACAGCCCCACTCCATGCTACATGGCAGAATTTCATTATATCGCATCCTCTAAAATAATACCGCCTACCAGCTTTTGTCGATGCAAAAGCCACCAAATTG
This sequence comes from Pinus albicaulis, assembly GCA_034641835.2. Taxonomy (NCBI): domain Eukaryota; kingdom Viridiplantae; phylum Streptophyta; class Pinopsida; order Pinales; family Pinaceae; genus Pinus; species Pinus albicaulis. The sequence goes on along the minus strand of CM076576.1, from coordinate 175,396,395 downwards.
CATTCATGTTCGTTGCAACGAAAACCACCCTTTTTTGAATTTGACCCCGCGCATTAATGTTTAGCCACTGTTGGTTAACAATGCATAAAGTCGCCCTTTCCATCATTTCACCATTATTATGTTACAGTGTGCGTAATGAGAGCCTTTGCCGACCTATTCCAGAGCTAAAGAATAACTACCGACCTATTTTAAATCCCTTTTACACCAGAATTCAATAGTCATTGCTGCCAAAGACGGTGCAGAACTGATTTGAAGCAATATAAGGACTCAAAAATCCTGCATTGTCCCCAGAGAACCTTTCTACATACCAAAGCTTCATCTTCTCCAAGTATTCCTGAAATACTAAGGCTTGTACTTATAGCAAGAAAGTAACAAGTTAATTGAACCAATTTGAAAGCCTTTGCAGACCATATAAAAGCTATTGTTGCCTTTAAAAACCCTTTCTATAGATTGTAATAAACTTTCCACAGTATTTTAAAGGCCCGAGATGATTTTTTATCGCAGAGAGTAATTAATTGATTAAATCAAACAAATAATGGCTTCCCAAGGCATTGTAACAGTCAATCCCCTGCAACTTCCTGTTGTTGATGCGGAACACACTCCCTTAGTAGACAGAGACTTTAAAATTTTTTACTGTGTCAATGAATTCAACATCCTTGAGCTACACTGTTGGAGCCATGATAAGTCAATTGACTAAGCTGATGATGTTTACCTTTGGGAGTCTAATTTACCCAAGTATATTGTCCTACAGACCTTCCAGTTTCCAGAGGTTATTAGTCTTTGCCTAACTTGTTATTTCCCTGACCAAAGAGCCTTTGTAACCCCTGGTAAAGAGATTTTATGCACCATCACAACTAAATCCATAAACCAAATGTTGCAAATTCAACCTAGGCCTGATGAAACCCAACTTTCCATTGAGATCCTTCCTGAGTTATATCTGAAACTGGACTTCCCCAAGAGGTTCCAGATATTCCAAACATTCAATCCCTCATTAGTAGCAACACCCAAAACTAACCGTCCTTATCCCACAGCTATATTCACTGACAGAACCAGGCATATTATCTCAATGTTGTCATGTATCTTGGGTTGTTTTACTGATGAGCATGTTGATGCTTCAGTCCTAGGTTTTCTTTCTATTTTCTCCCCTGGGAAGCCTCCTGCTTCTATATTCAACTTTTCCCAGTACCTTTCTGATAAAATCCATGAACAACAGGTTAAATTATCAGTGGAGGGAGTATTTAAATACTCTTCAGTCTTATTTCACATGTTTTATGTAACCCAATGCAGCGGATTTTCCATCAGCAACTAAAAACTGGATGTTGAAGGTAATCCTCAGTCAGTAATCTTTTGGACTTCATTAATTAGGAAATATTTCACACAGTCCACATACAAAGACTTCATTGACTCATTCATCCATCCAATTGTCAACATGCTAAACAACAGCAGTCAACCAAGAGTCAGTGATGATATAAAAAAGGTCCTATAGTTATCAGAACACTATAGGACATGATATTGGTACCTTTATCAGAACCACACACAGATTAGGGTATATATATCTAATCTCTTTCCATATAAGCTACCCAAATACCTCCCATTGAGGTTATTTGCACTTGAATATATCAGGCATATCCCTAAATCTGATGAAGTAAATTTCTTGTTAGCAAAAAACAAGACACATTTTAAGATAAAGAATTAGATTGGTCGTTTTATTTGCTACAGTAAAGGTGCAGGTCAACAAGCAAAAAAATATTTACAGAAATTTAAGTTCAGTCAAAGTTTCCAATAGTATTATGATCCTTTAGGAGTTATAAGCAAGTTAAGATTCAAATTTAAATTAACTCCTTATGTACATGAATCCAAGCTAGACATTGAGAAATACGTCAATCAGTCGGAATGGTTAGAGAATACTCTGAAAAAGGTGGACAAACAAGATGATACTAGTTCCATCTTGCAAACTCCATCCCGACAGGATAGGAACTCCAAAAGAGTCAGAGAAGAAGGGTCATACTGAGCTGAAACCACCACTGAAACAAAATTCAAACTGATGTATAGGAAGAAGCTCAAATTAAATCTTGTAAATGAAGAAGTGGAAACTATTGAAGTGATTGATACATATACAGTGGTAAAAGATAATGCACCTCCAGCAGTTTTAGAGGAAACTCACCAACCTTCAACATTTAACACTCAAATTATTTAGAAATAGCATAGTGTTGAAGTGTCTTCTTCAAGTAAACCAGCAGATAAAGAGCGGGATATTATGAAGAAGTACAAGGAAATCAAACTCAGAAATGAGGCATTAAAATATTGCAAGTAGATGCCTAGTGACCAAAGCAGGTTGCTTTCTGCATTTGATTACAAAATCAGGAAGATGAAGATGACTTTCTTACAGCCAACAGTAAAACATCTTAAGTCATTATCATATTATAATAAAACATCATATGAAGTTGAAGCCAAAGATATTCATCCTATAGACCAGATAAAAGTTCACAAGAAAGATGGTGAAATGTTGTATTCTATTATGACAAATAAATCCATGAGTGTACAAAAGCTGTAAAATACTATGTAAAACATCAGAGGTCAGTTAAAGCTATAAAAGGCTTCCTCACAAGCTAAATACAACATAATCAAATCACTAGAAGATTTGGTTATTCACGTAAGATATGATCCTAAAAATGTAAAAGTTGTAGAAGAACTCATAAAGAAAACAAATGCAGACATTGTTGCATTAAAGAAATAACTAGCATTTCCTACTATTGAACATCCAAAAGCAAAATAAGTGTTAGAAAATGAAGGAAAAAAAAATGAGATAATGAACCTCATTCTTTAGTTAACTTCCCAATTGAAAGAAATGGACACTGAGATGGACAAGTTAGTGCAGGAGAAAAAAGTCAGCATGGAAGCAATCCCTATCACTATTATTCCTACAGCCACTACAGTAGTTCCTTCTACTTTAGCAGAGGCATTTTCCCCATCAGTTCCAGTAGCTACATAACTTCCCATTTCATCAACAACTACATCAGCTACAAAGTCATCTACATCAGCAACACAACCAAATGATGAAGCAGGCAAACTAGTTAAAGCAATGCAGGAAATGTCCATCTAGGCTAATGAAATAAATATAATTAAAGAACAGTTAAGAATTCTAGAGGATGAGAAAAAAATAGCTCAAATCATGCACAAGAATTAAGTACAGACGAAAAACAGATTGAATGAAAAAGTCCAGGGGATAAAAAAAGGAGTTGACACTAACATAACCACTCTCACAAGCAAAACAATAGTTATGGGCCAATATCATTGACTTTTTCAATGATATTTGGCCATCCATTCAATTTTTTTATGAGCAGAAGGATCTAATCAAAGCAGCAACTGAAGCCATTCAGAAAATCAAGGAAGAACTTGGTAAGAAGCTAAAGGAGGCTAATGAAATCATTAAGTTTCTTAATTCAAAGAATAAGCAGGAATTGGAAGAAATTAGTATAACTGATAGGACATAAACAATTCTTGAGGTACGAAAGGTGATTTCTAAAAATAACTTGATGGTACAGCTAGAAGACAAATGTCAGAACATGGAACATGCCATAACCATATTTATGGTAAAGTTTGATATTTTGAGGTAGAAAGGCCTACCAAATCCATTTGTTATTAGTGACAGGTTGATGAAACATGAATATTGTGATAAAAAAATCAAACAAGTGGCAAAGGAACAAGCCAACGTTCCTTCCTTAAAATGAATTCCTACAAGAGAAGTCATTTATCAGACTTTTGAAAACCTCTTTTACCTCCAGCATGAGGTAAAACATCTATTCATTAACAAGCCAACCTTTACAAAGTATACAGAAGTTGATGAGATATTAAGAAGGATGGTGCAAAATCAAGTTACCAAATGCAAAGGATTGGGAGAAGTTGATTGATTTACTGTGAAAAGATAAAAGGTAAACATAGCAGTAAAAGTGAAGATAGAGCAGGCAGTTTAAAGTTAAAAACAACAGTCAAAAGGTTAATGTAAATCATGCAAGTTAAAGAGTATTAGATGAAAGTCAGATGGTTAAAGTAAAAACAAAGCTGACAAAGCAGAGTTAAAGGAAACCAGTGTAAAGGAGACTCAATAGCCTAAAAGATAGCCTTCGTTGAGCAATATTCAGAGAGAAAGCATGAAAAATATCAACAAGAAAACATAAAATCAATGAAAGCAGGGACAAATTGCATTAGTTAGATAGAGTTTCTATCTTCTTGCATGAAGAGATTTATTTTTCCTTGAATAATTCCTAAGACATTTTAGGATATTTTGTATTAGTTTTTTGTATAAATACTTCACAATTCGAAGTATTGAGGGTGGATTTTGGATTGCTAAACATTTCTATAGTTGCATTGATATCAAACCTGAGGGTTGATTGTACCATTTCAAGTTAGGATACTGGATTGAGCAATAAAGCATCATATTACAGGATTCATGTCTTGAATCACTTCATTTAAGTACTTTTACTTGTTCTATTGTTATTTTATGAATTTTTTCACATACTTGCATGTTTTCTAAATCTAAATATTATAACAGGAATATTATTGCAAAAATTGTTTAAGTGCACTCTGTTCTGAACTATTATATATTTTGATGTTTTTTGCTGATATCTAGATTAGGGAATTCTTCATTTCTCCCTAGTTTCGATTGACCTCTGTCTTTTCCTTCATTATTCAGATATGATAATCCCTAATTGCTCTCTCATCTCGATTGGAACCATTTCATCATCTAGCCTAAAGATCTGAATTTACTCAGCTACCTTGCCCTGTGAAAATTTCCTTTAGAAATTGATTTTGATTTTTTGCTTGATACATTGAATCCATAGCCCAATGGAAAACAGACCTGCATCTATCCATCTAAATTAGTGATTCCACCACCAAACCAAATCAAAATCAAAACCAATCAATCTTACATAACTAGCCTAAAATCAACTAGAAACAACAAAGTTAAATCATAAAGAGAGACCCCTCTCTGAGAATTAGGAAGGCTAGATCATAAGCTTAAAAGTAGGTTTGTGGTTACCTCTAATATTTCTTTAAACAAAAAATCATAACAACCCTAGGAATGATTAGAGCAATAAAATTCTGGCGACCATACTAGGGATATCAGTCATCATTTTAAAATAAACCTTAAAGCAAACACTTTTTAGAAACTTTTCACCTCAAGGTTGTTTTAGGGTTGTTAGTTAAACATTTTTTATTGAAAATTAAAATTCCGGCGTCCAAAAGAATATACTACACCAGGGCTCATCCTGATCCATAGCCTTGTGTAATTATAGATGACATGGACATAATTTTAAGAAAGAATAAGAAAGTACAAATTTTAGAAAGTACAAATCAATTAATCAAAGTCAATTCACTTCCCAAAAATCTATCAAGTTTACAAGATATAGAATTTGATTTATCTTTTGAACAATCTTTGTTTAGAACTAAATAAGAAAGCTCAATATATGACAGTGTAATAGATCCTGATTTCATTTCATTTATTGAAACTAAGAAGGAGACTGTTTCACTTGATTCAGACCAAAAAGCTCTAGAACCCTTTGATAAACGTGAGGTTTCTATTGCAACTTTGATTAAATATATTGATGAAGCATTTTTCTAGCATTCTATTGAATTAAATGCTTTATCTTCTTATACCCTTAAGCCTTCTACCATCCATTCAGAATCTGTAAATTTATCATTATTTAGTACCACCTCATCTACTATTTCCACTACACTCCATTCCATTGAATCATTCATTCCCAAACTTCCTCTTCAACCTAGAGTTTTATTTCCATCTCCAAACACTTCAAGTTCACCTTCTAGCACTGCAACTACATTTTCTAGTACTTCAATAACATTTCGAAGTACATTGTCTAGTATCCCAAGCACATCTGCAAGTACCTCAACCTCATCACCAAGCACCACAAATTTACCTCGTAACCAAGCTATAATATTAGCCATGGCAGCCAAATATTCTCCTCTGATCCTACCAGCTCAATTACATGCCATGCCCCAAGATTATCAAAGAAAAATCTTTCAATTTGATGGTACTGGACTATACACTGCACAAAAACATGTTAAAAAAATGAAAGATTATTTTGAATTGCATGAAAAGATGAAGTTGATGTTCAAATGAGACTATTTGCCCAAACTTTAGCTAGAGATGTAAAAAAATGGTTTAAATATTTACCTGCCAATCATATTGTTGATCTAGAAGATTTTCATAGATTATTTATAAATAGATGGGATAAAAAGAATAATCCTTTACAAACTTTATCTGAATATGAAAACATTAGAATATCTCCTAATGAATTAGTTCAGGACTATTTCACTAGGTTCAACGGCATCTACAATACTATTCCAACAAACATTAAACCCCCACCAGATATAGCATTAATCAAATTTCCTGATGGTTTTGACACTGATATGTCATACCAATTGAGGGAAAGAAACCCAAAAACATTAGAACAAATTCAAAGAAATGCAGTTAGTGTAGAAGAAAACTTGTTAGCCAAGAGAGCCAGAATGAGAAATGAACGAAGAGTTACCATAAAAGGGGAATCATCCACATCATACAGTAAAATAGATAGTTTAGAAAAACCCATGGAAATAATGATGGACATGTTAGAAATCATGGAAATAAAACCACAATGGGATAATGAACAACAAGGTCCTCAAATAAGAAATCCAAACTTGAGGAAGAATCCCAACACTGGTAAATCTAGATAATTAGCACCTGATTAACAAATAAGACCGCCTTTCCAAGAGAACTATGATGGAAGTTCTCACCAAAATGACGAAGATGAAGATACTCAGATTAACTTAATGGGAATAAATGATGATAATACTATTTTTATTACTCAAGAAGAACATGAGTTATTAATGCTACAACAGTTACAATTAGAATCTGGGGAATCATTTGGTTATAAGAAAGGTTATGATACTGCGATAAATGAAGTTCACAAGAAATATAACCATAGGAGTAAGAAAAATGTAGAAGCTCCTACTAAGAAAACTGCCCAAACACAGACTAAGAAAATAGTAGAAGCTCCTGCAACAAAAGTACTGCAAATTCTCCCTAGAGAAAATCCACAAAACTCTAGTTTAAATCAGTAAAATTCCAATCTTGATCAAAAAATTACTAGTCCAAAAATTGCACCTAGTCCTAAAATTGTAGGTATTACATATATTGTTGTTAAAACATCAATTGATCCTCAAAAATCTCCTGCTGCTAAAACAACAGCTTCTGCTGAAACATCATCTGCTGCTAATAAAAAATCAGTTGATCCTAAAATAACTGCTACTAAAACAACTGATGAAATATCAAAATCTGCTAAAACTACCACTGCTACTCAAACTCTCCCATATAAGAAGATTGAAAACAACAAAACAATGGAAACAAAAATTAAAAAACCAACTGCAAATAAACAAGAGAAAAACACTCAAACTTCAGTTAGTAAAGAAGAAATCCTTCATTTAGGAAAAACACAAGTACCATTCAATATCCAAACTGAAAATACCAATTCCTTTAACAAAGTTGGTAAAACATGATTTATACAAAGATCAATTCACTGAAACAATGAACATAAATGAAGAAGAATATTTTGTCAATTTGAATGATGACCAGCTAGAATTAATATTTGGTCCTGATGTAAATGGTAAAAATCAAGAAGGTGGTGCTCCTCTTTTCTATATTAGCTTGAATATTCATGATAATTTTTTACACAATGCTAAGCTAGATTCTGGAGAATCACATAATTTAATGCCAAAATATATCATGGAAAATTTAAATACTAACATCACTAGGCCATATAAAGATCTATTCTCTTTTGATTCCATTAAAGTTAAATTCCTTGTCTTAATAAAAGATTTGTGTGTCGGTTTAGTCCAATACCTAGCCAAAAGTATTTTCATGGACATTGTAGTTGTTGATATCCCTCCAAAGTATGGAATTCTATTATTTCACTCATAGGGAGAAAAACTGCAGGGGTCTCTACAACTAGACATGTGTTGTAGAGGTAAATCCCCTCTGCGGACAGAGGCGATCCCTACTATCCCAAGATCGGGTCTAGCAACAATCGTATCACGCGAAGGCGCAAGTTCCTAATTGCAATAGACCAAATTGTGAAGAAGGCCTACCTCAAATCCAACATTGTCGTTTGTAGAGAAAATATCGCTCCCGTTCCCTTGCTCCAGCAGATCACAATCCTTTCGCTCACCGCGATCGAACACCTGCACAGACAAGAAACACGACAAACACAAGCGTAAAACCTGATATATATGCAATTATGTATCAGTCAGAGAAGACACAACTCATAATAATAATGAACAATATGAGTGGAACCATAACCAATAGTCGCTTATCATTAATTTATACAAAGGAAAATACAACCTAGCTCTGACATTGAACCTTCCTTCGGTGGGTCGTCAGCGGAATACGTCTCGGTAAAGCTTGTCGGGAATGGGGACAAGGCTCTCTCTTCGATCGTCAATCTCCTTGCTATGGATTTGGCACTATGAGGACTATCAAATCTCTTGTAGCATTCTTTAGGCTATGAAGGCTCTTGGAGACTATTGGAGATTAGCTTGCAAAGGGAAATGGCAAGCTTATATAGATGGTGGAAGGGGAGTTGGGATCCCTACAATCATGGGATTCGCCCTATCCTCAAGGAAGCTTCCATGAGAGGTGGAAAAATACTTCCTCTACATGTAGAACTGGAGCCAAATGTCCCAACTCGATTTAGAGTCCATTTCAAGAGTTGGTTGGAGTCAATCTTCCGCCATTTATTTTTAAAAAACACCCTTTATTAAGCCTGGCGCGAGTGCGAATATGAGACAGAGCACCAATTGGCGCACCCTTTTTGGAGGATTTCCCTCATTGGCATGGGTATAACAATGGCTAGTCGTGCCAATGATGAAAAGGCTATTTTTAGGGTTTTTGACAAGGAGATGTCTTCAGGGGAATGAAAGTCCATGTATAGGGGAATGCCATGAAAGTGTTTGCAGGGACAGTGACAAATTGTTGTGTAACAACATGTCTTATGCCACTATTTTAGTATTTGGTCAGCCCAAAAAGCTTTACAGAGAAGCCTTAATGAAGTACATGTTCAGTAGTACAGAACAACCACATAACTATCTTATTTATTCTATAAAATCTGATATGGATTCTTTCATTTTGTGTAATTCAAAAACTGGCACAGATAAAAACACAGAATTAAAATAGAAACATAAAGAAGCTGACAGTGAGAATATATTCATGAATCAATGTGGCATTTGGATTTTTATGGCTCGGGGAATAGATTAGGCACGAGAGTAGGATGTTGAATCTGTAAAATGGAAAACAATCATCCATAGGGTCATGCCTTTAGATTAAACTTTAAACGTACAAATAACATGGCCGAGTATGAAGTTTTAATATTAGGACTGCAGATTATTAGAAAATTAGGAGGAAAAAGAGTTTCTATTTTAGGAGACTCTGAATTAATCATAAAACAGATCAAAGGAGAATATCTAGTGAACAATGTTAGACTAAGCCAATACAGAGAAATTTTTCTAGATCTGATTAAAGATATGCTTGAATATAAATTTTCTGTTATTCCTAGGAAACAGAACATTCATGCACACAACTTAGCAACTTTTTCTAGCACCTAAAAACTTCCTTTTCCGCCAAATCACCAATACACAAGAGAGGTAAGACATGGGCCTATTATACCAAACAACTTAAAATATTGGTATATTTTTTCAAAATATGCTCAAATATACAATTTTATGAATGTTGAGGGAGAATTCCAAAAATGTAACATAGATACTGATTGTACAATAGATGACACTACATATTGTGAAATAGATATAAATAACTTAGATTTAACTGAACCAACTAAATTCACTCAAATAGAAATAGATAAATTAGAAACTGTAGAAATAGAAGAAATAGCAAATGATGTTTCTGAGATTTAAACCTTAAAAAAAAAATACCTAAGGGATTAACCCCTTTAGAAGATCTTTTCTATTCAAAGATGTGGTAGGAAAACCAAAAATGGAACCATTAAGATCAAATATAGAAGAGTGTAACATAGGAACATAACAAAAGCCTAAGCTCGTGAAATTATCCAAAGCATTACCTTCAGAAGAAACGCTGAAATATATAGCTCTGTTTAAATAATTTCAAGATGTCTTTTCCTGGAGTTATTAAGACCTTAAGTTTTATGACACCAACATCTTTCAACATAAAATACCCATTAAAGAAGATTATAAACCATTTAAACAGAACCTTAGGAGAATAAATCTAGTTCTTATGCCTTTGATTTAAAAAGAGGTAAAAAGGATGTATGAAGCACAGATCATTGCACCAATCATATATTCTGATTGGGTCTCAAACTTAGTTCCCACTAGGAAGAAAACAGGGGAAATCATACTTTGTGTTGATATTTGGAACTTAAAAAAAGTGTCACTCAAAGATAACTATCCTCTTCCCAAAATGGCCCATATTTTACAAAGGGTGGTAGGATCATCCAGGATTTCATTGCTTAATGGATTCTCTGGATATAATCCAATCTTAGTTCAACCAGAAGACCAACCAAAGACAACATTTACTACTCCTTGGGGTACTTTCATGTATTTGAAAATTCCTTTTGGATTAATGAATGTAGGAGCTACATTCCATAGAGCTATGGACATAGCATTTTCCAAAGAAATTCATGATTTTCTTGTAATTTATCTAGATCATATAACAGTATTTTCAAAGACAGATAATGAACATCTGGATCATTTGAGACAAGTGTTTATTAAATGCATAAAATTCGGTATTTATTTTAATCCAAAAAATACACTCTTTGGACTTGAAGAAGGTAAACTTTTAGGACAAATAATCTCAAAAGAGGGAATTAGGATAGACCCAGCTAGAATAGAGGAAATTTTGAACATAAGTCATCCTAGAAACATCAAGGAATTATAGGATTTCATAGGTAAAATTAATTTTCTCAGAATATTTATTTAAAATTTAGCAGAGCTAATTAGAGAATTGAATAACATTTTAAAGAAATATTTAGCACTTAAATGGATAGTAGAGGCCAAACAATCATTTCAATCAATCAAACAAGCCCTTAAAAAAACACCAGTCCTAATAAGTCCTGATTTCAAAAAAGATTTTATTATTTTTTCTTTTGCTTCAGAACATACTATTGCAGTAGTCTTGCTGCAAAAGAATGATTAGGGTTATGAACAACGCATTGCATTTTTTAGAAAATCATTAAGAGATGCCACATTAAAATACAACATAATGGAAAAACAAGGATTGGATTTAGTAAAGGCTATTAAAGATTTCAGAGTGTACATTTTGTACTCACACATCATTGCATATGTCCCAAATTCAGTAGTTAAGGACATTTTGACTCATAATGGACCTGATGGTAAAAGAGGAAAATGGATTGCCACTATTTTGGAATATGACATAGAAATAAAGCCTCCTAAACTTATTAAAGGCAAATTTCTAGCCAAACTCATGGTTGAATCTAACTGTAAGTCATTATATATAAATTTTATTGCTCAATTAGATGATTAGGAAGAGATGGCGACTCCACAGATCAATGAGCCTTTCTTAGATTCACCTTGGTATGCAGATATCATATTTGTTTTACTAAACTTACAAGCTCTTCCTGGTTTGTCTAGAACTAAAAGTAGATTCTTGAAGTTAAAAGAAATGAAAATTTGTATCATAGATAATGCTTTGTTTTGGAAAGATCATGATGGAATTCTTTTAAATTGTTTACTAAAAGTTGAAGCTGATAAAATTATGCAAGAGTTTCATGCAGGTGACTGTGGAGGACATCTTTACTGGAAATCCAGTGCTGATGAGATCTTTAGGGCAGGTTTTTACTAGCCCACTCTCTTTGTAGATATTAGAAAGTATGCGACCTCCTGTCACAAGTGTCAGATCTTTGAAGGGAAGAAAAAACTATTACCTTTACTCCTCAAACCCATCTCCATAGAAATGCCATTTCAGCAATGGGGTCTAGAATTCATTGGTGAAATTCACCCACCATCCTCAACCCAACATAAATGGATTTTGACAACCATTGATTATTTCACCAAGTGGATAGAAACAATTCATTCTAGACAAGCCATTGATTCTGTCATCATTTCATTCCTTGAAAAAAATATCCTTTCTAGGTTTGGATGTCCCCAAAAGCTCATTACTGATAATAAAACTACTTTCAAATCTAAAAAGATGATTGACTTCTGTAACAAATATCACATCACCCTTGGAAATTCCACTGCATATTACCCTCAAGGTAATGGACTTGCAGAACCCTCAAACAAAAGCCTGGTAAAGATCATTAAGAAATTGTTAGAAGACAACAAAAATACTTGGAACAAAAAGTTGGTCAATGCCTTATGGGCAGACAGATTAACTACAAAAAATTCCATTGGTACATCTCCTTATCAGCTAGTATATGGGATGGATGTTTTTCTTCCATCCTCTTTAGGAGTTCCAGTAATGAAGATGATCCAAGAACTATAGGTAGAACCAAATGATATCCAGAGAAGGATAAATCAAACTATACACTTGCAACAAAACAGGGAAGAAGTATATGTCAAATCACAAGTGATACAAGATAAAATAAAGAAGATATTTGAAAAGAAAACAAAGGCAGATGATTTTTACATAGGTGATAAGGTGCTTAAATGGGATTCTAGAAGAGAAGAAAGAGATAAACATGGTAAATTTGATTTCCTATGGAAAGGTCCCTATATCATTTATGGTTACAGAGGTAAAAATGCATTCTTTTTTAAGGAAATAGATGGATCCGATATGCCAGGAGGACCTGTCAATGGTAGAATGCCAAAGCATTAATGTTCTTGAGACTAACCATTAGTTCACTTTGTTTAATTTTCTCATTGTACATAACATTGCAGAGTGTAGATTGGATTGGATGTTTTTCTTACAAAGTTGAAGCCCAAAGAGAAGGCCCTAATCTTTGAAAGACAAAATATCATAAGTATGAATAAAACAAAGCTTAGAAAAATTTCAAGGCAAGCACAGTCAAAGCTCAAAGGCTATTGATCTAAAAGTTCTTGATATTTCACTAGGAAATGCCATCCCCATGTGGAGCCACTATTAGGGTCCTATAATAATAGGATTCATAATTTTGAATTGAATATGATTAATCTTGTAATATGTACATACTTTGCTTTCTGAAAATTGTTTTCCCATATCAAAAAATGTAAAGAGGGTAAAAGTCCTAAAAGAAAAATCAAAAGACTAAAAAAAAAGATTAAAAAAAAAATTAAAATATGAACCCCAACAAAAAAAGAGATAAAATAGATCATGAAAGTGATGAAAATTCAAATGCCACTAAAATTTTACTTTACTTTGCAAAATAATATTATGTGAAGCTTGTCAAACATGCCACAATCCATGATAGTCAAACAACTTAATCTTGATTATTCCTGCTTTAAATTTCATGCTGATAGATAGAGAATAAAGATCTAGCCAAAAATTTTAATCTTAGAAGATCAGTAGTTATGTAGAGAATAATAAGGAGATTAATAGTTTAATATGAGCCCTTCGAAGTCATAAGGTTAGAATTAGATAGTTTTCTTATAAAAAAAAAATAAAAGGGTCTGCAAGCTCAAATGCACCAAAATAAATGAAGAAAAAATGTTAGGGTAGATAATGGGTAGGTAGAAGAAATTTTCATAAGGCATGGGAAGCATAAATTCATCATTTCATATAACTAACTCCCTTATAAAACTCATTTCCCTTGTAAAGATACCCCTTCCCCTTGATTTTAACCCTTTCCCTTACTACATTAATTTTTTCTTACTAAACCCCTTTTCCATAGTTAAAAGCATATTTATCTTTGGAAAAGTAAAAGTCTCTTTAATAATTTTCCTTTTTTCAAAATACCCCCTAAAATACACTTTATCCTAAGTATTTGTTTAAAATGATGTATTGGGTCCCAGTATTCAAAATTCCTTCCCGATATTAGTTTTTACATTGAAACTTAGTGTATTTTATAAACCTGCATCATATTCATTTAACCCCCCAATAATATTAAAACCCTTCTTTAAACTTTATTTATTAAATCCCGTAGATACATTTATCCTGTATTATATTAATTCCCCTTTATATGTATTTCCCAACCCCTTATGATTAATTTAATATATAGTTTTATCACCCTTCCCATAACATATTCCTGACCCTTTTCATATATATTAAACCCTTTTCATATATCATATAACCCGTCGCATAAACTTAAACCTAGGCCACACCTTTTAAAAACCCCGACGAATTCATCCTATTCGCTCAGCCGTCAGATCACGATTGACCAGATCCAATAGCCAATAATCTCTATTGCATTGCTGACTATCAAAACTTTTAAAACCCCAAGAGATTGTGAAATGAGTTGTTTTCCCAGCCCTGCTCCATTCTACATGGCAGAATTTCATTGTATCACATCCTCTAAAATAATACTGCCTACCAGAATTTTCCGATTCGAAAACCACCAAATGGTATTCCTGCCCATTGCAACAAAAACTGCCCTTATTTTAATTTGACCCTGCACATTAATGTTTAACCACTGTTGGTTAAAAACGCATAAATTTTCCCTTTCCATACTTTCACCATTATTTTATTACAGTTTGCACAAAGAGATCCTTTTACGATCTATTCCAGAGCTAAAGAATAGCTACTGACCCGTTTTCAAGCCCTTTTACACCAGTATTCAACACTTCTTGCTACTAAAGATGGTGCATAACCGATTTTAAGAAATATAAATACTCTAAAATCCTGTGCTATACCCAGAGAACCTTTCTTCATACCAAAGCTTTGTTTTCTCTAGTTATTCCTGAAATACTAAGGCCTGTACTTACAGAAAGAAAGTAACAAGTTAATTGAACCAATTTGAAAGCCTTTGCAGACCATAAAAAAATTATTGTTGCCTTTAAAAACCCTTTCTACAGACTGTAATAAACTTTACACAATATTTTAAAGGCCTAAGAGTATTTTTTATCATAGAGAGTAATTAATTGATAAAATCAAACAAATAATGGCTTCCCAAGGCATTGTAATAGTAAATCCCCTGCAACCTCCTATTGTTGATGTGGAACACTCTCTCTTAGCAGACAGAGACTTTAAAATTTGTGACCGTGTCACTGAATTCGACCCCCTTGAGCTCCATTTTTGGAGCCATGATAAGTCAATTGACTAAGCTAATGCTTTTTACCTTTGGGAGTCTAATTTTCCCAAGTATATTGTCCCACGGACTTTCCAATGTCCATAGGTTATTAGAATTTTCCAAAACTGTTATTTCCCTGACCAAAGAGCCTTTGTAACCACTAGTAAAGTGTTTTTATTCACCATCACAGTTGAATCCATAAACTAGATGCTGCAAATTCAACCTAGGCCTGATGAAACCCCACTTTCCATTGAGATCCTTATTGAGTTATATTTGAAACTAGACTTCCCCAATAGGTTCCAGATATTCCAAACATTCATTCCCTCATCGATAGAAACTCCCAAAACTAACCCTCCTTATCTAGCAGCTATATTCTCTGAGAGAGACAAGCATATTATCTCAATGTTGTCATGTATCCTGGGTTATTTTACTGATGAGCATGTTGATGCTTCAATCCTATGTTTTCTTTCTATTTTCTCCCCTAGTCAGCCTCCTTCTTCTATATTCAAATTTTCCCAATACCTTTATGATAATCCATGAACAGGTTAAATTACCAGAGGAGGGAGTATACAAATACTCTTCAGTCTTATTTCACATGTTTTTATTCTTCCAATTTTAAAGATTTGGCATCAACCTTCAAAAAATGGATGTTGAAAGTAATCCTCAGTTAGTAATCTTTTGGAATTCATTAATTAGGAAAGATTCCACACAGTCCACATACAAATACTTCATTGACTCATTCATCCATCCAGTTGTCAACATGTTGAACAGCAACAGTCAACCAAGAATTAATGATGATATCAAAAATATCCTATAGTTATCAAAACACAGTAGGATAGGAGATTGGTACCTTTATCAAAACCACACAGATATTAGGGTATATGGATCTAATCTCATTCTATATAAGCTGCCCAAATACCTCACAATGAGGTTATTTGCACTTGAATATATCAAGGAGATCCTTAACTCCAATGAAGTAAATTTCTTGTTGTTGAGGTATAAAAGGTATCTTTTTAACATCTATTTATCCTACATTAATTATCAATCCGGGAACGACTTTTTATTTGAAGAGTGTACTCAGTCTGACGCAGAAATTTATCCAAGAGCAATGCTGTGTGAGATGTAGTACATTATTCTAAATACAAAAGTAAACAAATGCTTGGAAGAGAAATCTAATTACAATAACATAAATTCAAATGCTGTGAAACTTAACTATTCACTCAGCAAACATCAATCGAGGATACAGTAGCAATAGCTCATTCCTCTAGAAATTGATGCAATTGAAATCAAACTGGAACAAGACAATTAATCTGGGAACGAGGACAAATAACCAATGTTCTCTACAATTGACAGTCCTGCTTTAAAGTAATCAAAGGGAAATCGAAATTGAACTAACTACTGTTGAAAGTAAACAAAGAAGAACTCTTGTTAAAAGCAAGAATTAGAAATGAAAAGAAATCTGTAATTGAATGGCTATGTGCATAAACAACAAACTGTAACAATGTAAATAAACAATCTTTCTGCACTCTGAAGCTAATGAATCGGAAGTGATCAGCAAAAAATATTAACTTAAAACAACAATTATATTAAACACCAAGCCCACAGAAAACGTTGTTAAATAGTAATTGACATGAACAGCAAGCAAATGGAGTTAAATATTGAACAACAAAGCTTTAGTAAACAATAACAAGATGAATAATATAGGAATTAAGATCCTTTTTGAAATGGAACAGCGATGCAATTCATTAACGTAACACACTAAGATCCATAAGCAATTAAACAACAAACCGGTTAACTTGAAAACTGTAAGAAAAGCAAATATGAACTATCTTACAACAATAATGAAAAGATAGAGATACAAACAACAAATCGATCCACCAGGGTCGGGCCCTCAACCACCAGTGAAACGCCAGTGGGTTTTACTTCAGAGCTTGATAAATAGAAGGAGAACGCGTCTTTGTATTAATCAAACATGAATAGCTTTTACATCAGTTGCTCTTTGATCACGAGAGTCAAGGAATTACAGTGTTACAAAAGGAATTCAATAATCATCCATTGTTCTTTAATACATAATACATGCTCTCTTTTTATAGTCAGAAAGAGGAAAAATTAAATAGAAAATATGATCTCTCATAATAATATTGGATTGTTCCCAACAAGTTGATCAACCAGAAAATATATTTCCATCAATCTTTGAACAAAACCAAGTCGAATTTGGATTTGCGGTTGAGATAATTTGGAGGACGACCGCAACAGTAAATCTGAGAAAATCATGCTCAAAGAACCTTGTGTTTCTATCAATACAGGCCGAATCTGGGCAAACAGTTCTCTAAAAAAGTTAATTTGGTCCGATTTGGACAAAACCCATGTTCCGAATTTTCCAGATTCTGCTTCATTTACCCAAAATCTCAACTGCAAAACAATCACTTCTTATTCCAATGAATTTCTGAGTTGGAATATTTGATGATGATTTGGAGATAAAATCTGCAATCTGGGAAATATCTTGGAGGCTAAAATGGTGAGTGATGTTATAAAATATATTAATAAACCATCATTGATTAAATTATGCATAATAATCATCAATTTATTAAAAATAAAGGAGAAGAAATAATATTCATCCATAAGAGGATAAATCATTATAAAATGGATTTATATAATAAATTATAATAAATGATATGATAAAGAAGAGTAAAAATGGATGAAATAAGTGTTAAAAAGTGGTCATATTTATGGCTCAACATACCCTCAAACTGAATATATTGCATGTCCTCATGCAACACAGAACTGAATATATTGCATGTCCTCATGCAACACAGAACTGAATATATTGCATGTCCTCATGCAACCCAAAGACAAAACCCATATGTTAACCAAGCAAATAAAATTTGTCATCCAAACCCATGAAATGGATGGAACAAATGCATGTTTCCTCAAATAATGAATATTCAATTTTAGCAATAGAGGCATAACAATTTTTACAATTGACGTTCAACTATATGTATATGAATTTGCAGAAAAATGTGACATAAGTAACAACAACCTTCATTAATCATTTTCTCAAAAATCAGATCGTTTTGATGCACGGATCATGAGATATAAACAAAATGGTTGTAGGTGATAGTGCATAATTTTCAAAATTTTATAAACTAATTTAGTGTGAAATTATCTTGGTTTGTGTATTTTAATGATACCTCTTTGTTATTCGGAAATCACAAGAATTTAGTTCATGGTTTTAAAAATATATGCAAATGAATTTCTGCACTGTATAAAAATGAAATTTTATACCTTAAACGAGAAAGAGAGTAGAAAAAATCCATCATGTGTAGCAATTCCCCCCCCCCAAACTGAAGAATTAGCATGTCTGCGATGCTAGAAAACAAAGAGAGGTGGTTGATACAATCTGTTGAAATCTATGCTTGGTGTAAAACAACATGGAATAAGGGAGATGTAAAGAAGATTACTGACATGGTCATAAGAAATAAATGAAGGAAATCAACACTGCCCCAAACTGAAAGATGAGACGTGTCTAAAAAAATGGTAAGTGGTAAATATGTGGAATGAATGATGATAAATAACGCTCAATGGATTTTCATGAAATTCTCCTAAATTCATAATAAATCAGAAAATTATGCTATTTTACCTCAAGTGTTACCTTCGAAAAAATGTGGAAGGACATGTAGAGGCTGGCCTTTGTTGAAGCTGATGTAGGTTGAGCGGATACTGAAAGTGATGCAAAAGGTGGAAGGCATGCAAGCACATCATGTCTGAAAAATTGTGCGCGTTCGCGAGCCTTTGTTGTTATTTGCAATAGTATGATCGTGTTGCAGATATAATTTCCCCTCTTATTTGTTGTTCTCATATAAAAAAATCACAATTCTGTATGCAATTTTCTTGAATCCACAGTTTTAGTTTGGAATGGAAACAAATAAGATGCATGCAAAAAGTTCAATCAGCAAATTTTTTGTAGAAATGCAGTATCAATAATGTGGCAAATCAACAAATAGAAGAGCAGCATATTGCACAACATGGAAAGGAATACATACTTATAATATGATCAAAAAATTATCGCATTACTGAGATCAATGCATATTTTGAACTTGTGAGTAGATATGGAAATGTTTATGTAATGATTCGAAAATAAGGAAAAAGGACAATTGATGAAAAAAATACTTATGCGGTCATTATCCACGTAAAC
This sequence comes from Pinus albicaulis, assembly GCA_034641835.2. Classification (NCBI taxonomy): domain Eukaryota; kingdom Viridiplantae; phylum Streptophyta; class Pinopsida; order Pinales; family Pinaceae; genus Pinus; species Pinus albicaulis. The sequence continues at coordinate 175,377,021 of CM076576.1, read as the reverse complement.
CATTATGATCGATTTATAAATAAATTTCATGCATAAGAGGTTCCAAACAAAGGGTTTAGGAGCATACTCTCATTTGATCTTAGATAAAGATATAAGAAAAGGGTTTATCATTACTATTGATTTGTGAAAAATATGACTCCAATACCATCAGCAGAGCTCTGTTGCCCACAGATGTCTATAACCTTGAAAAAGTTGCTTTCTCACCCTTGGAACCATTATATTTTATTTATGCCTAGGGAAGTGTTGTGTGATGTCATGATGGAGGCCACTGTGCTGGCTTGGGAACCAGATGAATCACAATGCCATTCACCACGAAGGAGTGAAAGGTGGGCAGGCTGGCTCGTGATGAGACCTCCTATTCCAATGAATTTTTATTTTTCTGAGTTGTCTATTGGATCATATCCCTGGTGTGGTGGCCATAATGGGAATGCCACTTCACTGCTCCCTTATGATCATGGTAGGTTGGCTCTTGATGAGACCCCCTATCCTCCATCTGCCATATCATAGAATTGTTAGTAATCATATATAGATTTTCTTTTTCTTTTTCTTTACATATAACACTTCCCTATATATATATAAAGGGTGGCTCAACACTCCTTAAGAGTACGGATGGTGAAAGAAGTCTGAACATCTCAATATAGAAAGTATGGCCTTATTCTAATTTAATAAGTAAAAATCAAAGAGAGTTATGAAGATTTAGGGAAGAACCAACATGATAAAGATAATCGATCATATTAATTTTAGTGACAATAAAGACATCAAAGGGATATAGATGGTTGTGTCCTTTCTTTTTTCTTATTACTACAAAAAAATTTCTTAAAAATGACAATTTCTCTTGATTAGTTGATTCCAGTAACCTTTAATTTGTTTATCCTTGCATGAATTGTATGTTTGCCTTTCAAAGAGTCATGAAAAATTCACAAAAAAGTCCTAGAAATGTTGTTTAAAAAGCAAGAAAAATGCATTCAAAAAGTGTTGTTCCTTTGGAAAGGAACAGCAAAAATAATTTGTGAAAATGTTGTTCCTTTGGAAAGGAACAGCAAAAACAATCTGTGAAAATGTTGTTCCTTTAGAAAGAAACAACAAGAACAGTCGGTGCTATTCCTTTTGAAAGGAACAGAAAAATTGCTTTTCCTTTTAAAAGGAACAACAAAAACGAGCAGTGCTATTCCTTTTGAAAGGAACAGCAAAAACATGCAGCAAAAATTTTGTTCTTTTTGAAAGAAACAACAAAACTAATCAGCGAAAATGTTGTTCCTTTTGAAAGGAACAACAAAATAAACACACAAACACACTGTTTCTTAAGAGGAATGGTTGTTGTTCCTTAAGAGGAACAACAACTGTTCCTTAAGAAGAACAACAAACAGATATAAACACGCAAAGATGTTGTAGGGAACAACAAAGGAAAAAAATAGAGAAAAGAACAAAGCTAATGTGCAATCCATTGTCAAGCAAATCCAATCAGATAGAAAGGAAAATCTATGTACAGGTTTCAAGAAAAAGTAATTTTTTTACAGAATTGGTGCTACCGAAGAATTGCCTTCAGCAATTGAAACTTGCATGGTGGGGTCCTTATTGTTTAATTGCCACTGGAGCGGAAATTATAATTTGAAGAGATTAACATCTGAAACACAAAAACATAAAAGAAATCATAAAAGAAACAACACTTTATTAAGTTACAATAGCTATGATGTTATTTCCTAAGGGAATATCAATATTTTAATGGGAAAAAAATGATCTTTTTGAAAAATGTTTTGGCAGCAGTGACATGAATCTTGAAATGGAAATAAATTCTTCATTTCTTCTTGTTAAGAATTTGTTAGGTAATGAATTGGATGAAATTCCCTTGTTTCGCTAAAATTTCTTTCAAGAATCGCTCGTCCATAAATTGACCTTCTTTGTTCTCCTAAGACCTGCAAAAAACGAGTGTCTACCTGCATTAGAACATTAAATCATGGAGAAAGAGAGGTGTACGGGCTCCCTTAATCTAATAATTATGCAAAAAAATAACTATTTACTCTGTAGAACAAATCCACGGAAGAACAGAACAAATTTTATTTGTCACCTGCGCGAGAGCAGTGGTTGACTATACTAACCAACATTTTTTTAATCATACCTTCTTTGTTTTTCGTCCGATTTGAGTGATTCCAAAGCAAAATGAGAGCTAATTAAATTTTTTATCTCCAATAGAAATAGACTTTAAAAATTCCATGTAATGGCATGTTAAAATTTCTTAGAACAACCTACCTAATAGAGTCATTTTCGATTTTTCAGCTCAGACCAACAGTTGATATTTCAAGCATAAATTTTTCGTTTGATGCCAGATTGAACCGATTAAAATTGGAGACTAAAGTAGATTCATTTATTGATCTCCAATAGAAACAGGTTTTGAATACAAGAATAATTGATGGGTCAAATATGCTAGTGAACAACCGAGAAAATGGAGTTTCAAGAGTGCTGGTTTATGATAGACAATCAATATTTTCATCATAAATTCCTCATACGATAACTAAATTGAGTGATTAAAATTGCGTTGTAAACTATATTAATAGAGGAATCTACCATAGAAACTGTTTTTAAAAATATAGTCATTTACGCCTCCAAAAACTGACTGTCCCAACTCTGTTCTTGAGCTACCTACTAGACACCCTGTCAATGTTTTGGTTCTAACTTTTTCGATTCAAATCCAAATGGAGTGATTCAAATTGGGTTGGAAATTAGACATCAAGGGCTACTTAGGATAGAAACAGACTTTAAAAATATTCAATTTTGGTCCCCCAAAACATCACTGTCCCAACTGTGTTTTCAGAAATTTCATCAAGCCTGCAAGCCAAAAAATATGATATTCAAGAAATTTTTCCATATTGGTGATAAAAATGGATATGAGTGTTTGTAGAATTTTTATTTTCAATATAATTCATCTACATAAAAAAATAGATTAAAACATTTATCACCGATGTTGATTTCCACAGCATGTTGCAACAAAAACAACTATTTTTACAAAAATAAAATAATAATAATAAATGTGTTTATTTCCTTATTTATTTTATTTTTTCCACTAATCTACTCTTCTTTGAAAATCGAATATGCTTATGTATAAGAGTATTACCAGTGGAGCCATTTCCAAAATAAGGCCTCTAGTATGTACATACCCAAATTTGAAAAATGCATGTTGATAAATAGTGGTATGAGAAGCCAACTTCCCTTCTTGTAAAAAAAATTGGGCGAGAATTCTCAATTTCTTGGGAATCTTGCTCAATCTCTTCTGTTTGGCTATTTACCTCAGAAAAGGCTACAGATGGTGATTTTGTGGCCTGAAGGGAACTAGTAGGTTGTCTAGAAATAACTTTCCTAGGTCCTACTGATGGCTGAGATTCAGTTTCCTTAAGAATTTCATCAATAAAGGTTATTCTCCCAAGGGTCACCGGTCCCTTAGGTTTTTCAGGTTTGGGAGGAATTTTGTCTTGTTTAGCTTTTCTATTCATTCAAAAAAAGAAGCCTTCATTCCTACCTAAAGAAATAAATTTACCCAATTCTGCTGTGAAGCGGGTTGTGAGCAAGTATGCTCCTTGCTCGGTGCGCAGGTTCTTACCTTTTGTCTTTAATACCCAATTCTTCCCAAGAAGAAAAAAGGTCAAATGTGCATCACTCCTTCTAAATGGCATACACTGTCCCCGGCAACGGTGCCAAAATGTTGAGGTATAAAAGGTATCTTTTTAACACCTATTTATCCTACATTAATTATTAATCCGGGAACGACATTTTATTTCAAGAGTTTACTCAGTCTGAGGCGGAAATTTATCCAAGAGCAATGCTGTGTGAGATGTAGTACAGTATTCTAAATACAAAAGTAAACAAATTCTTGGAAGAGAAATATAATTATAATAACATAAATTCAAATGCTCTAAAACTTAACTATTCACTTAGCAAACATCAATCGAGGATACAGTAGCAATAACTCATTCCTCTAGAAATTGATGCAATTGAAATCAAACTGGAACAAGACAATCAATCTGGGAACGAGGAAGCAATAACCAATGTTCTCTACAATTGACAGTCCTGCTTTAAAGCAATCAAAGGGAAATTGAAATTGAACTAATTGCTATTGAAAGTAAACAAAGAAGAACTCTTATTAAAAGCAAGAATTAGAAATGAAAAGCAATCTGTAATTGAATGGCTATGTGCATAAATAACAAACTGTAACAATGCAAATAAACAATCTTTCTACAATCTGAAGCTAATGAATCGAAAGTGATCAATAGAAAATATTAACTTAAAACAACAATTCTATTAAACACCAAGCCCACAGAAAACATTGTTAAACAGTAATCGACATGAACAACAAGCAAATGGAGTTAAATATTGAACAACAAAGCTTTAGTAAATAATAACAAGATAAATAATATGGGAATTAAGATCCTTGTTGAAATGGAACAACGATTCAATTCATTAACGTAACACACCAAGGTCCATAAGCACATAAACAACAAACCGATTAGCTTGCAAACTGTAATAAAAGCAAATATGAACTATCTTAAAACAATAATAAAAAGATAGAGATACAAATAGTGGATCGATCCACCAGGGCTGAGCCCTCAAGCACCGGTGAAACACCGCTGGGTTTTACTTCAGATCTTGAGAAATGGAACGAGAACACGTATTTGTATTAATTAAACATGAATAGCTTTTACATTAGTTTCTCTTTGATCACGAGAGTCAAGGAATTTCAATGTTACAAATGGAATTCAATAATCATCCATTGTTCTTTAATACATAATACATGCTCTCATTTTATAATCAGAAAGAGGAGAAATTAAATAGCAAATATGATCTCTCATAACAATATTGGATTGTTCCCAACAACTTGATCAATTAGAAAATATATTTCCATCAATATTTCAACAAAACTAAGTCAAATTTGGATTTGCAACTGAGATAATTTGGAGGATGGCCGCAATAGTAAATCTGAGAAAATCATTCTCAAATAACCTTGTGTTTCTCTCAGTACAGGCTGAAGCTGGTCAAACCGTTCCTAGCTAAAGTTAACTTGGTCTATTTTGGACAAAACCCATGTTCCGGATTTTCCAGATTCTTCTTCGTTTGCCCAGAATCTCAACCGCAAAACTGTCACTTCCTATTCTAGCGAATTTCTGAGTTGGAATATTTGATGATGATTTGGAGATCAAATCTGCAATCTGGCAAATATCTTGGAGGATAAATTGTGAGTGATGTTACAAAATATATTAATAAACCATCATTGATAAAATTATGCATAATAATCATCAATTTATTAAAAATAAAGGGGAATAAATAATATTCATCCATAAGAGCATAAATCATTATAAAATGGATTTATATAATAAATTATAATAAATCATATGATAGAGAAGAGTAAAAATGGATGAAATAAGTGTTAAAAAGTGGTCATATTCACAGCCCAACACCTGTCAGCCAAAAATAAGACATAGTTTAAGATAAAGAATCAGATTGGTCATTTTATTTGCAACAGTAGAGGTGCAGGTCAACAAGCAGAAAAATATTTGCAAGAATTTAAGTTCAGTCAAAGTTTCCAATGGTATTATGATCCTTTAGGAGTTACAAGAAAGTTAAGAGTCAAATTTAAATTAACTCCTTATGTACATGAATCCAAGCTAGACATTGAGAAATACTTCAATCAGTCGAAATGGTTGGAGAATACTCTAAAAGAGGTAGAGAAATAAGATGACACTAGTTCCATCTTGCAGACTCTAGCCCCATAGGATAGGAACTCCAAAAGAGTCAGAGAATAAGGATCATACTTAGCTTAAACCACCATTGAAACAAAATTCAAACATATTTACTGGAAGAAGCCTAAATTAAATCCTATAAATGAAGAAGTGGAAACTATTGAAGTGATTGATACAGATACAGTGGTAAAAGACAATGCACCTCCAATAGTTTTAGAGGAAAATCACCATCCTTCAACATCTAACACTTAGATTATTAAGAAACAACATAGTGCTGAAGTGTCTTCATTAAGTAAACCAATAGATAAATAGCATGATATTATGCATAATTACAAGGAAATCAAACTTAGAAATGAGGCATTAAAAGCTTATACTTATGCCCAATATTGGAAGCATACACCTAGTGTCCAAAGCAGGTTGCTTTTTGCATTTGATTACAAAACCACGAAGATGTAGATGATTTTCTTACAGCCAACAGTAAAACATCCTAAGTCATCAATAGATTATAAGAAAACGTCATATGAATTTCAAGACAAACATCTTCATCCTATAGATTAGATATAATTTCATAAGAAAGCTGGTGAAATGTTATTGTATTCTACTATGACAAGTAAAGCCATGAGTGTACAAAAGCTGCAAAATACTCTAGAAAACATTAGAGGTCAGCTTAGGCTAGAAAATGCTTCCTCAAAAACCAAAGACAACATAATCAAATCACTAGAAGATTTGGTTATTGAAGTAAGATATGATCCTAAAAATGTCAAAGTTGTAGAAGAACTCATCAAGAAAAAGAATGCATACAGTGTTGCATTAAAGAAACATCTCAAATTGCCTCATACTGAACATCAGGCAAAAGAAGTGTTAGAAAATTAAGGAAAAAAATATGAGATAATGAACCTCATTCGTCAGTTAACTACCCAATTGAAAGAAATGGAAAATGAGATCGACAAGTTAGTGCAAGAGAAAAAAGCCAGCATAGAAGCAATCCCTGTCACTGCTATTCCTACAGTCACTACAACAGTTCCTTCTACTTTAGAAGAGGCATTGGCCCCATCAATTCCAGTAGCTACAACACTTCCCATTTCATCAACAATTACATCAGCTACAGATTCATCTACATCAGCAGTATAACCAAATGATGAAGCAGGTAAACTAGTTAAAGCAATGCAGGAAATGTCCATCGAGAATAATGAAATAAATATACTTAAAGAACAGTTTAAAAATCTAAAGGATGAGAAAAAACTAGCTCAAATCATGCACAAGAATGAAGTACAAAAGGTAAACAGATTGAATGAAAAAGTCCAGAGGCTAGAAAAGGAGTTGACACTGACAGAACCACTTTCACAAGAAAAACAACAGTTATGGGCCAATATCATTGACTCTGTAAATGATATTTGGCCATCCATTCAAGTTATTTATGAGTAGAAGGATCTAATCAAAGCAGCAACTGAAGCCATTCAGAAAATCAAGGAATAACTTGTAAGAAGCTAGAGGAGGATAATGAAATCATTAAGTTTCTTAATTCAAACAATAAGCAGGAATGGAAAGAAATTGGTATAACTGATAGAACAAAAACAATTCTTGTGGTAAGAAAGGTGATTTCTAAAATGAACTTGATGGTATAACTGGAAGACAAATGTCAGAACATGGAACTTGCCATAACCAAATTTATGGTAAAGTTTGATATTTTGAGGCAGAAAGGCCTACCAAATCTATTGGTTATTAATGACAGGTTGATGAAACATGAAGATTATGATAAAAAATTAGAGAAGTGGCAAAGGAACAAGCCAATATTACTTCCTCAAAAGGAATTCATACAGGAAAAGTCCTTTATCAGACTTTTGAAAACCTCTTTTACCTCCAGCATGAGGTAAAAAATCTATTCATTAACAAGCCAACTTTTGCAAAGTATACAAAAGCTGATGAGATATTCAAAAGGATGGTAAAAATGAAGTTACCAGATGCAGAGGATTAGGAGAAGTTGACTGATTTACTATGAAAAGATAAAAGGTAAACATAGCAGTCAAAGTGAAGATAGAGCAGGTAGTTTAAAGTTAAAAATAGGAGTCAAAAGGTTAATGTAAATCACAGCAGTTAAAGAGTAACACTGTCACTGATGAAATAGGTAACCTGAACTCAAAACGGGAACTCTAGCCCAAAAAGACTCAAAAAACATGAAAAAACACCCAAAAAAAAAAAAGTGTATTCGAGAACACACTTGGTTTCTTTTTAAGCTCAAATTTCAACATTTTATAAAATTATGCAAAAAAACAAAATTGTTTCTTGAAAAAAGGATTGAAAAAACAACCTCAAAACAAAACCAGTTGATGCTGGAATAACAAAAAAAAAATTGTGTCATATTTTTGACATTTTTAAAAATAGAAATAACATTTTTTAATTTTAAAATTCAAACATTAAAAAAAAACCTAAAATTTAAGAAAAAAATAATTTTAAAAAATAAAACCATTTTAAAGCTTAAAATTTAAAAATATATAGGAATAAAAAAATAAAAATAGAAACAAAATAAAAATTTTAGTTCAAACATAAAAAAAAAAAATTAAACATTAAAATTTCAAAATATATAGAAATAAAAAAAATAAAAATAAAAATAAAATAAAAATATTAAATTAAAAAAGAAAACAATTATAAAAAAAGAAATTATAAAAAATAAAATATAGAAAATAACTTTAAAAAAGAAAAAGAAAAGGTTTATTAAAAAAAAAAAAAAAATTTAAAGAAATATATTAAATTTTAATAAATTTAGAACTTAAAAAAAAAAACATTATTTAAATTAAAAGAAAAAAAGTGAAAAATTAATTAAAAATAAAAAATGAAAAATAAAATACAATAAAAATCTTAAATTTAAAAAAAATATATATTAAAAAAACAAATAAATTATAAAAATTAAAATATATATATATATATTTATATATATATATATATATATTAAATTTTAATAAATAAATGAATGAACAAATAAATTTTGAAATAAAAAATAAATTTTAAATATAAAGAAAAAAAAAACATCGTTAAAATAAAAAGTTAATAAACTTTAAAAAACAATTAAAAATGAAAATTTGAAAAAAATAAATTTAAAAATATATATATTAAACAAAAAATAAAATAAAAAACAAATTAATTTGAAAAAAAAAATCTAATTTTAAATACACAATTTTAATTGAAATAAATAAAATATAAAAATTTTATCTAATTAAAAAAATAATAATTAAAAAAATAAAAATTAAAAAAAATATTAAATTCTAATAAATTAAACAAAAATACAAAATTTATTAAATTTTAAAAACTTAAATGAAAAAACTAAACATAAAATTTAATAATAATAATAATAATAAATTAAAAAATTAAATAAAAACGCAATTAAATAAAAAAAAAAAATACAAAATTTAATAAAAATTATTAACAAAATTTAGAAAAAAATGAATAAAATTAAGGAAAAAAAAAACAAAAAACAAAAAAAAAACAGAACAAATTAAATTTCAAATATAAAAATAAAAATAAAAATAAAAATTAAAAAAAAAATTTAAAAAAAAAAAAAGTTTAAATTTTTTGAATTTAAAAAAAAAAAAAATCAAATTAAAATAAAAAAAAAATGAAAAAAAAGGAATTTTTGGATCATGGTGGCATCGCCAATCGACCTCCCACCCAGGTGGCAGTGGACGCCGATTCCGAGAATCGGCCTCCTGCGACGGGAGGGCGATTCGCGGAATCAGCCTCCCACGGCGGGGGCGGGAGGGAGATTCCGGGAATCGGCCTCCTGCGGCGGGACGGTGATTCTGGGAATCGGCCTCCCACCGTGGGAGGCCGATTGGCGGCGCCACCACGATCAAAAAATTCTTTTTTATTTTTTATTTTTAATAATTTTTTTTTTTTTTTAAATTTAATTTAAAATTTTTTTTTTTTTGTTTTTTTTTGTTTTTTTTTGTTTTTTAATATTTTTTAATTCGTAACATTTTATTTTATTTTTTTTGGTTTTAATTTTTAATATTTTTTTTAATTTGATTTTTTTCTTTTTTGTTTTTAATTTTTTTTAATTTTTTAATATTCTTTTCTTTTAATTTAATTTTTTCTTTAAATTTTTTTTTTTTTTAATTTCAAAAAATTAATTTTTTATTTTAAATTCAAATTTTTTATTTTAAATTTAATTTGTTTTAATTTGTTTTGTTTTTTTTTTTAATTTTGTTTTTAAATTTAATATTTTAGATTAATTATTTTTAAAAATTTAAAATTTATTTATTAAATTTATTAAATTTTAATTTAATATTTTTTTTTTTAAATCTTTTAGTTTATTTAGTTTTTCATTTTTAAAATTTATAAATTGTTTCATTTAAAAAGAAAACAGTAAATTTATGGATATTTGTTTTTTAATTATTTGCACATGGTTTTTTTCATTTTTTTTTGTTTTTTAATGATAGTTTTTTTTTTTAATTTTAATTCTTTTATTTTCATTTTATTTTTCAATTCTAAATTTTTTTTTTTTTTTTAATTTGTTTTTTTTTGTTAGTTTTAAAATTTGTATTTTTTTCTTATTATTATTATTATTTTAATTTAAATTTTTAAATTTAATTTTTTCTTTTTTATATTTTATTTTTTTTAATCTAAATTTTAGTTTTGTAATTTTAATTATTTTTAAATTTTCTATTTTAATTTTTTTTTAATATTATGGTTTTTTTTAATAACTTGGAAAACAATGTTTTTGATGTTTTTTTTTTTTAAATTTTTTTGGTTAATTTTTGTTTTTTTTCTTTAAATTATGTGTTTTATTTTCAAATTTTGTCATTTCTTTTGATATAATTTTCGAATATTTTTGTTTTTTTTATTTATTTTGTTTAAATTTTTTATTTTTATGAGTTAATTTTGTTTTTTTTTTTTACATTTTTATTGTTTTTATATATATTTTTTAATCTAAGTTTTTTGTTTTATTACAAACATGAAAATCACCACTCTAAAAAAAAAAGGTTGATGCTGCATCAATACGTTTCAAAATTAGCATGAAAATCACCGCTCTAAAAAAAAAAAGTTGATGCTGCATCAATATGTTTCAAAATTAGCATGAAAATCACTAACATTTTAAAGAAAATATTCATACTTCATAAATAAAAATATTAGTGTAAAAAATGTGCACAAAAAAAAGGGGTGATTCTGCATCACCACTTTTCAAAATTGGGTGCTTTTTATGCTACCAAAAAAAAGTAGGTAACAGTGCAGTTACCTATTTCATCGGTAACAGTGTTGAGTATCAGATGAAAGTCGGATGGTTAAAGTCAAAACAAAGATGACAAACCAGAGTTAAAGGTAGCCAACGTAAAGAACACTCAACAGCCTAAAAGACAACCTTTGTTGAGAAACAGTCAGAGAGAAAGTAGCAAAAATATCAACAAGCAAACAACAAATCAATAAAAGGAAGGACGGCTTGCATTAGTTAGATAGATGTCTCTATCTTCTTGCATGTTGATATTTATTCTTCCTTGAATAATTCCTAAGATAGTTTAGGATATTTTGTATTAGGCTTTTGTATAAATACTTCACAATTCGAGGTATTGAGGGTGGATTGTGGATTGCTAAACATTTCTATAGTTGCATTGATATGAAACCTGAGGATTGATTGTACCATTTCAAGTCAGCACACTAGATTGAGCAATAAAGCATCATATTATAGGATTCATGTGTTGAGCCACTTCAATGAAGTACTTTCTCTTGCTCTATTGTTATTTTTTGAAGTTTTTCACATACTTGCATGTTTTCTAAATCTAAATATTATAACAGAAATATTATTGCAGAAATGGTTTAAGTGCACTCTATTCTGAACTATTATATATTTTGATGTTTTCTGCTGATATCTATATTAGGGAATTATTCATTGCTCCCTAGTTTCGATTGACCTCTGTCTTTTCCTTCATTATCTGGATCTGAGAATCCTTAATTTCTCTCTCATCCCGATTGAAAGCATTTAATCATCCACCCTAAAGATCTGAATTTACTCAACTACCTTGCCCTGTGAACATTTCCTTTAGAACTTGATAATGATCTGTTGCTTGATACATTGACTCCATATCCCAATGGAAAATAGACCTACATCTATCCATCTAAATTAGTGATTCCACCACCAAACCAAATCAAAATCAAAACCAATCAATATTACATAACTAGCCGAAAATCAACTAAAAACAAAAAAGTTAAATCATAAAGAGATAGCCCTCTCTGAGCATTAGGAAGGCTAGATCCTACGCTTAAAAGTAGGTTTGTGGTTACCTCTAATATTTCCTTAAACTACAACCCTAGGAATTATTGGAGTGATAACAAAACTGACAAGTCCCATGTACTTCTACTCATAAATATATACATCCAAAATTCAAAAACAGAGTTTGTCACGATGAATTCATGATTTACCAAGGTGTGTCATACCTCTTGACTTCGAAAAACAAATGTATAGAGCGTGAAGTCTGTATGACTAGAAAACTTAAGTATTCCACCTCATTCAAAAAATCTATTATTAATAAAACAAGAAACTTATACCATGTTTTAATGGTTCAACTGTAGTTTGCAGATGATCAGTTTCAACATCTTCTCCAACTGGTTGAGGAGTACCTCCTATATATGGAACAAATTTATTCCCAAACAAACTGACAAGAAGAAAAATTGCATAAACCACAACCTTGCATTCATATACCTCACACACAATCAAATTCTGCAGGGTATGAACAAAGACCCCTAATCTAGATTTGTTAGTTAGTTTCGCTACTATTTTGCACTAAAATTAATCTAATTTTATTTGGCATGTATCATAGGATCTATTGGCTATGAATGCTCTCAATTTACTAAAATATTTTTACCCCCATGAACCATTGGATAGATATATTTATGTCCAACATAGAACAGGGTTTACAAGAAGATTGAATATTGAAGGGTGCATACTTGACCACCTGGCATGGTTCTCCAAATGCTAATGATATGCAGGGTATCAAGAGAATGAATTATTTAATCCATATCATATACATCTATTATTTCTTAACCACCTGAATATATGATATACATTTGAAGGAATAGATTCAAGTGGTGTTACCAGAATGATGAAGGAAAAAGCAAAATTATTACTATGAATAACTCCGATGATTTGTATTGAGCTCATAATTCTAAGTTTAGGGTGAGGCACAATATCATTAAGCTAAAGGTCTATTTAGACTTGTGATGAGGCATGATAGTATCACCAGTTCCCAACCAGAAAAATATGGGATGCATAGAAATGAATGAGAGATGTTAGAGTGCAAGCCAAAATTATTAACAGTGCAGAGTAACATTCGGTGAGAACCTTAAGGTACCTTAATGATTTTAAAGGTGGAACGAGGAGCACAAGATTACACAGAAACTATAGATCAACATTCCTTAATTTTTTCTGCATCTTGACCACACTCTATATATGCAAGAAAAGCCCCTTAGGCTACAAAATAGTAAACAAATTACCATCCAAACGATATAGACGCTGCAAACTCCAAGGATAATATATCAATCAATGGAGTGATTATTTTAGTTATGCTTAGCACTTCAAACATTTTATCACTCCCCCACAAACACATATCATATTTGAGTAAAGGCATAAGATGGGGGAGAATCACAATTGCTAAAAATTGTCTCTATCTATCTCGACGAAGGAATGACTACAAAATTTTGATTCAAAGCATGAACATAAATGTACCTAAGAAGCCTAAATTCATTTGAATATTTTAAGAATGATTGTGTGTGTTCAGTCTGGAAAGGACACCTTACCGGTAAATAAGACACATACATTATATTTATATCTTATCTCTCAAAATTTTGTTCCCAGATGGAATGGAAAACCGAGTGAAGTGAATAATATTATGTAGAGCTAAGTATATCCACCCTTTGGATATCTTCCATACTTCAATTTAATCATGCTAGAGTACTAGGAGAAAAATAAACAAAATCTAGGTAAGTACTTTAACATTCCCTTTATAGAATCAGAAGCATGAGTGAATGTCCTACATGTTTTCTATCTCTTTTTATTTTCTTGCACTGATTATAAGCAATCCCCTTGTGCTTGGCCACATTACTATCATGTAGATTAATTGATATTTCCTTTAGAAAGAAGCTATGATAGCAACCTCCTCTTCTTACTTAGCTAGGACTTGAAGTCTTCAAACAATATGACATCTTCCTATATTTAGAACTGAGCTCCCCACTAAGTGTAAGTTGGATGGGGTTGTGTCCCAGAACAACCCATGATTAATTTTTCTCAATGTACTTAATCCTCACCTACATTACACTCAGTTGTAGGCAATTTTCAGTCATATATGTGATATTTTCATTGTGTCATACATTTTTCACTATTATTTATATTCATTCAAATGATAAATGTTTTCACAGCAGAAAACATGAGTAGGGAATACTCCTAACTTCCTGATGATATCCTTAATGAAGTTTACTTTCCCTCATGATATTTTTCTTTGAAAATAATTTTATTACACATTGTGCTTGTAGTACTATCTTGTTATATTGAAAATTATAATATGAATTCTCAATAATAACCCACTACCTTTCTTTTAAGGAAATAAATTAGACGAATTTCCACTAATTAGGTCATTGAGTTCCATTTAAAAATTTTCAAAACCCTAAAAAAAGATAGTATATTGTGACAAGTATCATAGTGTTACACATTATTTTGTCACCATGACATTTGAATGTCCATATAGGTCCATCTCTACCTAAATTATACTCCCTCAAAAGTAAAAAACCCTAATGTTCCTAAATCAAGTCTTGCTATTGGAGAAAAGCTCATTAAAACCCTTAAAAGTCTAACTTCACACTTTTCCTAGCCCTTTCCTATGGGTCCATGGATATTTGTACTATACCTTGTGGTAGCTCCCACACGTTTTGCTTATAAAACCTACGGACCCTCGTAAAAAGTCAAATAAAGGAAAAATTAAGTTCTAGAAGCCCAGTTGGTCGAATATTCTCCCAACTAGAAGCTTCTAGAGGCGTGATCGGTTCGAGATTTATCCCTCCACTCATGGAGATCTATCCCTCCACTCATGGAGCTTATCCCTTGGTCTATGGAGCTGAAATCCCTTCATCAGAGGAATCCATCCCCCTCGTGATGGAACTGAAAATACCTACATTTCCCTATAAATTGAGCTCATGTTATAGTCTCAAGGGTAGCATATATGAGGTAATTGCTGAAGGAATTCTCAAGAGAGCATACTCTCTACACTAGTTGTTGTTGGAATGAGAGTTATCACACCCTTATGTCCATAACTCCATGTCGGTTCAAAGAGAGGAATGCTTGTCAAACTGAAGGAGGAACGATTGTTCAGGACCCTGGGAGAAACCTGTATGACATCAAGGCATCAGGTTGTAAAGTTACTCTTTTCATTCAAGATAATACATATGGATCTCCTTTTCTCATTGATTTTTTCTTGTTCTTATTTGAATAATTCAATACTTATATTCCTTGATCATTAAGTTAGATTAGATATTCTTAATTATTATATGTTACAGGTGCTTTTAATTCTTTTGTCTGTCTTTGATTGTAGGTTCTACTTACTGAAGAAGCCTCTTTGGAGCAACTGGATAAAAGACTACACCGAATGTTGGATTTCAAGGTAAGGGCATGTCCTCTTTCTTTATTTATAATAATTTTGAATTGTAAATAATCTAGAGAAAAAGATTTACAAATGGATGTTTGTTTCTAGCTATTTGTAGAATACTAGGGAGATCGCTCTTGTCCACAAGAGGGATTAATATGCATAACACATAGAAACAAAACCCTTGGTGTTAACTTAAAAACACACCAATATTTAACACAAGTATTAAAGAATAGATGATCAATACAAAAGCTTAAAATATAGATCCTAGAATTCATTATTACCTCCAGTAATGTTGCATGCTCCATCCTTCCATCCTTAGTGAAGAAAAATTCCAAAGCTTAAAATTTAGATCCTAGCATTCATTATTACCTCCAATAATGTTGCATGCTCCATCCTTCCATCCTCAGCGAAGAAAAATTCAAATGGAATATTATCATTAAAATACCAGACATGTTGTTGACTATTTTTTACTACCACCTACAAAAGAGTGTTTTCTAGTCCAGAAGATATGTTTTGAAACAATACCATTGGCAGTAGTGTATGTGGTGAGCTCCTAGGTTGCAAGGGTGGCACCTAATTTACCATGAAGAAAACTTAGAAAAATGACCCAAAATGCATGTTCATGTACATCCTCTTAAACTAGCAATATTTATAGTAAATAGAACTAATATTTCAATTATTTTTGGATTTTATGTATCCTACCTATAGAGGTCTGACAATTGCAAGACTGAAAGAGTTATTCTAAAACTTAGAGATGATATGACTCTATGTGCCTTATGGCCCCCTAAAATTGGCATAATTTTTGATGCATTATCCCTTATATTATGACAAGTGGAACAATGTTTTTATAGTTGTAATACACCTATACTAGAGTAGGTAATGATTGTTAAGTTGTAGCAAGAAATAAAGATTGAGTTCTAGTAGGGAATAAATGCATATTGCTAGCAAACAATGAATCAAGTGGTAGTAGTTATCTAATTAAGTTTTGACGGTTTCTAACATGTATAATTGGAAAATCATAAATGGTTTATGGTTTTTTTATGCCTATTTATTGAGTGCGAGTGTTGGAAGAAAATATAATGTGAGTTTTAAGTTACTATAATACTATTGAATTTTTTTTGAAATTATTATGCTATTAGTAAATTATCTTGTTGAGAGAAATAAGAGTGTAGTATATTGTAACAATTTATTTGTTGTATAACGCATTGAGCATGCTTTAGAGTGTGGGTTTTTCCTCTTGGAAAGGTATTTTTGAGAAAATCATTGTATAATGGTTATATGTTTCTATGTTGCACATTATTAAAGCTATATTTAATTAATTTTTGCACATTTTCTTCTCTCATTAATCAATGTAGAAATAAAATTTGCATTTTTTTTTTTCACCGAGAGGTGTTGTCCCTTTCTTCTTTATTTTCATACATTTGTATTCTTCCATAGTTATGTTGTCATGTTCCTCTATCTTGACCTCTACTTCTATTTGATCGTTGCTTCTTTGTTTCTAGTTTCTCTTATGCTCACAAGGCCTATTCATAGGAATCCTCAACTGAGTGAAATAATATCAGATTGAATATTTCATTTTAAATGTCCAACCTGAGGTCATTAATATATCTATTTTTTTTTATTTTTTTTTTATTCCCCATGACAAGATATAGTTTTCAATTTTAAAATTCCTCCGTAGACTCTATCACACTCATCTCTTTCTGATCCTGATTACATAATTATATTATTTTCATCCATCTCGATGCATTTGGAGTGGAAAAAGTGGAGGAATCATATCATAGGACAATTTTTACCAGCAGGACCCAATTTGGCAAAACAATGACTGAAACCTTTCAGGATCATTTTGAGGCATCAATTGACGTTTTTTGGGAGTAAAACTTTGTGGATTTAGAGCAAAACCATTTCATTCTATTCTACACACAAATATATTTTCAACGACATAAGAAGCGTGTCAATCATAGTCAGTATCCAAAAGTTATAACACTTAGAAGTTGACCTTCCTTTTTTCACACCTATAGTTCGAGAGGATGTCATGTCAGACCCCTTATTCATAGAAAAGGGGCTATGTAACACCATCCTCTCACATCTACCCAAGTGATCAGCCAACCGGGGTAAACATGTGACGAAGAGTTACTATGATATGGTTCAGTCCCTTTGGCAACAATTAAGGAAAGCCAAACTAATGGAACATAGACCGACCTAACCTTCTACTATAATTTTTAGGGATGAGTCAACTGCCGAGGGGTGACCAACCCCCAATACAAAACAACATTTTGCTAAATTAAATACTCACTCGCTCCCTTGACATGGGCATGCATGCGATTGGGGCCCTACAACCACTCCCATAGAAAGGCATGCATGCGACTGGGGACTTTTCCCAGTAGTTCTGTGTCAGCAACTCTATATTTTGTGCCACTTTTTCCGGGAGAGGACTCAGGCCACTGCCCAAAACTCCATGGAAATTTCAAAAATGAAAAATAACATCGGAACAATGATACAAAATTAAATACTTGAACAATGACTTGACTGGACCCCTACTAACCATAACAAGCATTTCTTCAAACATGTCACAAATATGCATTCTACAGGTTGAAACAACATAGATGAGCATAGGGGTCTCATAATTATCTGAGAATAACTAAGAAGCATTGAAGCCTCATCATAATAATTGTATTACCATCTATTAATGCCTACATTCATTGTTTAACCAAAATGTGATGAGAGCCATATATTATCACTGTCATAAAACTCAACCATAACCAACATATAACCAACAAAAATATCAAGGATATAAAAACCATATAAACCACATATAACCAACAAAAATATCAAGGATATAACAACCATATAAACCACATATAAAAAAGTATATTTACCCATAAAATACCAATGAGAAAGAGCTCTTATTGATGATTACATAGGTCGATCAGGTATGGGACTATCACAAACCACCCGACCATAGACTAGGTTGAACCAAATATTTCTTTCATCCAGTAACCCCTGTGCCATATTTGAAGCATGAATGTGAGATCTCATAAAACACATCAATCAAAACCAAACCAGGGCTTCCAAAGGCCAAACCACCTCAACCCTCAACGAGTGATTCCACCTTACGGTCAGAAATCACTAACCATCACGAGATTGGTATCTACCCAAGTTATTTAGGGCTCCAAAGTGTTTTTTCCAACTAGGGATTCGAGGACTAGTAACTCAACCCAGAACTATCATCGGGCTTCCAGAGTGTTTGTCCAACCAGGGCTTCCGAGACTAGTAACTCAACTGTACAAGGGCTTCTAGAGCGTTTTTCCAACCAAGGCTTATAGGCCTATTAACTCAACCCATGTTGTTATAGGGTTTCAACAGAAATTTTCCAACCATGGCTTCCAGGAACTAATAACTCAACCCACAACCAAAGACACATGAAAACCAACTAGGGAAAAAAAGTAAAACCCAAAACACCATGGCTATCCACAAAATTTCAAGGCTATGAAAAATCGTTGTCAATCTAGGAAATTTTCCATGCCAATGACATATCATAAACAAACAATCACATGCATATGCCATGCATGCCAAAACTAGTGAGAAAATCATACATGAACTCGATACTTGCAAGAAAAACCCGCTATACCTGCTGATCCCGATGTCCTCTTGTGCTTTCCTACTTTTTAGTTGCCTTCTTTCTCTAATTCCCAAGTGCACCACACTCCTCCAAGAGTTCTCCAAAAAATATCTAAGTGCCCAAGAATATAAGAGAGAGAGAATGGAATAAGAGCTCCAAAATTGAATTGAGAAAATTTTGCGAATTGATCCTCAGAAGCCTTTTTATTAATGAGGCCTCTAATTTCTTCAGTTTTACATTATTTTCCTTCATTTTCCTCCTCACATGCCACCTATGACATTCCACCTTCCTTTTCTCCTACTTCCCCTTATTTTCATAAATAAATGCCAATAAATGCCACTTTTCCTTTCCAAGGCCTTAGTCATTACCTTTTCCAATTTCCATAGCCATAATAAACCATATGAACACAAACATTAGGACTTTTTTCCCAACGTTCAACTTGAAATACATGTCTCGTGACCAAGGTATTATTTTACCTTTATTAACTTTTACATGGATTTTTGACCAGGCCTATTACAGAACCTTCCCGCTTGGGGGAACACCGTCCTTAGTGTTCAATGACACCTACAACCAACAAGACTACTAAAAGAAAAAAAACGCTTCCCATGGAGCTTTATAAATTTTCTCGTTGCAATATTTATAATGATTAAACTACTGAGAAGAAAACCAACATGACAACATAAAAACATGAAAAGCATAATGATATGATGCCATACTGCTTATTGGAGATTTATAACACATCTCATGGTGGTATTTACATCCATACACATATGTACATATACCAATACATCATATCAATAATATACCAAAGACATATACAAAGGGCATTCGCTCAACCATCGAATAGAGAAGGATACATAGCCCACATATGATCTGCCATCTCCCATGTAGCTTCATGAGGCCCAAATTTTTTCCACTCCTCTTTAACCTACTGAGTTTCTCGGTTTCGGAGCAAGAACTTGTTTCTTTGAAATATACACTGCAGTTCTGGCTAGAATTATCCTCCTGGCTCGACCTGCAATATATACCAGTCAATCACATGATCAACATCTTTAACATAATTTTTAAGAGACCATTCAATCACATTATCAACATCTTTAACATACTTTTTAAGAAATGACACATGGAAAACATCATGGAATTTCATTGTTAGAGGAAGTGAAAGTCGATATGCTACTGGTCCAATCATTTTAATAATCTTGAAAATTCCATAAAACGGAGGTGCCAGCTTGGCACATGATCTAATACTCAAGGAGCTCTTCTTTGGCTCGATGCACAAGTACACCTATTCCCCAACCCGAAACTCCTTACACAATGTGCTCTGATCTGCATAATTTTTTTTCCTATATTGTGTTGCCTTTATATTCTTCTTGATTACTTTCATTTCATGTTCCATCTCTACCAACATATATGGTCCTATCAATACCTTGTTAACTGGATCACTCCAACCAATTAGTTTATTACAACTTCGACCATAGAGTACGTCTAACAGACTCATCCTTAAAGACACCCGATACCCATTGTTGTAAGTGAACTCAACCAGTGGAATATACTCTTCCCACTTTCTTTGTTGATGCATCACACATATCCTCAACATGTCCTAAAATATCTTGTTGACCCTCTTTGTCTGTCCATCTATCTGCAGATGATAAGTTGTACTAAATTCGAACATCGTACCCAAACCTGCAAATAACTCTTTCTAGAACCTAGAAGTAGATTTAGCATCCATGTTTGACAGAATATTATTTTGAACGCCATGCAACCTCACTACATCTCTGATGAATACCTATGCTACATCATTGGCCAAATAATTGGACTTCACTGGAATGAAGCGCACTACCTTTGTCAACCTGTGAACCACAACCATAATCGAGTCATGTTGTCTATATGTCCTCGACAAACCTGTGATGAAGCCAATGGAGATGACATCCCATTCCCACTTTGGAATCGAGATTGGTTGTAGTAACCCACCTGGATGCTTACACTCTACCATTACCTGTGGACAATCCAAGCATATCGCCACAAACTTTGCCACTACTTTCTTCAAGATCGGATAATAGGAGAACTTCTTCACCGTTGTCAATGTATTCTGATATCCTAGGTGACCTAAATATTATTTCACATGAAACTCTCTAAAGATAATCTTCTTGAGTTCATTGTCATCTAGGACATATATCATGTCCCTAAATCTGACCAAGCCATCTGTTGTGAGACAATAGTCCACATCCTGTGCACCTATACTTGCACTCGTACCTGTACCTATACCTATGCCTAATCTCCATGTACCTGTTATATTTTTGACCTACCTATAATATATGAGCCTGTAAATTTGTCCCATAAGAACTCATAGTTTTTATGTGGTTCACAGGTATCTGCATGTTAAGAGCATCTGCAACCCTATTCTCTTTACCTTTAATGTGCCTGATCTAAAATTTGAACTCACTGATTCTGGAAAACCATCTAGCTTGACTGACATTCGAATTTAGTTGGTCAAATAGACACCTCAATCCACTATGATCGATCATCACTACAAACCTCATAATAAGAATATAGTGCCTCCACATATTCAATGCATTAATGACCATTTCCAACTCAAGACATGTGTCAGATAATTCTCCTCGTTCTCATTCAGTTTCTGTGATTCATAGCATACTACCCATCCTTCCTGGATAAGAATTCCACCAAATTCTCTCTTGAAAGAAGTTGTGCATACTACAAATTATTTATCCAAAACTGCAATCTTTAGCACTGGAGAATTTTCCAACAACTGGTTCAACTACTCAAAACTTGTTGCACATTCTTCTATCCATTCAAATTTCTTACCTTTCCACTTCAATGACGTGATATTATATGCAATGCAAGAGAAATTCCTAATGAACATCATTTATTAACCTTGTAACCCCATACATGATCTTACCTCATCCATTTTCGGAGTTTCCCATTCCACAATAGTCTTTATCTTTTCTGGATATATTTCTATGCCTTCCTTGGACACAACATGTCCTAGGTAATGTACCTTTGTCTGAAATAAACTACACTTGCTAAGTTTAGCATACAACTAATGCTCTCTTATCAATCATAACATTGTTGCTAAACATTAAGCATGCTCTTCCTAATTCTTAGAATATACCAATATATCATCAATGAATACACCAACAAACTTGTCCAGATAAGGACGCAACACACTATTAATCAAGCACATAAAAATAGATAGAGCATTAGTCAAACCAAATGGAACTAAAAAAAACTCATAATGTTTGTACCTAGTTAGGAAGGATGTATTGTGAATGTCATATTCTTTAATGTGTACTTGAGGATATCCTGATATCAGATCAATCTTTGAGAACATTTTTTCTCCATTCAACCGATTGAACAAATAATCAATCATCGGCAAAAGATACATGTTCTTAATGGTCACCTTGTTCAAATTCCCATAATCGATGCATAACCTGAGAGTACCATTTCTTCATAAACAATATCGGTGCACCCCAAGGTGATACACTTGGCCTAATGTATCCCTTGTCAAGAATTTCCTTCAACTGCAACCTCAATTCCACCAACTCTAGAGTGCTCATCTTGTATGGTGCTTTTGATGTTGGTGTTTCCCCTAGTACCAACTCAATATAGAAATCCACTTCCCTGTGAGGCGGTAACTCTAAAATATATACAGAAAATACATCTTGAAACTGTTATATATCTGGGTACCTACTCAAGACATATGCATCCTCAAATTCCTTACCTTTATCACTAGAAATGTGCATTGAAAATAATGAACACCCTTTCCTGCGACTATGCTTCACCTACATCATTGTTACCACTCTAAGTTATGTTGCCTTCTTACCCTATAAGATTCTCGTTCTCCATTTTCATCCAATAACTCAATGGATTTGTCATAAAAATCCACCTTGGTCCTATGAAGATACAACCAATACATACCCAACAACATACTATACAATCCCAAAAAAAAACACATTCAAATATTTTGATGTAGACATGCCATTAAACTCAAATGCACAAGCTCTTACCCAATGATGGACTCGCTTCTTTATACTTGTAGCCAATTGCACTAACGAAGACCTTGCATGGAATTATTTATTCAAACCACACATATACACCAGGTCATGATTAACATAAATATAATTAGATCTAGGGTGACCAATCAAAATAGAAACAAATTGATCACATTTTACCTTCCATATTGATAATAGATGCCTTGTGATTTGCCTTCTTGCTATCCAATGTTGCATAGATACGAGGAACAATTTGTCCAACATTCCCCACTTTTTGTGCTTCCTAAGCACTGTAGATATGTGGTCTACCACCCTAATGTTGTGGACAATCTCTCTTGTGTTGATCTTTGCCACAAGTCCAAAACTATATAGGCTTCTAGCTTGAACCCTTGTTCCTGCTCCTCAAAATGAAATCCTTGCCCATCGCCATATGCATTTAACTTCTTGTGCAATGTTGCATTCTCTTTGTTACCTGTGTCATGAGGCCTTGCTCCCTTCTTATCCCATTTCCATTTATTATTACCATTACCTTTACAGGCATGCTTAGTCTCAGATCTACACTTTGATTGATCATAGAAATTATTTAGCTTTTGGATTGCCTCCTCCAATTATCTAGGCTCATCAAACTCAATCTTGTCCTTGAATGCTATCGGAAACCAACTAATGAATATCTAAATCTTGTACTTCTCCTCTTTGAGATAAGGCACATATATCAATAACTCCAAGAACCTACTATTGCACTCCTCATTAGTCATAGATCCCATATTTATCTCATTAAACTTTTTTTCCCTATCATCATAGTACCTCTCCCATAGGTACTTCTTCCTTAATAGTCTCTCAATTTCACTCCAAGTAAGCTCCTCCTCATAAATATATCTTGCTTTATTTACATCTTTCGAATATATATCTCCTTTACCTTTAAGATTGAATGTAGCTATTCTGGCCTTCATGTTTTCTGAGTAATCATGTAACTTGAAGAACTTATTCATTCGAAGAAACCATGCTTATGCATCTTCTGATTTCTTCATTTCCCCATCAAATGTAGGTGGCTTTTCTTTCCTAAAATAATCTAGCATATGTCCCCTATCACTCCTCCTATAAGGATGATAATGATGATGATCACGATACTTGTTAGAACCAGAACTAGAATAAAACATCTCCATCACCCCTCTTATCCGCAGTATCCAAGAACCTGTCATCCCTGATCATGTCATCTCTATATGAACTAAGCCCACTATGGGATATAATTTCATAGCCCCCATTATTTCTATCCTATTGTCCATAGTTTATTTGAAGTGTTCTGTGCCTCTACAATTTTGAAAAGCTCGGAAGAATTACTACATTGACTTATGCTTGTTTCTAATGTGCCTGCATGATTCTGTCATTGTCTACTTTGAAAATCATTATTTCTTCCTTCAAACTACTGAATGTGTCTGATAAGTGATAATATTTAAAAAAACCA
Source organism: Pinus albicaulis (assembly GCA_034641835.2). Lineage (NCBI taxonomy): Eukaryota > Viridiplantae > Streptophyta > Pinopsida > Pinales > Pinaceae > Pinus > Pinus albicaulis. Next base: position 175,352,584 of record CM076576.1, on the reverse strand, counting down.
TGTTGTTCGTCTGATCCATAAGGAGAGTCTGTGTAGTTTACCATCTTTCTAGTCATCTTTGATCTCTTCTTCCTACAAGTCATATTATGTCAGCTAAACCAAATCATAAACAAACTAGCGTACCTCAGTATAGTTTGGGGAGGATATCTCATCTACAATACTAAATAGATTATCACAATACAATATAAACATAATCATTTCAACATATAAGCATATTTTTAGCCATTATCCAGTTAGCAATGCATGATTATGTTGACCACATTCCATGACTTTATGTACGACGACCATCATCCAGTCAATGTATGAATAACATATAAACACCGACACACATAATGAATGCATGAGAAACATACATTCACAACAAATACTATCAACAACAGCACCATCAAATTTCATATTGTGACACCACTGCAATCATGACCAATTCCATGCATACAAAATAAGCACACAAGCCACAAGCACAAGGATATATATGCAACCAACATGCACATATGAAAACACATTCATCCAATGGGAACAAGAATGAAGAATCACCCAAGGAGAACATATCCATGCTCTGATACCACTCTCTAACACCCTCCTCCCACATCTACCCAAGTAACCAGTCAATCGGGGTAAACATGTGACTAAGAGTTACTATGATATGGTTCAACTACCTATGTAACAGATAAGAAAGTGGAACCAATGGAACATAGACAAATTTACCTTTTGCACTTGCAACAGAACCCCCAGGAGCCATCCAACCCATGCAGGTGACCAACCCCTAAGATAATGTTATATTTTGTTGCATTAAAGCCTCAGTTGCTCCCTTGATGTTATGCAACCATCTCAAAAAAAGTAGAAGAAAATATAAATCAATGACATAAATATTATCCTCTTCTAGGGGGAAACCTCATGTACATTACATAAATGAACAAATATTGTATGATACAAATGAAAAGACCTCATTTGTATACATAAGAGTCTAAGGGGTCACAATATATTCATAGCCTACATAACAATAATAATGTAAGGGCACAACAATAATAATAGTTGGGTTATATCAACAATAAAATTATGAGGGCACAACAATAAAAATAAGGTGGCTACACTAACAATAACAATAAGGGGGATACACTGGTATTATAGGGACCTAACATGCCCCTCTCCTTCAAAAAAGTGTTATCCTCAACGCTTGAGTAGTTTTGGATGATTCTATATAAAATAATCATCCTCCCATATGGAATATTGAGTGGGTAAGTTCTTCCACTTAATGGTATACTCTTAAATTGATCTATTTTTTAGCTATTAGGTTCTTGTTTCCTTGAATACTTCAGGCTTTGATACCAAATGTTATGTAACCAACTAAAAAAAAATAGAAGCAAAGATAGATCAATGGCTTAAAAATTATCCTCTTTGAGGGGGAAGCCTCCTTTACATTACATAAATTAAAAAATCATGGATGATACAAATGACAAGGCCTCCTTTGTATATATAGGAGTCTAAGGGGTCACAATATAATCATATCCTACATAATAATAATAATGTAAGGGCACAACAATAAAAATAATGGGGCTACACTAACAGTTACAATAAGGGGGCTACACTAGTATTATAGGGACCTAACACTTGTCATGGGCATGCATGCAACTAGGACCATCCAGTCGCTCCCACAACAAGGCATGCATGACTGGGAATTTTCCAGGTAGTTTCATTCCAACGACTCTAGATTGGTGCCAATTTTTTAGGGCTAGGACTCAGGCCACTTCCCAAAACTCTGTGAAACTTTCAGAAATTAAAAATGACATTAGAACAATGATATGAATGTAAATACTTGAACAAGGACTTTACTGGACCCCTACTAGCCATGATAGAAATTTCTTCAAACATGTCACAAATATGCATTCTACAAGTTTAAACAACAAATACGAGCATAGGGGTCTCACACTTACCTGAGAATCACTAAGAAGCATTGATGCATTATCAAAATAAATGCATTACCATCAATTAAGCCATAAATGCATTTTACATTCATTGTTTAACCAAAACATGATGAGATCCATATATTGTCACTGTCATAAAACTCAACCATTACCAGCATATAACCAACATAAATATGAAGGATACAATAGACATATAAACCACCTATGAAAAAATATGTTTAACCATAAAATACCAAACAGAAAGAGCTCCTACTGATAATTGCATAGGTTGAGCAGGTATGGGACTTCCAAAAACCACCCTACTATAGACTAAGTTGAACCAAATATTTCTTTCAGCTAGTCACCCCCGTGCCACATTCAAAACATGAATGTGGGATCTCATAAAACGAATCAACCTAAACCAAACCAGGTCTACTAGAGGCCAAATCACTTAAAATCTCAACCAATGATTCCATCTCATGGTCAGACATCACTAACCATCACTATATTGGTCTCTACCCAAGTTGTCCAAGGCTTCAGAGCGTTTGTTCCATGGAGGGATTCTAGGACTAGTAACTCAACCCACAACTTCCATCAAGCTTCCAGAGCGTTTGTCCAACTAGGGCTTCTAGGACTAGTAACTCAACCCTCCAAGGGCTTCTAGATAATTTTTCCAACCAAGGTTTCCAGGACTAGTAACTCAACCCAATTTTTTATAGGGCTTCTAGAGCATTTTTCCAACCAAGGATTCGAGGAACTAATAACTCAACCCACAACCAAAGGCACATGACAACCAACTAGTAAACAAAAGTAAAAACCACAACACCATGTCTATCTAGAAAATGGAAAGGCTAGGAAAAACCACTGTCAATCCAGGAAATCCTCCATGTCAATGACAGATCATAAACAAATAACCACATGAATATCTCATGCATGCCAAAACTAGCAAGGAAATCATACATGAAACTTGGTAACTACAAGAAAAACCTGTTGTAGCTGATGATCCCGATGTCCTCTTGTGCTTTACTGCTTTTCCTTTGACTTGTTTCTCCAAATCCCAAGTGCACCATACTCCTCCAAGAGTGCTCCAAGATAACTCAAGTGTCCAAGAATATGAGAAAGAGAGAATATAATCAGAGCTCCAAAAATGAACTCACAAAATTCTATGAACTAGTCCTCATAAGAATTTTTATTAATCGTGCCTCTAATTTCTTCAATTTTCCATTGTTTTCCTTCATTTTCGTCCTCACATGCAACCTGTGACCTTCAAGCTTCCTTTTCTCCTAATTTCCCTTATTTTCATAAATAAATTCCACTAAATGTCACCTTTCCTTTCCAAATTCTTAGCCATTGCCTTTGCAAATTTCCATAGCCATAATAAACCATATAAACACCCACATTAGGATGTTTTTCCCAACATTTAGATTGGAATACGTGTCCCATGACCAAGGTCTTATTTTACCTTTATTAAATTTTACATGGATTTTTTACGAGGGTTGTTACAGGCTAGCCATGTGATTATGATGTAAAAGACTCTAGAAGAGTCTATATTGTAACTCTAGTTAAGAGTTGATGTAGTCAAAATTAACCACTAGTAAGCTATCAGGTTGTGTTATAACTGGGCCACTAGGAGGAGATAGCTAGGAGAGATAGGAGGTAGAGCACACAGAGAGGATTTGTGCACTGTAGTAGCCCACGAGCCATAGGCATTACTTCTTTGTAACTACAACCATAATTCTAAATAGAGAAAGAGAGTGAACTAACCTCTCCTTCCAGTTGTGTTTTCTCCCGAAAGGGCTTCTCAGAGATCATATCTTGTGTCTTATGTGTGTGTGAGTTTATTTTTTTTATTCTCTAATTTTCTGCATAATTTCCATTTGCATGCATGCACTAATTACAATTAAATCTACAAATCTAGAATTTTAATAAAACTGTAGTAGTGTAAAATTTTAGTATTGTAATATATTATTTTTATATATGTTGTGAAAAATTGTCCAGTGGAATATCCAAAACAGTTTGCAGATCACTCATGTATAAATTATACTGATGGATTCAATCTGATCTTGTAATGTACTAAAAAAAAATATTGAATCACTTCTACAAATTTGTGGAAACCAAATATGATCGCATAATCGCGTAAGAATTAGGAGAAATAAATAATAAATTACACAACACAAGATGTATTTTGGGAAAGCCTCAACTAAAAACCCCACTATATGTATATTACATAAAGTCAATATCATGAAACAACACAATGTTATTTCGCTTAGAAAATTCGACACTCTACTAACTATCTCGCTCTGATCCTGCTTGAATATAGCACCGATCTAAGCAAGTTTGGTCCTCTATTCAACCTCTTTCTTGCCTCTACCTCACCTTCCTTTCTTATGCATTCCTGGGATAATTGAGCCCCTATTAATTAGGAAAATATTAATTAATGATTGCACAATCCTTTGAAGCCTTCTCGACGACCTCTTGCATGATTTGTACAATTTTCTAATTATACAACAGATAGTTATCTTCCCTTTAACCTCAATCTCAACTAGGCCTTCCTTATAATTGGAATCCAATAACTATTTATAGTGAATTATCAGTTAATTGATTTATCACTACTTGTGAATTAAATCATATTTAATTCACTAGAACTATCACTGGCTCATCTCTCAGTTAGAACTAGTTGAAATGACTTTAACTCAATTAATCAAGTTAACTAATTAGAACTCACAAATAATTATAACTGGACCCCTTAAAATCTAGGGAGAACTCTACATGCATCCTCTTTGACCCTAATATCAAATTTCCTAAGCTAACTAAGTCTTCCTGACTCAGTTATCTAATACAAGTTGTCATGAGATGAAATTACAATTTATCTTCTAATTTAATTAATGGAAAATTAAATCAAAATCCCCCTTGGGTGCCATTTATAGGTTTCATTTTCAACATTTCTTGTTGCCATTCTCAACACTCCCTCTCAACAAGAAAGGAATTCAATCTATCCCGATCTGGTACCTTTGGAATGTTTTGCATACAATACTTCTTGTGTTTTTTTTCTCCCACAACTCCTGAAATTGAAAAATCATCCAAACAGAATCACTATGATGCATTTTTCATGAGAGTCTCTTACTGATACTATTTATTGCAATGTTTACTAAAAATTTGTGTTGTTGCTAACTCTGCATTTGTGCTCTCTGACTAGTGCCAACTCTGATCTGCACTCCATTATATGACATTTTTCACTATGATTTTTGTCTTTCTAACATTTGACTGCATCAATCGCTATTGATCCTTCCTGCTACTGTGTATTGTGTGCTCCCCATAGCCAGGTATGATCCATGAGACAAGCCATCTCAATGGATCCGGCCAAAATTTATTCTCTTGTGATTATTTCTTCACATCGCCCTACCTCTCTCCTGGAGGTATGACTGCATGTGCTCCCTCTACCCATCTGGCTCAAAATTTCCCCCTCTTGGAAGCCTTTGATTGAGTGGACACCTCCACTCAGTCTCCTCTATGCTTCTCCAATTGTGGCTACTCCAAAACCTTCTGAGAATACTTCTAAGGCTGCAAGTTGAGAGGTAATTTAGGTTCCCTCTCAACTACCAAGTCACTAACCTATGCTTTTCTCCTCAAAGCTTTGCATGCATCTTTGACCTTAAGAACATACAGGTTCTTGACTCGCACACCAATCTGTTTCACCCGTTCCATGGAAATGTGTCTAAGTAAAACCTTTCCTTTTATAAGTATCACATCATAGCCACGATCTTCTAATACTGCTCATTAGGGGAATTTTGAGGTCTAAAATCGGCCTCCTCAGAAAATTATAAAATAGTAGTGAAAATAATAAAATAATATTAGATTACATCATCAAATTTTAGAGGGAAAAAAAATAAAAAACTATTTTTTCAACTTATCTCCCTATGGGTTTACTCAAATTTCGAGCAGAAACACTCGATCGATGCATAATTTGATTCCTCATCCAAGGAGTACCCATGTTCCATACTTTTAAAGGACCCTACTACACAAAAAATGAGAAATAAATTCATGTATTTCTCATTTTTCGTGTAGCAGTGTCCATCGAAAGTATGCAACATAGGTACTCCTTGGATGAGGAATTAAATTTTGCATCCAATGAGTACTCCCACTTGAAATTTGAGTAAAACCTTAAGGAGATAAGTTGAAAATATGAGTTGAAAAAGTAGTTTTATTATTGTTTAATATTTTACTTCTAAAATGGTGAATCATCCTCCATGGTTGACACCATCATCTTGAATCCTATTGGTTCTTATAAAATTTATTTTGGTTGTACAATTTTCTGAAGAGGCCCATTTTAGACCTCAAAACGCCCCTAATGATGGAGACAAGATTCTTCTTTAGTTCTAGAACATGAAAAAACATATTTTAGTCTAAGAGGGCAGCCAGTCTCCCATTGAAAATTAATTGTACTTATGTTGGTCGCGCTATACCTCCCGTCGTCTCTAAACTATATGTTCTGGTGGAGGTCTCGCTCCTCCAATTCACTAAAGTGATATCTATTCCCCATCATATGAAATGAGGCACCACTATCAAGATACCACATGCATCACATTACAATGTTGGCCATGCATGCAATGACAGTAAGCTAGTGCTTCACTCACTACTACAATTGTAGGCTGCCTCTTTCTTGCCTTCTGTGGACATTTCCAGGCATAGTGCCCATGCTCGTGATAGTGAAAACACTTGAACTTGGACAATTATCTCTTGCCCTCTCCACCTTGGGACTTATTTCACTTGGATTTATTTCCTTTTATAACTAATTGAAAATCCTCTTCTTTGTCTATGTTGAAGGTCTCATCTCTAGTTCTCTGCCTTATCTGCTCTTTTACCAAGTCGGACCACAATCACACCTAGTCTGGTAGCTTCTCCCTCCCATTTAAAAATTCCTAGTAGCTATGCCACCTCTTAGGAAGGATAGAAGTGTTATGATCACCAAATCATCATCGTCTACTATTACACCAACACTTCCAAGCTCATATCGACATTAAGTGAACTTTGTCAAGTATTTTGGTATCGACTCGCTCTCCTTCATATTGATCTTTATGGGCTTTTCTTTTAGTGCCAACTTCCTGTGGTCGCTACTATTTTGAAACAGATCTATCATTGTCTTCCACATAGCATATGGATTCTCCTTCCCATGGAAAATCAAGATAATATGATCTCAAACTCCTTCTAAGAAGATCCTTCTTTCCTTTGCTACATTCTTCTTCCATGGATCAAGATTTTGAGCATCTGTTGTTGTGGGCTTGGGAATATCAGTATCTATGAATTCCTTCAACCGATTTTCCTCCAACACTACCTCCATCCTATCATTCCATGCTATGTAATTCAAATTTCCCTCAAGAGAATATTCGAATCTCAAGCCATTGAAATACATCTTGATCTATTGTTGGGTCCTAAAGAATAAATCTGCAAATTTGATGTACATGTTCAAAAAAAACTCTGGTTCTTCTCTTCTATTATGATTCCTGATGCTATGATACCATGTAGAAATTATAATAATGGATTCAATCCGATCTTTTAATGTACTAAAACAAAATATTGATTCACTTCTACAAATTTGTGAAAACCAAATACGATCGCATAATCACATAACAAGTAAGCGAAAGAAATAATCAATAAAAAAACACAAGATCTATGCGGGGAAAGCCTCAGTTGAAAACCCAGCTATTTTTATATTGCATAATTTAAATATCATGAAACAATAAAATGTTATTTCCCTTACTGAGAAACTTTCTCACTCTGCTGACCCTCTCACTCTAATCCTAGTCGAAAGTGGAACTGATCTAAGTAATTTTGGTCCTCTATTTAACCTCTTGCTTGCCTCTGCCTCACATTCCTTCCTTACGTATTCCTGGGCTAATTGAGCCCCTATTAATTATAAAAATCCCAATTAATTATTGTGTAATCCTCCCAAGCCTTCTTGATGACCTCATGCATGACCTGTATAGTTTTATAATTATACAATTGATAGTTATCTTCCCTTTAGCCTCAGTCTCAACTGGGACTTCCTTAGAAATTACATGCAACAAATATTTATAGTGAATTATCAGTTAACTAATTGATCACTACATGTGAATTAAATCATATTTAATTCAATAGATCTATCACTAGCTCATCTCTCTGTTAGAACTAGTTAAACTTATTTTAACTCAATTAATTGAGTTAACTAATTACAACTCACAAATAACTATAACTAGAACCCCTAAAATCTATGAATAACTCTACATGCCTCCTCTTTGACCATCAACTCGAATTTCCTAAGATAATTAAGTCTTCCTCACTTAGTTAACTAGTACAAGTTGTCATGAGATGAAATTACAATTTCTATTCTAATTTAATTAAGGGAATATTAAATCAAAATCCCCCTTGGGTGTCATTTTCAATATTTATTGTTTCCATTTTCAACATTTATGCCTTAGTTTTTATATCCTCCTCAACAAACTTGAGGAATACTAATAAGGCATAAGGTTTTTCCCTTTTTCTTTAACTTGCCCTATGTCCACTTCTAAGGCATCAAACCTACTTTTTATTTCCAGCCTTAACATCTATGAAATTTCATCACCAACTCATCCATGTGGTTTTCTTGTATTCTAGCCGATTTGAATGCCACCATTTTTTATAAGTAGTGTTATCACTCTGCCATATTTCTAAGGCTGTGGAGGAAATCCCAATAGAGTTAACCACAGACCAACCTTTTAACTTGGTATCTAGCCCTACCAAGTTGGAGAGGGCTCTCTCTGAAAAAAAGAGCCTAATAGTCTGAATGGATTAGGATTTTAGGCTAGGTGTGAATTGAGGGGTTTTTATAATTGATTTTCATCAGGTTGTTTGATCCAGATTTATGCAGGAATGCAACAGAATAAACACATAACCATAAATACAGAGATGCAGTGGAAATAACACTTCATTTCATTAATATCAAAGAACTGAAATTTGCTTACAGACAAAATGGAAATAAACTAGCTAGGGCATCAGAAGACTCGATCCGTGTCTGTGGCTACAGACCTCTGAACTACTTTACAATGAGGCGCGAGGGCCTATTTATTATTGAGAAACAATGGAGAACCTTAAACATCCCAAAAACCTAACCCTAGGAGATGAAGCGCCAAAACTATGGGCCCCGTTTGGGTAAATTGGTGTTTCAACTTCCCAGGGACGTAACTTTGGCATACTATCTCCGTTTGACGCACATGATACATCATTAGAAAGCTCTATTCGAGGACTACAACTTTCGGGATGAATTTGATGATCAAATTTGTTGGTAAAACGATACCCAAAAAATGTCGTTTAGGGCCTCAAAACGGCTCCGGAAGTTCAGGACCCGAAAAACTGCTAAAAATAGTAAGTTATGCCGAAACTGAAAAACTGAAAGAGACAATGGTGGGGGCCCAAGTGGAATAGGAGGGTGGCCACCAATATCCACCTGGATCATTCCTCCCCCCTTAGGAAGCAATGGTCCCCATTGCGTTAAGTTCCTCCATGAGATGAGGAAATTTCTGCTGAACTTGGTCCCCGGTGAACCACTTTCCTTGGTGCAGGAGTTGGCCAGCTTTGACAACCCGATATAGTTGGATCTTCTGCTGGCGAGTGTTCTTGATTTGCATGTCCATGATACAATATGTGGTGGCCTGTTCCATGCAGTCTGGATTTAACTCTGTTGGTGTGAGTTGTTCTGCAATGTCCGAGGTGTCCAGTAGAGGTGGGAAGTAAGGACGAAGGCGATCCACATTGAAGACTGGGTGCAGATCAAGGAATGGTGGAATACTGAGCTCGAAGGCATTGTTCCCTACAGCCTTGGTGATGGTGTACGGCCCGTATCGGAGCGGGCGAAGCTTGCGGTGGGGTCCAGTGAGGCGCTCCTTCTGCAAATGTAGCCATACTTTGTCACCCACTTGGAAGTTGTGTGGCACCCGGTGTTGATCATGGCGTTGCTTGTACTTGGCATTGGCTCTGTCCAATATATCATGAACCTGTTGGCGGATGTGTTGAATGCGCTCGATGAAGCTACTTGCTTTGTCAACTTCAGACTGTACATGAGTTGAATTGGCCTGAGCAGCTGCAAATGGTATGGCTACGTCGATGGGACATAGTGGCTGGAATCCCAAGCCCACCTGAAAGGGGCTATGGCCGATTGAACTGTGGAGAGCCCGATTATAACTATGTTTTACATAGGGGAGGCTCTCGTCCCATGTGCGTGGATGCTTTGAATTGTACATGCGCAGAATGTGTACAATCATTCTGTTGACGACCTCTGTCTGGCCATCTTTTTGGGGATGGAAAGTTGTGGACTTGGTGAGCTTTGTGTCCAACATTGACCAGAGGCTGGACCAAAATGTGCTGAGGAACCTGCTATCTCGATCTGATATGATAGACCGTGGGATCCCAAAGTGCACCCACACTCGTTCAAAGAAGAGTTTAGCAGTGGCTTCTGCTGTGATATTCTTCTTACAGGCCGCCATAATGGCCATCTTCGAGAATCTGTCAATGACCACGAAAACACATTCATTTCCATTCTTAGTAGAAGGCAGGCCCGACATGTAATCCATGGAGATGGATTCCCAAGTTCGACTAGGGGTAGGTAGTGGAGTATATAGGCCTTGCTTCTTGATGGTCGGTTTGGCAATGGCACAAGCAGTGCAGGATCTGATGTGCTTCTCGACATCCTTTCGAAGGTTCGGCCAATAGAAATTACTTCTGTAGTATTGCTACCGTTTTCTCGACCCCGAAATGCCCAGCGACTCGACTGTAGTGTGCTTCCCATATCATCTTGGCACGCTCGCTTGAAGGAACACAAAGGTGTCCCAGGTGACATAAAAGTGCATCTTGGAGGTGAAAATTTGGAACTTGCGTGCCCCCCAAGAGTGCCTTGTAAGTGTGGCCGAATTCTCGGTCACTCTCATAGAGAAGCGGCCAATCAGAAGTCTCGTGCCCACAAGAGTTGAGCACGGTGGTGAGCGCCACGATCGGTGGTCGGCTGAGGCAGTCTGCAACATTATTGGTGCTACCCTTCTTGTACTCGATGTTCAAATGAAACTGTTGCAGATATGTGGACCACTTCTGATGGCGATCATTATGCAACTTCCCTTGTGTCTGTATGAACTGCAGGGGCCGGTGGTCTGTGTGGATGATTGTTTCCTTCCCCAAAATGTAATGCTTCCATTGTCGACAGGCTTGCACCATGGAATACATTTCTTTGTCATAGGTGGGATACTTGCGAACTGTCTCAGACAATGTCTCACTGTGATATGCCACTGGATGTCCTTGTTGAGTAAGAACTGCCCCAATAGCATAGTCAGAGGCATCTGTCTTGATCTCAAATGGCTGCTGCGAGTCTGGTAAGGTGAGCACTGGGGCAGAACAGAGGCGATTTTTCAATTCTTTGAATGCCTTCTGTTGAGGTTCCGACCAAAATAATTTTTCTCTCGCTCCTCCTTTGGTGACTCGACTCAAGGGCCAAGTGATATGAGAGAATCCCAACACGAATCTACGATAGAAATTAGCAAGACCCAGAAAGCTGCGAAGCTCTGTTATAGTAGTCGGGGCTGGCCAATCCCGAATGACTTGGATCTTGGCTGGATCCACATGCACCCCCGTTTCATCAATAATGTATCCCAGATATTGAACCTGGGTCATGCCAAACGTGCACTTCTCCAAATTGGCACACAACTTGTGTTGCCGCAGTGTTTGGAGGACTTGTCGGAGGTGATGAAGGTGCTCTTCCCAAGTCTTGCTGAAGATCAGAATGTCATCCAAGTACACCACTACGAATGAGTTGGTGAATGGCCGCAAGATGTCGTCCATCATCCTCATGAAGGTTGCGGGAGCATTTATCAACCCGAAAGGCATGACCAGCCATTCAAAAAGGCCTTCCTTAGCTTTGAAGGCAGTCTTCCACACATCAGAGGGTTCAATTGGTACCTGGTGATACCCAGACTTCAGGTCGATCTTACTGAAATATTTTTCACCTTGGAGTTGGTCCATAAGGTCATCAATCCGTGGGATTGGGTACCTATTCCGGACAGTGATCTTGTTCAGCGCCCGATAGTCAATACAGAGTCTCCACGTCCCATCCTTCTTCTGTACCAACACGATCGGGCTCCCACAGGGCGATGAACTTGGTATGATGTGACCTTTCTACAACAGCTCCTGAATCTGCCTCTTGATTTCATCATTTTCCAGAACAGAGCGTTGATAGATCGGTCCATTGGGTAGCGGCGCACCTGGGGTCAGATCAATCGGGTGCTTGACCTGGCAGTGCAGAGGAACCCCTGTGGGTGAGGTGAAGATGTCCCCGTACTCCTCCACAACCTTATCCATTTGTTGTTGTCGTGTAGAGGGGCCCTGTCTGGAGGTCGTGGCCACAGTCTTCTTCTTGCCCTTGGGGCGCATCATCAGGAAAACAAATTTCCTGGTTTGGGAAATGAGCTTACTGCATTGTTTTGCAGTAACCAAAGAGATAGTCGTAGGAGGTGGTACCTCTGGTATCCTGTACAACTTATTTCCCAAAGTAATAATAACAGCACGAGGTCGAGACTCATACATAGCATGATGCTTACACAAGTATGGTTGTCCTAATAATACATCAGAAACATCAATAGGAGCAACGTCACATAATACCTCATCCGTGAAGGGCTTGATGCTATAGGGAAGGCGGCACTGCTGGCTGACGCAGAGATCTCGTCCTTGGTGAAGCCACTCGATGGTGTATGGATGTGGGTGAGCTGTGGTCGGCAAGCCCAACCGCTTCATGGCGTCTGCTGAAATGAGGTTCTTTTGGCTCCCATTGTCGACAATGAACTGTACAGGGGAGCCCTTTACCCACATCTGGGAGTGGAAGAGACGTTCCTCCTCCTCTAGATCTTCCGGTTCCTCCTTCTGGACCTTTGTAGTGGCAACAGTGGCGTTGGGCTCCGCATCAATAATCTGTTTCCCTTTTTCATTCCCCTTTTCAGGTTCTGATTCGGAGTCGGAGCATGCATCTGACTCAGAAGCCCTCATCTTAGCCACTAGCGACTGCTTGGCCTGACACTCACTTGTGTTGTGAGTGGAGCTCTTATGGAACTCACACCACTTTCCCGTGTCCTTCTTTGGCTTTGCGGTCTTGTTATTTTCTTGTGGCTTTGACGGGTTGTCTTTAGCTGCCATGCCTTGGCTCTGTCCTTTGTTCTGCGGTTTGGAAGCACCTTTCCCTTGATTTTGATTCGCAGATCCAAAGTCTCGCTTCTTCTGTTTGAATTTCTGCTCAATCTTGGCAGCATACCGGTATGCCGTACCAAGCGAGGAGATGTCGAGGAACTCCATTTCCTCCTGAATATATTTGTGCAGACAGCTGCGATACTTTAGCACAAAATTTTTCTCTGAATCTTTGATACCCAACTCATCCAGATTTATGCAGGAATGCAACAGAATAAACACATAACCATAAATACAGATATGCAGCAGAAATAACACTTCATTTCATTAATATCAAAATAACAGAAAGATGCTTACAGACATAATGGAAATAAAATAGCTAGGGTGCTGGTAGCGAATCTCTGAGAAGAGATGTGGTGGCTACAGACCTCTGAACCGAGTTACAATGAGGCTCGAGGGCCTATTTATTATTGAGAAACAATGGAGAGCCCTCAACATCCCAAAAACCTAACCCTAGGAGATGAAGCGCCAAAACTATGGGCCCCGTTTGGGTAAATTGGTGTTTCAACTTCCCAGGGATGTAACTTTGGCATACTATCTCCGTTTGACACACATGATACATCATTAGAAAGTTCTATCCGAGGACTACAACTTTCAGGACGAATTTGATGATCAAATTCGCTAGTAAAATGATACCCAAAAAACATCGTTTAGGGCCTCAAAACGGCTCCAGAAGTTCAGGACCCGAAAAACTGCTAAAAATAGTAATTTATGCCGAAACTGAAAAACTGAAAGAGACAATGGTGGGGGCCCAAGTGGAATAGGCGGGTGGCCACCAACACTTTAACTATCTGGATCACTGTTGGATGACAGTATGATCAAGGGAGCTAGGTCAAGGAAAATGAGATATTGTTGCATAGATTCAATGGGGAAAGGTAGGCATAAGGCTTAACACTTTAAAATGATTGTGATGAGATGGTTTTGAGGCTGATGAGGAGCTAGGAATAGCATGGGAGATGTATTCCTCCTAAACAAAGGAAAATGGACAAATTATGATAACTTTCCCTAAATATAGCATGAGCAAGCATGTATTCTTCCTATCAACTTGAAAGATATCATATAAAAGAGATGTAATGAACATTAAGACAACAAATTCTAACATATGAAACTAAATTAAAAACAATTATAAACATCATACCACATGTATCCCAAAAAATAGCTGCAAATCTTCTTTATTAACTGGCCAAACTAAGTAGAATAGTCCTTGATCAATAAGCTATTATCCAAACTGATTCCAACCCTTGCTAAGAGTTAAGAAAGGGACTAAATAGACATCAAAACAACATTCACTCATCCTCATGGGTCGAATCCATGAGGTGAGGAAGATATCCACAAAATTTTGAACTGAAATCTGCAGTGTAGGGAGCTCTAAGTGACTCCTCCCTATTTACATTCAAACTGATTCATTTGACTTAATGACAAATTTTACCTAATGAATCTACCCCTAGGTAAGTTATCCATAGCATAATTACATTGAAAGTCATCAATTACATAGGTAGAAACATGAATTTCTGAAGTAAAATCTAATTTACGGAGAAATTTCAAAAAACTCAGCAAATGGTCAAGTGCGTCATTTTTCTGTCAAGTGCCCCTTGCTGTGTCAAGTGCGCCCTCCCTATTCAAGGTTAATTTTGACTTAATTGTAGGTGTCCAAATTCACTCCAAGATAGATTTTTGGAAATCCATTCAAGTCTAGTTTCTAGATATGCCTTCTGTTTCCAAAATGAAGGTCATTTGCCCCCTCAAAACTTCAATCTCCCAAGACTACTCTATGTGTAGCGCCTAGGCCAAAATAGGGGCATAAACATGATTTTTAGGGCATTTTTTTCCCTTTTAACTGAAAATTTTTCCTCAAAAACATTAGAAAATGCACAAGGTGCATGTATTCATCATTCTTAATCCAATGGTGGTCTTTATTTTTCCATTGGATGCCTCAAAAAAGTTCACAGCGCCTAGGGTGTTGCACATGTGACCAATTTGCTGATATTACATTACCCATGAAAATACAAAAAAAACTCATATTTTGCAAAAATGATTCAAAATGCTTCAAAATTTGTGAAATGGCTGATGATGGCATGGCTAGGTTTGGATTGAAGCCTCTGAAAGTATGTATAATTTCTTCTTCTCTTCTATGATCAAAGCCTCAATCTTTGCATTGGCTCTTTTGAGCTAGGTTATTGCAATTTTCTCCTTTTGAACAAGATGCTTGACCTTCTTTCTTAGTAGGCAATTGTCTTTGTTAGAATTTGCCAAAATATTCTCCAAATGATGATTGGCTCTATCAAGACATGGCTCCCTATTTTCATTTATGAATGTGGCAAGTTTCTCATTTAGGGTTAGCTGATCAAAAAGCTCATCCACTTTTTGTCTTTCTAGAGCTAGAGATATTTTCAACCCTCTAGTTCTAGCTTTGCCTCTTAGTGCTTGTTCATATTTTTCATCAAGCAACCCATACTTTTAAAGTGTCTCATCTAGCATAACTTTGGCCTTTTCTTCCTCCCTTTGAGCAGTTATGAATTTCACCTCATCAATGGTATGATTTTTTTTCAACTACTGGTTTTCCTGCTCAAGGAAATCAATGAAAAACTTGGCCCTTTCAAGATTAGTGTAGTTATGTTTAATCTTGACATCCTTTCCCTTGATGGTTTCACTAGTGATTTTATCATCTTCATCCTCATCTAGGTCAACAAGCTCAAAATCATGCTCAGTCTCATGGAGGTTTTCTTCATGCTTAACCTCTGCCTAAATTTAGGCCTCAATCACCTTTTATTTTAATTTTTCCACCTTACTTTTTTATGTAGAAGGCATGGCCCCTTCCACTATGTGTGGAGAAAACACATGCCTATGACCTATATGGTAGGTTTTTGGCAATGGATTAACCTCAACCACATTATTCCTCTTAGGCTCACTGACCTCAATCCTGCTAGGTGATTCAATGTCATGATGAAATGGAGATGAAGGAGTTGAAATGGGTGAAGTGGACTGATCTAATAATGATGAATGTGCTATGGGCTGAGATGGAGGGATGGAAATGTAATATCCCAAAATAGGGAAAATCTACACTATTGGGAATATCTTAAGATATTCCAAATGTGGAGCAACAACAATATGTAAACACACCAATGGAGTAGCAATGATACATTAACACACAGAATGCTAGAATATCCAAATAGCCATCATATTATATCATAGCAGCAACAATGTATACAAATCCTTGAGGAAACAATCACTCAAGTGGGGCAATGCATCCCTCAATAGAACATGTACATGATAACTGGAAAATACTGCTACATGAAGAAAGCCATGGCTATGACTGCGCAGTCTATGAGGAATAACTGCTAAAAAATTATGTCAATGAATGAATATAGAAATATATAGATCATACAATATGGGGAGAAACAATATAGACTCCCAAAGGAAATTTCTAGACAATCCTGGAAGGATTGGCTGAAATATGCAAAATTACAAAATGCCAAAGTTGCAGGGTAGCAGTTGCAACTCATAAACTGGAAATGGATGAAGATAGTTGAAGATGCTACATATGATAGCTTAATATCATCCAATGGATCTCTCAAGTGAAAGGTTGATCCAATCACTAAAGATCTCACCTTCCGAAATAGTGGTGCAATCCTCCACTGCAATTACATTAAGAAATAACACAGTAAAAGAGATGTACTACGCTGTAGGAGATGGGAAGTGCTTGGCCTGATACCAAATATGTGAAATCAGCTCTTGAATCTTCCTCACTAACCTCCAAGAGGAATATAATCTCCCTCCTCTAAAAGATGAGCCAAGGAAATGGTGTTGTGGAACCCTCCATTGCAACACCTTGCAACACAACATTTCCTTCTATAGGGATAACATTGTAGCTGAAGGAGGTGGCTTGGCCTTGAGCCTGAAATGTGGAGAATGAAGTAAAATCCCTCAAGAGGCCTCTCAAGAAGGGATAAGGATTCCTAAATAGGAAATCCCTTCTACTAAGCAGCACATCAATCTCAGTTAAACAACTGAAGAGAGCAAATAGTCATGCAGACCAATTTCTATATTCATCAACATATCCCTCCATGGCTACCTTGTCCTCCCTTTATAAAAATGAAAGCGTCCTTGCCTTGGCCCCCACACATTAGGGTTTCCTCCACCAAATGATCTCTTCCCCTTTCACACTACGTTGTCTTTCAAGGTGATCCACCCCCACTATGGCAGCGCTGTTGACTTGGTCAAACTTGACCTTGTCCTCATGCCTTTGCCTCTTTTCACACTTGAGGGTGAAAAATAGAGCTACTATGATGATCCCTTTCACATTATGAGGGATTTTATTCCTACTCATGGGCCTCCTTACACATTTATTCACCTCCTAGATGATATAAGCAAAATTAATGTTCCAATTAGCTTTATGCTAATTTTGGGAACATTACATTCCTCCCCTCCCAAATGTTGCTTGTCCTCAAGCAAATTCTAGGATAGAACTGAAGGGCCTTATTGAGGCACGTGGGCTGAAATGAATTGGGATCTTCCATCCCCATATGAATCCCCCATCCCCAAGCAATCATCCATACAAAATGAGTTACCCTCCAACATGGAAACTTCTGAAAGTCTTCCTCCACCTTTGGCTTATGCAAAGTAGGTGGGCTGAAAATCTGATCATGGTAGACAAGGTAGTTTACCCCACACTGTCCTCCTCTCCACTCATGATAAGTGTATAGTATGTGCTAATCCTGGGCTGCAAAAGTATTTCCCTCAAGTGGCGAAATGAAGAACAATCCTCCAACATTGAAGAACAAGTTAGCCCAAACATCTCATCCATGATGAATAGGACATGATCATCATAAGGTATCCAAATGAGAAGTTTGTTGCATGTTTTACATGATGCTGCATGATAAAAACAATGTCTCAAGTGGACACAGCGCAGTCTCTCCCACTGCAGCTTTAGAAAATAACATGGAAAGTGGTGTTTTTACAAATTGCTAGTTGTGTGAATCATCACATCTACTAGTGGATAGAAAATGAGTGAATGTGTCAACTATGCATACAAGAAATAATGAAAAACTTGTCCATGGTGATACAAAGGATGGTTTCCTCCATCGTAATAGCTGGAAATTTTTTTTTTATGGGGCTCAACAATAAACTTTCCCTCTTGTGGAACAATGCATTTTATGATAATGGTAAGAAGATTCAAATACCGTGTTATATAATCAATAGATGCAAAAACAACATTCTCACCATGTGCTAAAAGTTAGGTGATGCATGAATGCATGAAAAAGTCCATGCTCCAAAAGAAAAGTGTTGTTGGCCTACGCAAATAGGCTCTTGCCAGTCCATAACTCAATTCTTTGACATGATGATTGTCAAAGACTCCTCCAATAATGTTGTTGCAAATATGGAATCCCTCCTAAGATGGGAGTAATTCCTGATCATCAAAGGCCAAGGAGTAGTCCCTTTGCACCATGATAGTGCCATCTCCTACTCCTGCAACATAATACAACATGTGAGAGCAAATCTACCCTTGCTCTCTCAAGTACAACCCATGCAAAAAAAGTGTTTGCTGCTTCCTCATACTCTCATCATCCAAGACATGTTATGAAGACATAATGAATGATATGAATGTCACATCAACACCATGTATCCATAATATTTGCTGCTCAATGATGCAAGCATCCTGCCACATCTTCTCCATCCCCATACCATTATAAAGAGTATATGCCAAGTGATGGCCAAACTCCTTCAAGAGTAACCAGTGCAGCCAAGCTTCCTGCTGCCCGGTATCATAAATTTGCAAGTAGCTTACCAGCTTCTTGCTCTCCATCCACATCCACTTAATAATTTGTGGATGTCTCCTCCCATCCTCCATCTTGGTACTCCTCCCATGAGGTTTAACATCCTCCTAAATTAGATTTCTACACTTCATGGGATTTTGAAATGCAATATTCTCAAGGATCAATTTGATCCCATAAGGACCGAAATAGGTGGTAGGAAAAAACCTCCCATCATGATGTGCATGGCTCAAGAAGTGTCCAACACAATCATGAGAGATGTTATCCATCCAAATATGTCCTCCATCATCTATCTTCTCCTCCTTGAATTCGTGATGATTCAAGTGTGAGAAGGGAATAACCTCCTCAAATTGTTGAAAAACCTTGCACTCCATGATGTGTTGAAGGTCACCTCCAATGAAATCTCTCCATGAGATCTCCTCCTCATGCATGGCCTTCCAAAACCAAAGAGGCCTTGGATCTGCTGCAAGTAGAAGTCTCTCTTTGAGTTGTGGCATGCTCATTGAGAGAGTGTCATCTAGAGAGGAGAAGGAGTTTCTTATCTCCAGATCTCTACTCCTTCTCACTGCTCCCTTCATGGCTTCCTGAATGAAGCTTCCATTTGAATTCTCACATGAGGAATGGTTCCTCTTTTCTCCATCACTACTCTTGTACAACAGAGTGCAATTCTGCTACTCTAAATCAACAACATGCAATGATGTAGACCCATCCATAATGTTTGTTGAAATGATAAGAGATGGAAATTCCGGAATACATTTGGAAATCTTGGAAGCATCTTGTATGGCTGTAAGGGATTCCTCCTGCAATGTGTTGGCTTCACCAACTACTGAAGATGAGGGCTTCTCCTCCATGACTGTGACAGTGCTGGTATATGCCTCTTCATATGGTGGTGAGGGCTCCTCCCTCTTTTAGCCAAATATTCTGATCACCCTTTGAGAAAAATCAACAAGGGTTGACACTCGTGCATGGCTCAAATGGCTGAACCACCAAACATTTGCTCCACCTTCTAGGTGCAGCACTGCAATTTCTATAGCCTTTCTATATACTATAGGATCTAGCAGGAAGAAAGCCTCTAGCTTCATCACCCAAGCCTCTACTACACATGTAAGTGATCCATCAAAAGTGGACAATAGAAATCTATTGCCTCTCATCATCCCATAGCTGTGGGGTCTTCTCTCTTCCTTCAGCTGAATAAATTGTGGTAAAGCTAGAGTCTCTTTGAAGGCTCTAGGTTTAGATTGGTATTCACCAAGATATTCACTTAGAACTTCAGATTCCAAGTGTTCTTCATGCTTCATGTCTTCTTCTTGGTGAGAGAAGGAAGTGCATGATCCTTCTTCTTCTCCTTCTTCCATATTCTTAACCTCCTTGAAGAGGTCTCTTATGGATCTGAGAACTGATGAGAGCAAGCTCATCGTCTTCATCATCTTGATATCTTCTATCTTCTTATGGATGAAACTCACAGGCTGAGTAAGATCATCCTCTTCATCATCTTGATATCTTCTATATTATTATGGCTGAAACTCACAGGTTGAGCCAAATATCATGCTTTGATACCACTGTAGTATCCCAAAATATGGAAAATCTACAATATTGGGAATATCTTAAGATATTCCAAATGTGGAGCAACAATAATATGTAAACACACCAATGGAGTAGCAGTGATACATTAACACAAAAAATGCCAAAAGATCCAAATAGCCATCATATTATATCATAGCAGCAACAATGTATACAAATCCTTGAGGAAACAATCACTAAAGTGGGGAAATGCATCCCTCAATAGAACATGTACATGATAACTGGAAAATACTGCTACATGAAGAAACCCATGGCTAAGACTGCACAGTATATGAGGAATAATTTATGAAAAATGATGTCAATACATGAATATAGCAACATACAGGTCATACAATATGGGGAGCAAATATATAGACTCCCAAAGGAAATTTCTAGACAATCCTGGAAGGATTGGCTGAAATATGCAAAAATACAAAATGCTGGAGTTGTAGGTTAGTAGCTGCAACTCATAAACTGGAAATGGATGAATATAGATAAAGAGGCTGCACATGATAGGTGAATCTCATCCAATGGATCTCTTAGGTGAAAGGCTGATCCAATCACTGAAGATCTCACCTTCTGAAATAGTGGTGCAATCCCCCGCTGCAATTACACTCAGAAATAATGCAGTCAAAGAGATGGACTACGATGTAGGAGATGGGAAGTGTTTGTCCTGATGCCAAATATGTGCAATCAGCTCCTGAATACTCCTCACTAACCTCCCATAGGAATAGAAGCTCCCTCCTCTGAAAGATGAGCCAAGGAAATGGTGTTGTGGAACCCTCCACTGCAACACCCTGTAACACAACATTTCCTGCTACAGGGATAACGCTGTAGTTGAAGGAGGTGGCTTGGCCTTGAGCCTGAAATGTGGAGAATGAAGTAAAATCCCTCAAGATGCCTCTCAAGAAGGGATAAGTATTCCTAAACAGGACATCCCTTGTGCTAAGCAGCACAACAATCTCAGTTAAACCACTGAAGAGAGCAAATAATCATGCAGACCAATTTCTATATTCATCAACATATCCCTCCATGGTTGCCTTTTCCACCCTTTATACAAATGAAAGCCTCCTTGCCTTGGCCCCCACACATTAGGGTTTCCTCCACCAAATGATCTCTTCCCCTTTCACACTACGCTGTCTTTCAAGGTGATCCACCCCCACTATGGCATCACTGTTGACTTGGACAAACTTGACCTTGTCCTCATGCCTTGTCCCCTTTTCACACTTGAGGGTGAAAAATAGAGCTACTCTGATGATCCCTTTCACATTAAGAGGGATTTTATTCCTACTCATGCACCTCCTTACCCATTTATTCACCTCCTAGATGATATAAGCAGAATTAATGTTGCGATTAGCTTTATGCTAATTTTGGGAACATTACAGGAAATCAATGGCTAATATGATGAAGACACATTTTGTGCTTGTTGAGTAGATGGCTCTCAAAATATATCATTGGGTATGAAGGTACGCCATGCAATGTTTAGTTGATTTAGATGATAGAAGACTGTGTTTTTGATAAGGGAATGATGGAAAAGACTTCTCATTTGATGTTCATACTCCCTTTCTGGACAATAAGTGCCATCTTATCAATGCTACAAAAAGGGTAGTAGGGAACGTTGACCATATTTACCCTAGTGAAATGCATTGAGATTCATATGTGATATATATAAAGTCTTGAAAATCCCCCTCCACATGAAAATTCTTTCATGATTATCTTCATCATTGGTGCATATCTATACAGGACGTAGGACTAAGGAAAGAACCTCTTTTTCTCATTCTTATTTCTTGGTTTTATGAAAGGCTCAAAGTAGTTTCCCTCCAATTTATTATGCTTCAACCATTTATCCCCAACATTTTGGATCCTGGTGGCAGCTCAAATGATGGTAGTTGAAATATTAAAGGTGACACCAGCTAGAGTAAATTGATTGTCATCGAGGTTGGATATGAAAAGCCTGGTCAAGATGGCATGGTATTGGACCCTCTAAATTTTCTCATAGAACTCAAAACAACCAGCATGTTTGAAACATGTCATTGCCATAGGATATGCCAAAATTTCCGTAGTACTTGTTGGCTCAAGTATGAGTATTCTTCCCCCTTTATGTGGCCTTCTAGCCTCTGCTTATTCTCCCTCACTGTATGATCTGTTCTCTTCTTCTGCTATGATTTTTTAACGTCAAAACCCTAAGGAAGTGTGATGATGGTAGAAATTGGTCTTATGAATGAGGAATGGGAAATGGAAATTGAGGAAAATGGTGCCAGGGATTTATGAAATGGGAAAGGGGATAAGGAGTAGTGATATGGTGAAATTTTAGGATGGGGAAATTATTTATAGTTTTGAGGTTAGGCGCCTAGGTAGTTGTAGCACCCAGGGCTTAAGGTATTGGGAAAAAGAGTTAGGGAAAGGTGATTTGTGATACAGGGGTTTAGGAATGGGTATTTTGAAATGTAGGAAAGGTATGAAGGTGTAGGGAGATGCAATTTGGGGAATTAAGAGTGCAATGGGAGATACTAGGGTTTTTTAACTGATTTAAACATCAAATTATAAAAAAAAATTCACAACACCCATTAAATTAAGTTGATGTAGAGGATAATTTATGGAATTATCATTTACTCACTTGTTGGAGGTCTCTCAGAAGCAAGTGCGTCCTCTCAGAAGAAAGTGCGCCCTCCCAAAAGCAAGTGTGCAATGCGTGTTTGAAGACCACTTTTGGAGGCCTTCCCGAACTCAAAATTGAGCTCATGATAGCTCGTTAGAAATATATCTCTCTTGGATACACAATTAACCTATGAAGAATTGAAAATTATTAATTATAACCCCTCAAAAATAAATTCTCCCAAGACTAGTAAAAAAGTGCAAAATGAGGGTGCAAAAATATAGTGTGTTGTTGCAGGCAACGTTTGGAGGCCTTCCTCAACTCCAAATTGAGCTCATGATAGTTCATTGGAAAATGATTCCAGTATAGCTATCATTTTACTTATCAAGAAAGTGATTTGGACAATATATATAGGAGAAAATTTGATTTTCCCGAGTTCACTCTAGAAGTGAAAAAAACCTCTTGTAGCACCTGTATTTTTGACATTTATCCCAAATAATGATACCTGTGTAAAAAATGAAGGATATTTTTTCATTTTTGACCTATGATGGACAAAAAACTCTCTCACATTTATGAAATGCATCTCTTTTTGGTCAAAAACATACTTTGAAGCAAAATTGGCCCTGTGAGTGGCGAATGATTTGACTCTTGGAATGATTTCTTGAAAAATGATGAAGACATGATGTTTATGAGCTGAAATGACCTCATACTTACTGATAATACCTACCTTATTCCTCCTCTACTCATATGTCTCTAATTCCATAGAAAACCCTAGCTCAATGAGAGAGGAAATTAGGGTTTAATGCTTGTGGAAAATGATGATTTGGGCACCCTTGGGAAAAGACAACTCCCTTTGACATTTTATCAATTGATGAACTAAAAATTATTGCACTTTCACATGTGCTTTTTTAGCATGTGGAACTGAGTTGGCATATTTTGGGAGACTGAGTACTTATTACATTTGAATTGACATAAAATTACATGAATAAAAATGAAATTACATCTCGGAATGAAACTCACATTTGAAATCAAAATTACATGATAAAATAAGAATTTATCTTTACAAATCATCTTCACATGGTGAAGATATGTTATTTGATCAGCCTTTACTTGCTGGCCTTATGCAATGGAATGGAGTTTTATTGGACCATGAAAACCCTAAAAAACCTAATGATGACCTTGAAAATATTGGACTCCATGGTGACATGACATGATGAATTGACTTTATGGATGATGTACAGTTAATGAGTTATGGAAGTGTGCCAACAAGCAAATGAATTTTAAGGAAGAGTGATGTTTTTGGACTAGGGCTACCATTAGTGACTAATTTTTTTC